>VXAY01000969.1:319127-554431 GCA_013399855.1 Oxyruncus cristatus | reverse complement strand
TTTTTTTTTTTTTTCTTTGTAGAATTGTAGTGCAGATTAGGTTTATCACTAGGATTTATGGCTTTCTCTGTAAATTTCTGCCCCAATTTGCAGTCCTGTAAGAATGTCCCTGCAGACCTCTGTATGGAAAAAGGCAGATATAGAAATGAGAAATTGTAAGTAAATATGACTGTTTAAAAAAACCCAAAACAAAACATTAATTTCTCTTTATGGACTCTTAGATTTCTCTTTGGATTCAACATTTTTATTGCTGCTGAAAGGTTTTTAGTGCTAAAAAATAAAATATGGAAGTAATCCTAAAACACTGGAGTTTGGGAGAATGGCCACATTGGTAATTACCCATAAGCCTTCACAACACAGCAAGAAATGTTTCTATGATTTATTTCTATCACTTAGAAAAATCTAGAAAGCCTGTACAATATAGCATGCCCTGATATTAGCTTTACCTCTGCAACCTTACTGAAGCTTAACTTAATGAAGCAATAAATTCAGAAATGTGTTTCTGCATTCATTTGTTTCATAGATTTATTACAGATAAATCCACTTATAAAATGCATTTGGATACAAAGTCGACATTGCAGAAACTTCCTAAATACTGATGTATTACAGTCTCCATTACCAATAATATATAGAAGGCAGAACATTAGTGGTGATGAACAGAGGCTAGACACAGACTGACTGCTGTACAATGTATCAGTATGGTTAAGTATAATTCTCAACAGCTATTAAAAGTAAAAAAGATATTACCTCTTATAATAGGTAAATAATTTCGTCTTTGTGCAATATATTTGCTGTAGTTCCTATGTGGGGAAGCAATTGGGCAAATCTAAAAGCAGTTAGGAAAATCTACTTATATGAGTAGAAATATTTTCATTACATTGCATCAACCACTTCTGGGTGAACAGTTTAGGGAAATTGTGACACTTAAAAAGAATAGCAAATTTCCACTAACATTTCTGAAATACCATATTGTCCAAGTTTGGGCCAACTGGGCACACAATATAACAAAATATGCTTTATTTTGTAAAGCATGGGTATGCTTATAAGAATAGCACTTTCAAGGGTTTTATTCTTTAAACTTTAAGTTAACAACATTAGCAAATGTGTGACAATGATCATGTCTGTGAGAAACCACGCCAGTGGAATCACCACAACCTCTAGCAAAATTTTACTCATTGCCTTAAGGACCTCACCACTGAAAGATGAAAGAGAACACAAGGTCTGTACAAACTAATTTTACCTCAGTATCACCTGTATTTACATTAAGAGTTAAAGTTAATCCACAAACAACCCTTGCAATGTTTGGGAACCTCCCCTTTCCTTTTCCTAGCCTTCTTTTTCAGGAAGCTCTTTCTGACATGCTAAGACTCCCATCTATGCATGGTGCTTCAGGGGCTGTCATTTGAAAGGCAGCACTCATGCACGACAATGAGAAATATTTAATAGTGATTCAGGTACACCATAATATTCAGATATCTGAGCCACTGAGACACCTCGTAAAACTTTATGAATAAAGTCCCTACAGTGTTGCTACTTAAGCCAGCCTTCCAGAAAAAACAATCCCCTGTGATGTACGGCGTGCTTCAGAACATTTAAGGACCTGCTAAATGTAGTAGAGTGCACCACTCAAGTGGAAAGAGCCTGTCCTGAAAAGGAACCAGAACTGTGAGAAGACTGCCTTCTCTTGCAACATTAAACTTGCACAGGTGGATGTGGGAATCCATGTTATCTGACTTGAGAAGTTTTATATCTGTCTGAGGTAAAAACGAAATATTTTTGACTCAATTGAAATTAAGTTTTGAAAAATTTATTGGATTGCACTGAAAGCAATGTGTTTCTGCAAAACATAATTTAGTCAAGTATGCATTTTCAGAAGAAAAGTCTTTTATCAAGAAAACTTTCCACTAGTTCTCTCATTCATAAACATACTGTCTTCACTTCCTCGTTGCCCATTGTTTATAATGCTAAGCACATAAAGTAACTACAGGCATTTTCAATTGAATTTGTACAATAGCCCAGCGGATCTCATTTCTGATTTTCTTTCTAAGTAACCCCAGAAATGAAGATGAGACACTAATCTGTGAATTCATATGCATACTTTCTGAAATCTTCTGTAACAGCAGGTATTGGTGTTCCTACGTTTGAGCAGGAGCATACTTACTACTTTAACACGGCTGTGGACCTTTGAGCTGCATTCTTGACACACCTGTGTGTGTATATAAGTATTAGAAAGTATAACTGTACATGGGCAGTAACCTCTCTCAAAGCCTGTTATGGAGGTGCACAGTGTACCTTGGAAACATGACTGCAACGACAGCTTCAACATGGTTTGTCTGCATTGCCCCCATTCTCCTTCATGTCTCCATGTAAAGATGAGGAAGAGCATTTGAGAAGAGCTTCATTTTCAACAGTGTATTGCAGATTTCAGTGCACTGAGTTTTCTAGACAAGGTTGCAAGAATATATCATTGTACTATTGTATTTAAACGGACTATCAAAATTGAGAGGCAGTTAGGATTACACAACTAGAATTATTTGTATGGTAACTACCATACAAGTGTGATTACATCCTGGAACTACTTAGAAAATAAGTTTGGAGGTTTTTTAAAGAATACAAGGTATTCCCATAGGGGGACTTCTTCCTTCAGTTCACATGCAATATGCAGCCTGCAGGGAAACTACAGAACATTTTATCCATTTGAAAACAATGTGATGTAGAAATTCACTTGTGAGAACACTGACCTGTTTTTCTTTGCAAGTGAACATGTGAATGTAAATGAGAACAGTTTGGCCTGGAAGGTACAGACACAGTCTACACTGTTACCCTGCATTTTCTAAGAACATCTGCAGCGTATCCTGAGACTCTTTTCTGTAACTGAAAGCAAACTCTATGCTTTTGGGACCTGAATAAAGTGATTCAGTACAGAGAACAACTGTGTATTGTTTAGTCTCTGAGCCTCCATTAAATGACAAAATTCAAAGTGCTTTTCATTGACAAAGGAAGTGGCTTGTATAGCTACATGTCCCAAGGAACCAGCTATAGATTTACACAGCTAGTACATGGATGTTTATACAATTGCATCTAACTGAAGATGAAATTTTTGAACTGCATTTAAAGGTTGTTGGATTCAGTTCCATTCACAAACCTATCCCTTATAAAGAATATGTGATGATAGTAATAATCCAAGGTAAAGGAGACAAACCTATTATACGGAGATCATACTTTGTGTTCATAAACATTTTCAATTCAACTGTGATACATTAAATACTTTCAGAACCTGTTATTTAATGCTGTCCCAAGAAATCAGACTGGAGCATAGGGGGAGAACCACTAGATTTTTAATAAAATCAATAATTACTAGAAATGATAATACAGTATGTTGTACACTATATAGGGAGAAGGCTTTTGTATCATTATCTGATGATTACAGAGATGATTACAGGTGCTTGAGAAACTCTAACAGTAAATTTTAGTGACCTATTTAATTAATACCACGCTGCAGTCCAAGGTACAGCCTTGTAAAGTGGCTCAGCCCCAACCTCTGCTCCTTTGACCTCCTGTTTCTGCCAGCAAGCCTCCCTCATCTCATTCATCCCCACAGTGCTTTTCACATTGCTGGTTCAAGAGTCTTTATTTTACTTAATTTTACTTTTATGAATTGTGCTCCTGATACAAAACTCACAGCAGCAGATTTTTGCTTCCATAGAGATGCTTTTCACAAACAGAAGTGCCTGTTTTGTGGTCAGATTATCCATAAGGTTGGTTAGCATTCCTAACAGTTATAATTTTTCTTATAACCATTATCACAGTGTGTGTGCTTTCCAGATATCCCTATTCTTGAACCAGTAAGCAGATTAGCTAATCCTAAATATTTTCTTAAAAAATCAGAATTCTTTGATTTTTCAGTGTCATTTAAACTGGTGGGACAATCAACACAATAGGGTAGCTTTTTCTTCCACATCTCCTCCTCCACTAAGTTTAAACTGTTGTTTTGGTGAAAATACAATTGAGGGACTAAAATATATATCAGCCATTGCAGAGTTAATTTCTGTGTTCTAGAGAACTTAAATCTTCGCAATGAATCTCTGTAGACACTGGGGTTTTTTGACCCTCATATATAACTTTATAAGACAACTTCTCTTGCATATTTACATTATTAATTATGATTCAAAAGGTGAGATAACGCATGTAGAGGACTGAAATGCATGCAGAAAGACTTCAGATCTGATATTTAACACTGTTCTCATTTAAAGCTTGCTACTGAGACAGTAGCACTTTGACCCAAACACGCAGTGCAGCAGCTGTGAGGAAATTTCCTCACAAGTGTGAGGAAATCTTGAAACTAAATACTATTAAAATACAAAATAACTTGTTGTAGAATACCAGGAATGTAACTTAACTTTGGCTTTTCTTGATATTTTGGTCTCTGGGATAAAATATGACCTTTACTTGCTTTTTCTAAGGTAAGTTGACCAACACCTCAGAGATGTATTCAGCTTCAGTATTTTATTCTGAAATGAAATACTCCACATGTGCAGGAGGACATTTCTGTCTGTGCAATTACATCCTCTGACACGGCTGCAGAAAGTTCCTGAGAATGCTTCCCATACCAATTGCATCAATTATTTCTCTTTATCACAATAAATCATCTCCAACCATTTGTGTTGAATAGCAGTAGCTGCAAAAGCTGAAGGAACCTGAACTACGATGGGGAAAGTGATCCATTGGCATTTTCTGGAAGGGCCACTCATCGTAACAATTACATGAGCACCTCTTGTTCATCAACACACTAACGATGGCAGCGACACGGCCTTCTGCAGGCCATGAGAATCCAGCTACAGTAAGCCAGTGACACATTGATTGAGTTTTTGATGGAAAGAAAATGTGTCTTGTAACTTCTATTTCTACTACTACACGTGCCAATTCCAGTACTGACAGCTACCACTGAAAGACCAGAGGCTCTGCACTGAGCTGGGGCAAAGAAATTGCATCATGACTAGAAGTTGAAGAGTTACCTGTGAGAAGACTCAGTGGCAGTGGTTGCCCTTCCAAAACCCAGCACTTACTGCTTGTAATTGCACAATGAGATATAAGAAAGAATATCTTATGTGTGGGGTGTAACAGGTGCTTTGAGTGCCTTCTGGTTGGGTTGAAAGGCGCCCTTTTGTCTACCTCCAGTTCCAGAGCTGATTTCATTCATCATGAAATGCCCAGCAATGATTTTCGGTGTCGTTTGTTTTCAATGTTTATACAGGAAAGGCATTGGTAAGGAAAAGTAGATACCTCAGTTAAAAGGAACAAGCCCCATTTCTGGGGAGGGCAGAGTGTGAAAATCTCTGATATCCAAACAAGGTGCAGTCCAGGAAGGTCTCTAATGTCACAGGAATCACAGAATTGGCAGGTCTGTCTCCACAGCCTGCACATGACAGACTCTCTGATGGGAAGGATGACCTTGAGAAAAGGAACAAGCCAAGCAGCCTGACAGCTGGCAAGTTTGGTACCTTGTCTATCTATGTGTGCCAGAATGGTGGACTGGGACCAGTTTGGTTCGTTGAGAACCCAGAGGAGTTTTAAGCTCTGGCAGTCAAAAGAGACACAAAAAACTCTGTAGATACTTGCAGTGGTGTGTACCTTCAATAACGTGTGATTTCTACTTCCAGCAAGACTGATGGGGAAATGCAAAGAGCAAAGAGAGTCAGGAAGAGACGTAAGACAGAAGAGTTAAGAGAGCAGCAGGAAACAGGGCCATCATCCTGCTGGGCACTAACAAGTGGCACAGTTTGCAGGGAAGGGCTCAGCCAGCTGGGCTCCAAAGGAGGCTGTATCTCTCAAACCACTGTGTCAGTCCCTGACAAGCTTCAGTAAATTTTTAAAATGCACTTCACTGCTGCTGTTTGCAATCAAATGGACAAACACTCCATATCACCAACTGAAAGAAAGGGTCATTTACTCGTGAGCTTAGAGAAAAATAATTTCCCAGTGAACTGAAAATCGTGCTGTTTAACCAGCTCTGATAGTAAGCAGTGCTGTATCAATTCCTCCCAACACAGCAACTGTCACTTCTCTTGGAAATTTGCATCTTTTAAATGCATATTTTCAATCAACACTTTAGACTTCAGAGCTGTCACTACCTTCACATGTCACTGCCATTACTGAAATCACAAGTCACTGCTTGTCAGACTGATAGCCAGCAGTGCACTTCTGCCAAAACTGTCAATGCAGGTGGTTATAAGCTTTAATAAAACAGTTTAAAGTGTGTGTTTGTGCATCTGTGATTGGGCGAGATAGAGAGGGATAAAAAGAGACCGAATTGCACTTTTCCGTGCTCAGGTGGTAGAGCTGTTAGAGGATTACACAGATTGAACAAAACAGAATGAAGTTGTCAACTGTCCTAATTTAAGAAAACAAAACAAGAACAACAAACAAAAGAAACCCCAAACCAAAACCAAACCAAAAAAATAAACCAAACAAAAAATTCTCCAAACAAACAAACAAACAAAACCCCACCAAAAACAGATAAAACCCCAAAGCTCAGAACTCTCAGGTAATAATTGAGTTTGGAGATGTGCACCTTTAATACACTTTTGGCATGAAAGAGGCAGCAGAAGTCAGGAAACACACAGCCATGTACAACTCATATTTGTGGCAACCTAAAATAGGGATTTGACTTGCAGTGTTCATGCATATCTGAGTACTACCAGCAGATAAATAGTTTGGCTTAAAAGTTGTCAAATGGGATCTAACAAAACAAGCTGCAAAAAATTATCTGATGTCTCTGACAACATCTGTCAACATTATTTTATATGATAATCTCAAACTCCCAAAATGCAGTGAAATGCATGACCTTATGATTTAAAATAACAAGTGTGAAAAAATTTTGAAGCACCATTGGAGATCTCGTATGTATAAGACTGTCAGAGTCCTTGCATGTTAAATCACCCTGCTACAAAGGCCTCGTTTATGAGTACTTAGCCAGGGTGCTGAACAATGCTGACACTGTAAACTGCAAACTAGTAAAATTTTCTGAGATTTGTGTGCTGTTGAAACAATAACTCACTTGATTAAGCATATTTTGCTGGAAGAAATGCCATTAAAAGTTTGGTTTTAACAACCATTTAACAACCAAAACAACCATTGCATCGTTATGATTAATCTGTTACAAAGCATTTTAGGTGCTTTTAAGTATTCTATCATAAAGCTTAAAGATGATCTGCAAATAATTTTTCAATATTATTTAATGAAATTTGTTGGTCTTTACAATATAAATTCTGAAATACTAAGTGTGGGAGGGGGGGGTGTTTCCTAAAGTTTATATCTGTGATGAGAATTTTGATTAAATTCCAATAAATGAATTTTCTCTCTTCATGTCTCGATTTATACTAATTTTATTTGTCCCTTCCCTGAAAAAAAATGTCAGCAAGCAAGTTAAAAGCCAGCATTACAACTCCATTCTGGTAGAATAATACCCCATCAAGCTTGATGATACTTCATGACCAAAACAGAAACCAAAACAGAAATTATTTTTTTTTTTTTGTATAAGTAATACTGAAAATATCTCATTTATGAGACTGACAACTCTTAGGCACTTGATAAGAGTAAAAAAAAAACCAAACAAAAAGCAATGATTTGCATTCCCACTTGTTGCCCATATCTCAGATAAATACGGGAAAGGAGAGTCTGCTTTGAGGAAAGTCCAGTCCTTCCAGATGATAATCTTCAATATCTGCACACTGATATACCCATGTGCATGAAAAAGGTTCAAAGTGATGGTCGGTGACTCTTCATCTGGTTGTATTTGAACCTTCTCTGTGGAAGTGGACCTAAATAGGAAATACTTAGGCAAGATTTTGCACAAGTTGTTTTTCCAGCAAAAAGGAGTGTACAGCTTAAACAACCCTCCATTCAGTACTGCACACATCTAGCATAGCATGATGTCAAAGTAGACATGCTACTTTATTGCAGGCATGGCATAATAGCTCTGCCAATATTACAGAGGAATAGTTGAATGAAAAACAGGATTTAAAATGAATGAATAAATCTAGGAAAGCTAAAGTCTGTGATTAACTGACAGATGAAGGCAGCCCATGGCTTCTTTGTTTTGTGTTTTTTTTTTTTTAAGTCTGTACCAAAGAATGAGAGAACTAAAAGTTATTCCAACTCCCCTTTATTAAACAAACAAAGAATCTCCTTACCTGGAACTCCTTATTTGCTGAGGTGTTCTAGGGATATTTCTCAGCTTTCGTTGCATACTCAACTAGCTCCTTCTCCAATTTTTTAATGCCCACTCTGAATGCCATTATACTGTGGAAGTTATCATTTGGTTATAGAGATGTACAACTAACCATTTTGGTTTTGTAGTTGCTCATGTTAAATGCACATTTATTTAACTCTCATTGTGATTTAAACCCTTTAATGTTTCTCCTCTCTTTCCCCCGAAGTGGAAAGTATTTACCAAAATCACATTCCAGTGAGGATTGTCACGACACACTAATCTCCTTCTAAATGTGAAGCAATGGGTTTATAGCAGATCAACAATAGTTCCCTTCAATTGTCTGCTCTAACTGATTTGAAATCCCCAGGCTCTACAGAAGCATTTCAGGGTCACTGCTATTGCAAGTCTGCGTGAGAATGCACATAAGTCCAGCAGCTTCTGCAGTGAAGCTTGGGAAGGCTACACAAGTGTATGAAATTCTGGAGTTCAACTGGGTGGGTTTTTATCATATATCTCCTCTTCTCTTTATAAAACTCTGCAACATCAACTGACATTGCAATCAATGCAGGTTTAACCGATTTCGGTCAAAGCTGGATGAGAAACAAAGATCAATGAAGTGATCATGCAGATCTTTGTTTATGTGAGTAGGTCATAAATGAAATACTAATACATAAATGAAATACAGAGTAGCCTAAATGAAATAATGGATTTAATGCCAATCCAGCTGTTAATAGGAATTCTGCTGATAATGCCCAAACTGTGACAGGAGTGATGGTTTTTACCAAACAAGGAAAAGTCCTGTAGTGCACTTGTCTGTCTCAATACGCTAAGTCCAGCTTTCCCATCCAGTGCATCTTTTGGACCATCAAGTTTGAAGTGAAATACCAAAACATGGTCCTGCTTATTTTGTTCAGCCACTTGGGTCTGTATGTTTTAAATATACTAACCAAAGTTCTTTCATTTTCTGTTTTAAAATTACTAAGTCACTGTTTTCTACAGTGCAAAGTAACATCATCCTGAAACAAGACTTTGTTGGACACCATTGATTTGACTGTATTATGGAGCCAAATAACCAGCAGGACAGCAATATACAATATTTATCAGAATATCCTTTACAACCACTTGTAACCCCTTTTAATTCTTATCCCTTAATGAATAAAATATGACAACAGAATCTTCTCAACCTCAATAAATACATTTTAAAAGACAATATTTGTTATATATATCTAATATAAAATGTAAAAATATGGTTACATCCTATAAGCTCATTGACAAGGTTATGATTCCCATCAAGTGTTTTGTGTTGTTAATATTTTCCTACACAGAGTCTATAACTAAATTGAGAGTCCAAATGCATGATGGATCATCCTGAAATCTGTTCAGTAGCCAATGAAATGATATCCTGCTGTTCTGTTTTTGCCTGGAAGTGTGTAGGTTCCAGCAGGGAAGTGCTGTGGCGGATGGAAGGAGAGCAGGGGAAATCTGATTGCTGGCAGGGCATCCAAGCCTCTGACAGAAGCAGGCTGCTGCAGGTGATTATAAGTGGTGCACCAGGACCCACCAGGTGCTCAAATCTCTTAGTTCTCAGAAGATAAAGCACCTGCATCAGCTGCCTAAAACTTTGTCAGCAGAAAGTTGCACTCTCGGGACACAGAGAACACCTCTGAATTACTGTGCAGTCATCATAGGATGTCTCTAGCTTGTTGGGACTCAATTAACTCCAGCTTCAGCAGTGCTACATTAAATATTTTCATTGAGAAGAGCCAGGGATGTGAAACTTTGTAGTGGTTAAACTGACCAGTATTAGAAGGATTAGAAGGGCTGAGATCAGAGAAAAAGAGTAAGATATCAACAAAAATGGCCACATGGATGAAGACTAAACAGCTGTATGACTGCTTGAGTTTATAAGAATTGAATTTGAATTTGAATTGATTTGGGCTTGTGTGATCTGCCTAAGTAGGTTTGGGACTGTCACTTTATGAAGCATCCATGCTATGCTTCTCTTCCTTGTGGTGCCTGCTACTTTACATGCAAAAGCCACTACTTGAAACCACTAAAAATAACAAATAGCAGCCCACAAGAAAGGGGGTCAAACTTTCAGTTCTTTCCATCAAAGCCACAAAGCACAAAACTTACTGCTTTAAGAAAGCTATATTTTCTTATAATGGCTTCAGCAGATGGAACATTTAGAAAACCTTGACTGAAAAATGTGAAGAATAAAATTATGAAAACTTTCACCAATTTTTCAGTTAAGTAAGAATAATAACAGAGTAACTCCCCTACACCAAGCACGACTGCAAGACCTTGAGACTCTGCTTCAGCTTCTGTCTTCAGAAATGATTCCCTGGATTTGTCTACAAAAGACTGCCCTGAAAAATGAAAACATATTACTTTTAATAACTAAGCACCTTAAAATTCACCCCTCCTTCCCCTGAAATCACTACAGGTTTTTTTTCTCCTTTATATAATTCTAGTCTTTACAGCTAACATAAATGGTATTAATTTTCTGAATGTGTGCACCTAAAAAAAAAGGAAAAGTTCTGTACTTGTACCTTTTGCTGCCTTTAGATGGGCATATTTTCATATTAAGTGTACACATGTGAGAGGGAGAGAATATATTATACATACATTGTTCCTTCTTGAATACCAGCTACCAAATAAGATTTTTTTTTGTTGATCTTAAGCAGGATGTCCCATCTTTGCAATTTGGATACTGTTGAATACTTTGTTAGGTTAAACTCACATCCAACATTTAGATACTGCGTTGGGTCTTCAGACTGTCATGAACCTGAAGATAAAGTTCACTAGTGGGGAAGCCAACTCCCTTTCTCACCTTGCATAATGACTTGTGACTCAAACACCCAGGTCTTGGACATCCAAAATGAATGCTCAAAGAACTGCCCAATTGCAATAAATACTCAGAGATAATTAGTATTCTGGAGTTCATCCCTCTCTTATTCTCACTCAAGTTGTTCAAATATTTAACAAGTCAGACAGAAATGAGAATGATTCTGTAGTCTGATCATCCACCAGGGATGCCCAGGCCTCTTCTCAGCTCTCATACAAAGCAGAACAACTTCATCTGATTAAGACCTATTCCAGAATACAAATCAGACAAAATGTGAATTAAATTTTAGCAGTTTCACATCCTTAATGAGAAAAAGGATAGGGTGTTTTGCATGTATCTTCATGGGATGCTGTAAAAGGCAAGCTTCAATATTTGGTTACTTCACAATATTTTTTTTTCTTTCTCCCTACTACAGTGGTTGTCATAAATTGTTATTTTCTTGTGTTACTTCTGTATGACAATACTTAACTAAGAGATTTTCATATTGCCTTGACTTTTTTATTGTCTGTTCCTTATTTTTATTCACATTAACTATACACCAGTACCATAATATTCTCTTGATTTTTGCTGTTCTTCCTGTTGCTGTAAGTTTTTTCTTTCTCTCTAGAATAATACCTTCCTTTTTCCCCAATAAAATTTCCTTCCCTAGTAAAAAAAGTCAAAAACTATTGTAAGGAAAAGGATGCATTTTGAAGTATCGAAGTTTTTAGTATTGAAACCAGAAAAAAAAAGTAATGAAAGTATTGTATTAAGTAATTGAAATAATTAAGTAATGAAATAATTGTATTATATAACTTTCAAAATTAAGGTTTTTTTCTTAAAGATTTCCTTTTATTTTTATTTTGATAGCAATCCTATTATTTTACAGAATAATGCAAGCTTTTCATTCTGCTAGTTCTGATGAGTTCAAGGTTGTACATAAGTTAGAAAATATTTTTGTTAGTTTTGTTGGTGTCCTTTTCAAACATTACTTAGATCTTGGACAAGCTTGAAAGAATTCAAGTGCTTCCTCCATTTTCTCTGATCCATGACTCCACAGTCTCAGTGTCACCGAGCTACCAGCACCATATATCTTATTTCTATACAGCAGTCTTCATATATGATTTCACAAAAAGCATTGTGGAGGCAGCAATCACAACCTACATAGAAAAGGATGGTTTTACAGTGGGATTCAGCAAGCAAAACTGTGAATATCTGTGGGGGAAGACGTGAGAAGATGCACAGATAAAATCCACCCTGCCCAGAGGCAAGGAAGCAGGGCAGGTACCCAGACTGAGGGTGCTCAGCAAGGAATGAAGAGCTCTTTACAAGTTGAAGGTGACAGAATAGAGGGGACAATCAGAGACATAAGAGAATGTGACTGCAGGCAGGAAAGTAACTGAGTGTGCCCAGTACAGGGTTTGCAATGGTGACAGGCCCTTATGCCACTTCTCTACACGTCATGATCAGTTTTTTAGCATGGCCCACCATATCATACAACTTCCCCACAAGACAGGTGCCTGATTTATCCTGATTTCCTCAGTGAGTGTTTGGTGTCATTTATTTGGCCCTATTTTCTATTGAATACAGGACATGGGTCCTGCTGAGCTCTGAAGTCTTTCTCACTTATCCATGTAAAATCTTTCGTTATCTGGTGTCAGTTTTTGGAGTCTGTACTATATAAACTCCTTCATTAATCAAGTGAGCGGATGTTCTCCCACATTGCACTTTTCCCTGAAAAGGGAATGAAGGACATAAGGAGGCATTTTCCTCTGTGAATGCAGTTCAGCATGATCCCCCTGCACAGAGATGCCTGCTAAGTGAAACACCTGTCACCACTGAATTCAATGGCAATTTTGGCATTTTCTTATGTGGATGTGGTGTTGACTTCATTGGAGTTTGGTCCAAAAGTTAATTGGCATCCCTAGCCATTAAGCTGATTAATTTGTGTGGCTCACATAAATGCCAACGCCAGTAAGAGACTGAATCCCCTTTGCAGCTTAAGCAAAGAGAAAACTATAGATGTTACTCATAAACACACTTAGTGGTCCTCACAGGGACACCATCCTTGTCCTGGATGGGAAGCCAGCACCCATTTACTCTGTGGGACTGGAGATAAGGCCAGAATTTAACCCTAAGGTGCCTTTGTTGACCATATTGCCACTTATGCCACTTCACTTGGCGGTCCTAATCTCTATGTATGCTTTCAGATATTCAGTGCACTGATACACAGACTGCTTAATCTTCCTTCAGTTTAGTCGTTAGCATCCTCAGTCTCTCACCTCTGTGCAGATCACTCCTTTCAATTTCCCAGTGTGCTTTCAGTAATCAGGTATACATTTGTTTCACCTACTACTAACCACATATTAATGCATCTGTCCCTCAATCTCTACAAGACCTCTTGCGGTATTTCAACTTATTTATTTATTTGGTAAGTGTAAGACTTGTTTGAAGGTCCTGAAAGGGAAGAACCAAGAACGTAGGACTTCTAGCATTACACCTGGCAAGTGCCAGACATGTTCCAGTCAATACTGCAAATATATTTCCATTTCAAACTAAGCCTGTCAGAGCTGTATGAGATGTTACACAAGTGCTCCTGCTAAGAAATTGTTGGGAAGAGTCTTCTTCAGATTCCTTTGAAAGTTCACTGCGAGAAACATGGACATCAACTGCCCGTCCTAGCAGGAAATTTGTAGTTTATTACCTACGCCAGAACCGTAGCAGGCAGAATTACAACCTGCTAAAGGAGGCATTTTATTTGCTCCTTTTTTAAAGGTCTGGTATTGAATTTTCATGTTAACTTGCAGCTGGAAGCAAATGGTAATTCCTCATGAGGAGAAGTATTAGAAGGATGGTGCTAATCAGCAAGGTACATCATGCTTCTGCTACACAACCTTATGACTAAAGTGTAGCAGACCCTGAGTTAGCTTAACTGCCCCCCTGGGACTTGGCAAAGAAACCACAGATAACATAGAATTTTTTAACATTTATATGAGAAACAATACAATAGAGAACCATATGCTGTCCAGAGAGAGAAATGCATAATTCATGTGTGGGATGCTAAATCATTATTTAGCAAGAAATATCAGAAAACAACAACAAGAACCAGCTTGTCAATTGAAACTATTTAAGACTTCATTTAGGTGTTAATTTTGCTGTTTCTAACATAATGTTTGTAATATACGTTCATTTCTGCCCAACTAAAAATCAACTGACCTCTCCTTCATCTATATTAACGAGTTCTCTTACTTCTCATGGGTGCTTTCCATTCTTCATATATGCTAATGATGTTTAGTGCACCCTACTGATCTTTGCAATGTATCATGACCCTTCTATACGAATTTTTTTATAAATGCCTGAAAATATCTTGGTGTGTATTTGCTGCAAGGTCTCATCAGATGAGGATTTTGGGAAAGTTTGAGATTCATGCATTTTTGTAGCACAGCCATGCACGTAGTCTTTCCACATACATTATTTTCAGGTGTATGGGCAGGGTTGGAAAAGGAATTAAAATTTACACACGTGCCTATTTGCAGATACCACTCGTACAAACCCTAGTAATATAAAATTGATGGGGCTAAATACGGGGGAAACTTGTTACTGTGAGAGCATATATATCTTATAATAATGAAAGTACAGTTCTGCTAAGATTGGTTTCCATACCAGTTTCTTTATTACAGCTATTACTTTTCTCAGAAGATAAACTGAAGCAATTTGTAAAGAAGGGAGTTTTTAATGACATTCTGAGTGCTGCTCTCAACACACTCTTCAGTATGGATTGACATTTGTTTGAGTACTGCATGACTATTTATCTTTTGAGCTACAAGCAGCAGAAGCAAAAAGAAGTAATCAAAGTTTAAATTGAACTGGGTACTTGAAAGACACTATTTATGAAGAAACAACATATTTGCACTGTGTTAATCTTCTTAGGTAAGACAGAGACATCTAAGAAAAGTGTAAACTTGCTTGTTTTAGGTGGTTCTTTAGGCTCTGATGGACTTTTCTCTTTGAAGTTACAGAAGAGGACAGGCTGGCATCCTCCTCAAGCAGCCCTGGTGAGACAGAAGGCAAAGTCCTACTTTCCTTCAAGAATAAGTTGTTCCTTCTCCGATACCTCCTTATATAAGAAACTTGCTTATAGAAAACATGATACTGGAGAAAACTCCTTGGAAGCACTAAATGCCACATACTAGTTGCCTGTTACCAATATAAATATACTTTTGTCTTCTGCTGATAGGCACACTGAAATCTGTCAGAATATACTCTGTCAGTTCCTTTTAATTAAGGATAAAATTCCAGTATTCCGTGATACTGCAACTGAGCCTCATTACTCAGCCTGAGAAACTGAGCCATTGCCATACTGAGAACTAGGAAATGTTTATCAAACTGAGCAGAACTGAAATTGGAATGAAATTTCTGGGCATTGTTTGAACAATAGCTCCTTTGCCTTCAAATCTCAGGTGTCCAGTAAAAGTCGTAGATTGCTGATAAATATTTTTTCCCTACCAATTTTATTCACGCCTTAAAGGTTTTCTGAAAGACTGTTTCTGGCAGAAGGCATGCCTAAAACTGTAAAACTTCCAGGGTAAAGAGTTTCCTACAACAATAACTCTTCATGGATCACTGTGGGCTTTTATGCTCGTGTTTGCAAATCTAATATTGAGAAAATTACTCTCTGGCCACTGTTTTCCTTTTCCCTTCACAGCCCCTTTAGCTGTCTTCAAACTACGTGTTTATGAATATCTGAGTAAGAAAGAAGGGAAATTGCACCTGCAATTAAAAGTTACTAAGAATATTTTGTAGAAAAGGATCTCCAGTGGTTTATTTTTTAGGCCGAATTCATAAGTTTTTAGTGACTCCATTTTTCACAATGAACATTCTATTAAACCCTCCAAATATATGATATTGAGCGCCACAGTAGAGTTGCATCTTCCAAAACCCTTGTGCATGATGTTTCGATTCTGATTTTTTAAAATTTAAAGGCAACAGAAACCAAACAATGATTCATAAAATTATACAAATCCAGAGGAAAAAAACAATTCAGAGAATTCATAGTCAGTCAGAATGGAGGAAGTTTCTGAAAAAAAAGGCCCAAGTTTTAAATGCTGTGACCTACTATTGTATCATTTTCAAAATAAAATATTAGTAATTTTAAAAAGTTTTAAATGCTGTGATCTAGTATTATATAATTTTCAATATAAATTATTAGTAATTTAAAAAAAAAATCCACAACATCTTATACAAGTAAGGTTTTTATCAGATTGCAGTTTATACATACATTAAACAAAACTATTAGTCACTAAGTTGTGTGTCATGGACCAGAAAAGACAAGTATTTAAAAGATTAGTAACTTAAAAAAAAAAAAAGCTTCTCACTCATATAAGAAACTTCCAGAGTTAAGGAAAATTTGAAACAAAATTAATCATAGAATTTGATCACTTACCTAAACATCATGTGAATTATTTTGTGTTTCCAAGTATATCAACCACAGCAGAGAGGCTTCTTTTTTTTTCAGAAATACTTCTAGTACCTTCTTTTTCCTCGCTTGGTTAACTTTATCGTGAGTCCAGTGTGCTCTCTGGGGTCTCCACACCACTGTAAACTGTTCTTCCTGTCTGAGTACTGTGATTTGTATCCCAACTGGATTTCTGTGCAGGTCTTTTTTGGGTACCATTTGGATAAGCACTGCGCACTCTGCTAATGCTTTTTTAGTTGTTTGCTTTGTTTCAGTTGTCATTTCACGTATTTCCATTTTTCTATAATGCCACAAAAACTGTATGAATTTCAAGCCCTACTTTTTCAAGAATATGCAATACACAAGAATCCTTACACAGAGATGCCACAGGATTTCTCAGCAGATAGAAAGGAAATAGTAGTAAGGAACACAATTTTTGGGTGTTAGAAAGCATGTAGGAATACCTGAAATCCATTAAATTAATGTCATAATAGATCTGAGAATGACAAAATGAAATTATGTGACTGATCCTAGTGAAAGAGTTTGGCAACAAAGGTATGCAGATGCTGACATTTTTGGAATAAAGTGTTAGGAGCTATTCCCAAGCCATACCACTATAAAACAGAAATGAGAATCTGTAATAAAATTTTACATAGAAACATGGAGGATAAAGTAAGCTACATTTTGACTTGAGGTTCAATGAAGAAGTCAATGTCTCTATACGACACCTCAAGCTCCAGTTTTTGTTGGTAAAAAAGAAATAAGACTCCACTGAAGCCAAAGCACTGTCAGTTATGTAAGGCTGGCTGAAAGATCCGACTTAGAAAGATGGTTTTAACCAGAGTAAATTAGCATGTTAAACTGACATCAGAGGATATCTCCATATATACTCCACATGGAGCTTTGATAACACTTAACAGTGCATCACATGATGATGTCATATACTTATATGAAGTTGCATTTAGGGGCATCTTATATATGTTTTGCGTGACTCCCACTACACCAGGCTGGTTGTACAATGCCAGCCTAAAGGCTGCTTTTCCTCTCCATAGCAGCCTAAACCACAAAGGGTTTAATAATCAAGCTGTCCCTAGAAAGCAGTGCAACATGCTTTGTTTTGTCATTTGGGAGGTTCTCTAAACAGGAATATAAACTAGTAGAAGAGTATGCAACATGAAAACAAAATACGTAACTTGCCTTGTGAACATAACAGGGACTAACCTGTGATGTATTATGTTCGTAAAACTAAGCAACCCTATCAGGATCACAGTGCAGTATGCACTGCACTGCACTCATCATTTTTAGTAGACTTTTCCCTGGAATTTATAAGTTGTGAGGACCACAGACAGTCATACTTACTTTAATCTCCTGTTGTGTGTCCAGGTTCCCAGGCACACACAACACAAAACTCTTGGACTCTCCTTCTGAAAAATCCTCCACAAGAAATAACATTGTTTGGTCCCATAAATGTAAGTTTAGTACTATGTCTGAAGCTGTTAAACACGGAATCTCAGCATGGAGAGTTTTGTCTTGTTTTGGGTTGGGTTTGGTGTAGTCTAAATAATTTTGAAACTTCTTACAAAAACAGTCTGGTGACAAAATTAGGTCTGTCATATGTCAGCTGTGTTAATAGAAAATTGTAGTAGCTAAGACCTCTCGTATGTGCCTTTTTGCTAAAAATCAACTATACTGGAGTCTAATTCTCAGATTGGGGATTTTTATGCAATAGCTATGCATTTTTGTCAATCACTCAACTTGCACTATCTAAAGAAAATCAAAGTACCTTTATAACATCCATAGCTTCCAAGGAGTGATGGGCTCTTTGACCAGTGCTCAGTTTCAGGGCACTTTTATGGCTGAGTAAGACAAAGGCCCTTCTTAGATTATGCATTCTATCCGATGGTCAATGTACAGGTCTACAGAAAGAGAAGGAGGACACGGCAATAGTAGAAGGAGGTGTGCTTCAGTCTGTGTGAAGCAGAAGATATCACACAGTAGTGAGAAAACCTCTGAGGAAATAGCCTATATTCCAGAGCTATCCAGTGCTTGCAACCACTGCCAGTTTAGACTTTGGTTTAAGTATAAGAAATTACACTTCTCTACACTGTAGAAGTAGTCTATATGGCTAGCAGAAGATAAATTCATTAAGGAAATAAATCTGTCATGTCAAGCAGAGATGGCTGCCTCTAAACTTCAAGGCACAGCACCCCATGATTCGTGAAGTGTTGTCACTGATGCTGTGGCAATTGCTCAACTCAACTAGACTTCTTCCATCAACAAAACTAGTTCAGCCATAGCAATCCCACACCAAACTGTATAGATGTAGTAGCTCTTATGCTTTCTAAACCAACTGGGGATTAAAAGGTGTTCTGGAGGTAATTGCCTTTTGACATTTAACTGCTGATCACATTGGCTTACACTGTCTAGTTCTTCATCATATTCTCTTTTCTTCAGACTTTAAATTCTGTCTAAACCAACATTAAATGTTCCCTTAATAAAGCTCAGGCTCATTTCAAGATAAAATAAACCATAAAAAGTTGTTAGAAAAATCATAAATATAAGACTTTCCTCAGCTCTATATCTAACATGGCACAAATTCTATAGCTGTGTCCAGCTTATCTAACATGACATATGTTGTCGAAGACAGACAGCTGGGTTTCTGAACTGGAATTCAGTTGTGTAAATACAACTAAACCAGTGATTTAAAGGGAGTTTTAATGTTATTAATGTTTCCAAAAACAGAAATTTGCTTTGAGTCTTTTGGTTTTTTTTAAACATCTGGAATCCAAGGAATAATTATCTTAATTAAGCTGTATGAAGAGTCATTGTCTATTTGGCATTTGCATATTTAGCAATTTAAAAAATGTTCATTTCATTGTCAAGTGTGTACCTCCATTACCTTTATTTTTAACTTTTCCCATCATGATACAGAACACTTCTGTTTTTCTGAGTGTCTTTTAAAATGCAAAAAAAATGGTCTAAGACTGAATAACGATGAAAGGTACATCTTGCCAATTTCTGTGGTGAGAAACAGGGATTAAAAAAAGAGGCTCAGGGAGAAGAAAAGAAAATAAAGTGCACTTACTGAAGAATCTCACTGATGACTGTCAGCTGCAGGATAGTGTCATGACTTTTCCTTCAGGATAGCAGTGCTTCGTCTCCTATGGGTCATGCTGGAAGGCCCAATTAAAGGTTGTTTTCTCTGTTTCTCATGGACAGGAAGTAACATAAGGGTATTGTGCAAGGTTTTCTGTTAAATAAGCTTTCATCTCGGTGTCCAGTATATTTGCCACCACTGCCAGCAGTGTGAATAAAAATCACAAATGTAGATATAAAATCAACCCTCTTCTCTAAAAGCTTATCAAGTGCTTTTGCTTTCAAAGCCTACAAAGGGCTTTTCATGGAAGTTCATAATGAATTTTTCAAACAAACTTTGACTACACAATAGCAATTCAACAAACCCCATGTAACTAGGAGCAGTTTCAAAAGGCATTAACAGAATTTCAACAGCTTGATTCCAACACTGCAGGGTATGGAATAGCAGATTGAATTCTGGGAGGTGGTTGACTTTGGTCACAAGAAGTTAACATTTACTTTGTCTAGTGTGATATCACTATGCAGAAAACCAAAGATGACCTAATCTGTTGTGTTGTCTCATTTCAAGAGACAGTGGTGCTAGGCTAAATCTTTCAAAAATCAATAAAGAAAAAAGGTTTAATTTTGCTTTAATTAGACTATGCAAATGCACGTCATCAGGATTTTTAAGGGATGAATGAAGACAGATTTTAAAGCCTTCTATATAATAGTCCCAAATAAAACATAGTTTAAATACCTGTTGAAATTTAAAAATATACCTGTAATTTCATATATGACAATATTTTGCAAAGGATTTATGTTCACAAGAAGAAACCATTTTGATAGGTTCATAATCAGTCAGAATGTAGGAAATTTCTGCAGAAAAGGGCTTAATTTTGGGATGCTCAACCTACTATTGTATCATTTTCAACATAAATTATTGAATCAAAAAGCAAGCAAGCAAACAAACAAACAGCTCCACAATACATTCTTAAACTTTTTTATCATATTGCATTTTATACTTTCATTAATCAAAGCTATTAGTCAGTAAGATGTGTGACATTTGACCAGTAAAGACACCATACTTACATTCATAAAGTTTTCTTTAAATAAACATTGACAGCCCTAATCTTACCAATGGTGTTGAGCCATGAGGCTTTTATTTTCAAGCAGTCTGTGAAACAAAACATCCATTTACTTTCACTCATAATTGCTAATTATATTTATTACTAATTAACTTTTCCTTCACAGATGGTTTGTGAGGAAGAACTTCAGGTCAAAATACATTTACAAGCCTTATTTTTCACTGACCTTCTCCCATCTGCAATCCAAAAAAGCATGTTTTCTTAGTCATTTGTTTTAGAATATTTAATCTCAGCTATATCACAGTATAATGTGTATCACCATAGGCACTAAATATGTCATGATCTCTAGTGTAACATCATATCAAGCCTGTATAGTAAAGGAAATTTCTACATTTGCTATCAGGAGCTGACACAAAGAGAGGCTCAGGATTTGCTTTAGTAAGAGATTTGGGATCAGAGATTTACAGTTCCTTGCTGCTGAAGGAAAACCAGGACCCAAAGGCAGTGGTTGCCCAGCCTTCATATATCAAGCATAAGGATTTCTGTGAGTTTTAGGTATTTCTAAGACTGTATCACTCACTGTAGACAGAAGAAAAAGGTACAGAAAGGCAATCCTTCCAGACTTAGAAAACTGAAGCCCATCTAAGTTCTGACTCAGCAGCAAAATGCTTCATAGCATCTAGCTTTAAGCCAACATCTTGTCTACTTTCTGTGTCAGAGTAGAGATTGAATGCTTGTTTGTAACAGTCCACATCCTCACACTGACCATTAGCTGTCAAATACTACGTGATTGGGCCCTTGCAAGGCGATTAATTGCCCTTCAAGACATAATCCATATAACCTAATACACAGTCACTATTTTGATGTGTTGGCAGTGACTAGCCAACATTGTATTTTATAAAATATCTTTCTGAAAATTCATATAAACCTTGTTTGCCTTCAGAGGAATACAGATGAAAAAATAAAGCAAAATAAAATGAACACTTTGAAATAAGTTAAATCCTATGATAACAAAACCAACCTGTTCCCCTGAATGGCAAGCAGTGAATTAGTGTGGTACATCAGGGTTAAATTGCGTGATACATACAAATTTCTAATATTTCAAAGTAAAAGGCATTCTGGATACAGTATTTTTTCTGTTGTCCTTGAAAATATGTTTCAGTTCCTGATGTCAAGGAAAGGCTACCTAATTATCAGAAGACCTCAGCCAAGACAAGACAGTTAAAAAGGCTTTCCAGATACGGTAAAATCTTCCCTGAAGTGTGAACAGTTCCCTGTGGTCTTCCATCAGTCAGACTGCATATGGAAGAGCCCTCCACCTACCTCCTTGGGAATGGTGCAGAGGGAGCTCCAGAGGCCCCACAGGACTGGATTTTTAATGGCAGTTCTTAGATTGCGGTAAAAAAAAGGGTTCCTCATCCTTGAAAAATATTTCCCCAGGGGCTAAAAATTCTGTAAGTGAAACAAAACAAAGCAGAAATATTCAGACTGGGGTGATTTTTTGGTCTTTTTTCCCTGCAGTTGATAGCAACACCATCTGCTCAAGGATTTTCTACAAGCGGGCTGAATTCATTGAATAAACTTCACTCCAGATTGTTTGCTTCGCTCTATATAGCAATCTACAATTGTTGATTAATTAAAGTGCGTGGTTCCCCAGCGAGAAAGGTACGCACTGTTATTCCAGACGGGGAAACTAAGGAACTGAACATTTATCTGATCTATGAAAATTAGTTGAAGAAGTGAGTTTTATACAGTAGATCACCGGAGCAACCTTTTCCCATCATTACGGCAGCTCGAACAGTTCCTGTAATATGGTTTCTTTTTTACTATTTTTTTTTGAGCAGCAAGAGTTTGGGGAAGGAACTGTACTAAAGGGTTGTTTCACATACTTGCAGAAGCAGCTGCAGCTGCTAGGGATAATTAATGAAAAGAATACCTTGCAGTCTGATGTCAGACTTCTTTGGCTGGTTTATACCCTGAAATTTCCTAAGTCAGGGGTTCCTTTGACTGGGTGAGTTACAAAGTGGGAAGTCGTAGTTGGATCTTGAAAACACATACCAGATGATCTCAGCTACTGCATTGATCCTTCTGCCTGGAAATTATTAAATAAATATGAAGGTGATGTTAAAACTGAACTCAACACATCCCTCACTCCTCAAAATAAAAGGCAGGTCTGAAACAAAGGATTAAAAGAGTTAAATTATTAACCGGGTGCCTGCCCAACAGCAATGAAATCCAGGAGTGAAAATTGTTACATAGGATGAAAAATAGGTTAACAAATGAAGTCAGACAATCCAGAAGACTTCCAAAATTAAGGCAATTACACGTTATAGCCACAGAAAGGGTAGAAAGTAATTGCATATTTCTTATTTTCAGATTATTTGAGGTGATGAAAGAGGTGGGTTTTTTATGCTCAGTGGGCATTTTGGGTATGTACAGCTCTGTAAACTGCATTTGGATTAGTATGGACAATTTAACATATATAGGATTTAAAAAACAGTAAAGGTTACAATCACTACACCCCTAAGCTTACACAGTAGTTTGAACAAGGATGGTTGCATGGCGATATTTCAGGAAGGAAAATGTATTACTGAGAAGAAGCTTTGGGCCTTGAGAGTTGTGGAGAAAATGCAGGATCTTGACAGCGAAAAGGCAAGTCCCAGAGCATGGCTGAGTTTTACAGAATGCCTGCCACCAGGAGAAGATGCAGACAAAGTACATGCTGACTTGTGTTTGCCAGCATGTCTTGACCATGGATTGTCATTGATACAAAAGGAGCTCAGCAGGACCAGCAACACCAACATAGGAAATAGAAAGTCAAATCTCTCTTGTGCACTAGCAACAAAATTAAATTAAGAAGACATACTGCATAGGGCTAGAGATGAACGGTCTAAAGTGAGAAATTAAATATGTGTAAGGTAGAGCCGTGGTGTCAGGGCAAGACAACATGATGGTTAGGTGAGATGGAAGCATAACAACATCTCCCTGCAGAATCACTTGGTCCTGATACCGTCAGCTTTATATAGACAAACTTGGAGATAAAACAACAAATAACTCAGGCAATGGGTGTGTTTGAATTGTGACTTCCAAGTCCAGGACTAGCACTACCAAATCAAGAAGAAAACTGCAAAATGCACCTGGGCAAAGACATCATAAAGTGAAGAGCATTATTTTGGAAGTTTGCCACAGGCCTTTGCAGTAATGCTATTTTTTCCATTGCTTCAGCTACTTATTACTATGATATTAATTGATATTAATTGATCATATTCCCTTTTTATGATTAATAGGCAGTTACAGCTCTGACAAGTTAATTCTGTATTAATTGGAGGTTTTTTAATTTTATTTTAACATTTTCTTCTGTAACAGAGACTAAATAATCCTCTACTTTAGTACTAAATTTAACATGTCCTATTCATCTCACATCGATAAAATTATCACTTTTTGCATCAGCAAATTCAACTGGCCACTGCTGCATGAAAATTAATGTTACCAACTGGTGAAATGCCAAGTAAACCAGTGTCATTTTTGCATTGTAATAGCCTTTCCCCAAATGTACAATACCCTTGACAAATAAGTATGTCAGGCTAAATTCTGATCATACTAATTCTGGTGTATTACTTTAATGAGCAGAAGAGCAAATGTGCCTTTTACCAAACATGAAGGTTACTGGCTTCATTCCGTGTAAGATGCTAATGCTGGGTGGTGAAGCTATCAGTTGTGGGGAAAAATGGGAAGGGCTAAGTCACGTCATGGTTGTTCTGAGATGGTGGAAAGAAAATAAGATTTACGAGAACACCTTTTATATTAAAACTGAAGACCTGATGGGTATATGAGTGACCTAGAATGTAGAGGGACCTTAATAATAACAGTATGTTTCACGCAGCGGAATGTTTTCAGGGGCTGGATTCTTGTTGAGTTTGGTAGCAGTCTAATAAAGAAACTCAAGTTCCAGTCCCAAAGATATTGCAGTCCAAGTAGTTGAGAAAGAAATTAATACAGTGATGAAAGAGATGAAGAAAAATAATACTGAATGCTTTATTTATAAGAAATAACATTAAAAATATATTTTAATACACACATGTTAAGATTTTCTTTGTGTTAGATTTCTATTCATCATGGAAGACGGGATATGTAAACAATTTCTTTTTGTAAGGAAACGGACACCCTTGCCCAGTATTTCCCCCTGTACTAAGACCATTAAGTCCAAAAATTCCCAACAAAGTAGTATATTTGGCTTATTTTGCAGGACAGAGATGGACCACTTGAAAATTCTATCTCTCAGAAATTGGTGCATGCTCACACACACACACGCACATGCACTGAATCTTTCTTCAGAGAATACAGCTTGGTTTTTCACATGATGTGCTCTTCCCATAGCATTTTATTTTTCACTTTGTGCTGCCCCATCCGTCCAGGATTTTAGTGGTTTCGTGTAAGTAGTCCCCTTATTTTGCTTACAAAGCGTTACAATTTCCATGTAGCAAAACCTTTTTACATCCCTGTGTTGTTACCACGCTACTTCACTGTAAGCTCTTTGACTTATCACCGTTGACAAAAGCACCCAGCTTCTTCTACATACATAATTAAAGCCTTAAATGCTCTCTGAATATCTATCTGAAATATATTACTTCAAATTCAAAGATATCCTGCAGATTTACTGTTGAGACTAATGATATAAAGAAATACTGAATTATCTTTCTTAGTCCTTTGGTAGGCTAGGCAGATGGTCAGTTTGATCTGGATATTGTACCTACTCCGACTATTTTTTTTAAGTGTGGTACAGCTTTTAGAATGATGCTAAAAACAATATGTTTTCCCACAAGTGGTTCACTGATAGTGGCATCACCCTGTACTGTATTTATCTCCCAGCTGCTCATCATGTTTCTGTGCCTGTAACTTCACTCTAGTGCTGAATTGCAACTCCCTGACTCCTTATATGCAATAGAGTGTCGTTCTTCCTTGGATCTTTCAGGGTTGTAATGACTTGATGATGGTAACGTGCAGCAGAACAACCACTTCCTTTGTATTCCTATTGTCTGCTGTGGACTGACACGTAAATCTGGAGAAAAAAAGGGCTTAATTGCCCACATTGTGCCATTTAAATAGAAAGTAGTGGTGTCAATATATTAAAAATAAAAAAAAAAAAAGCAGGGTAAAATATAGGATCTTAGTTACAAAATGCTAGCAAACATGCACAGAAGGAAAGAACTGGCTGGAAGGATTAGACCCCTTCCCTGTCCTTGTTTTGTGATAGAAACATTAAAGAGCAAAACTGGTTGGGTAATGACCAGTCTCTCTGATTTACAGTGTTTCTGTATTCATGGGTACTTTACAAATTTTTGGGTTTGTGCCAACATTGTACAGTGGTTCAACATTAGTTTTTTCTCTCTATTGCTTTCCTTCCACATGCATCCTTGCAGAGCTGACTTCTCTACCAGGACTGTGCTCAGTTGCCTAAACCTGCCTCTCTTAGACTTCTGTCCTAAAATAGTCTCCATTCCTTGAATGTTTCTTGTTGTTCATATCTCTACTAGATCCTGTCTGAACTCGCTTCCTCACCTGTAATATCTTGAGTCATT
Organism: Oxyruncus cristatus; assembly: GCA_013399855.1. Taxonomy (NCBI): domain Eukaryota; kingdom Metazoa; phylum Chordata; class Aves; order Passeriformes; family Cotingidae; genus Oxyruncus; species Oxyruncus cristatus. Next base: position 528,198 of record VXAY01000969.1, on the reverse strand, counting down.
AGCAATATTGCCATTCTTTAACAGATATTTCAGCTATTAGGCTGTTTGAACCTAATAGCTGAAATTCTGTCTTATGCACACTGATACTACATTGCAAAGAAACAAATGTTCACTGCCTCTCTCCATCCTCAGAACAGGATTTTTTTCTCATTCCTGTCTGAAACAAACCCTTCTTTGGGTTTTTAATAAATTGCTTTAAGTTCCTCTTTCTCTGTAATATTGTATTCCTTGGTGATTGAAAACTGGAAGCAAAAATAGTCAGAAAAGTGCTAGATTTTATTAAAGTAACCTGCATCACACCTTAAAAACTTGTGGTAAAAATCGGGGCCTGATGTAATTTCAAATTGCCACACATTTGCACTGCTGGGAATACAGATAACTTGGATCAGTATTTGGAACTTAGAATACTATGGAGTCCTCTCTGAAGCCTTCAGAAAAGTATCAATTACTCAACACAGATACATATAATATTTCTCCTCTCCCAGCAGGGTGGTTTCTAGAAAAAGTTACTTTCTTAACTGTCTGGTTCAACAGTTCCTTCTTCCAAATAGTTTCCATTAATGTCTTTGTATGTGCATCTGACAAAGAAATGCAAGTGTTTCTGTGTGCTTAGAGCATGCATGATCTTTTCCTCAATCTCTCTTCCTTCTTCATATCTTTAAGTAACTCTTTTTCTTTCATTAGAGTTCCACCATGTTACCCGCTATAGAAGCAAGAATGACTGACCATTACCAACGTATTCAAGCCAGTTCAGTAATAAGATTCATCCAGTGGCACTGTCCTTCAAAGCAGGGTGCTTTTTGTTCATTCAGACCACCATAAGAGGGCTGAACAGCAAACTGAGTACAGTGCTGGGGAGGAGTCATGAAAAGAAGGTAATCGCTTGAAGCGTTACGCTCTCCTGTCTCAGTGTGAGAACTCAGTCTTTTAAAAAACGTATGGTATATACTTGTATGATATATGAAAAAAAACTTCATGGGATGTATATTTTTATATATGCTTCAATTGATACACAAAAAAAATATATGTACAGAGAGGTAAGGTTGTAAAACCATTTTTTTCAGAGGGTATAAACTGCTCATTTCAAGGCAGTACTATCCTTGCTTTTGGATAATCAACCATGTGTTTACTTCTCATACCTGCGAAGGACACGGGAGAAAATAGTTATGTACCCCTTTTCGTGTAATACTACAACCTGTTCCCAAATAATTGAGCTGAGGTACAGCTGGGCTGAAAGGTGGCTTGAGTCGTACACGGAGAAGATGATGATGTTCTCCTGCAGTCATCTGACAAAATTAATGTCAGCTTCAGTACTCCTTGCTCTGTTTCTCTCTGCTTCTTTGAAGTTGAAGGCATATCAAACTTCCTGAATTTGAGAAACAAAAGAGACTTAAGTTGAAAATATTTAAGTGGTGTAATTGAAATGTATGAGAGCTTATAAAATGTTTAATAACAAAAAATAAAAGTTTTTAATGAGAGAAATTCTTTTTTTTTTGAGGAGAAACTTGTGCAACATGTTCATCCATGCATTTACTTTTGCATTCAGTCACCAAAAATTAAATTTGCGATATACTGAGTATACATGTACACAACAGTGACTGTGAAACAAGGTGAAAAGCGTGGGAATTAAATAATTTGAGAAAATAACAAGACTCTAGGTGGGGCAGAGAACCTGGGCAAGGGCTGAGCAACCAGCTCAGTGATAGCTACACTTGCAGGGAGCTGGTGAGGGGCTGCCTGGCCCGAGTTCTTACTCTGGATGTGGAGGGAGCCTTACCTCAGACACCCAGCCTCATCATAAATGAAGGTGTTTTCAAAGGACTAACCTTCTCCCTTCCTTTGTGATGCCCAAGGTGCTCACTCCCAGCGGGACTCTCACCTTTGCCTCTCTCTCAACCCTTGCAGCTGTAGCCTTTATCCCCCAAACTGGAGGCACATTATCATTTATCTGGTCTTGTACCACACTGCCCTGCTAAACATTAAGCTTGGTAGTCAGCAGTCAGTCTATGAATATGAAGTCAGGTTTATCTTCGGGTTGGCTTGAAATGTGGCTTTACTGTCTTATTACTGAGGCTCTACTACCTGTAATCTGCTGAACCTGATTTTGTAAACTGGTTCTTGAGTACCGAAAACATTACTTGAAGAATCAGGCCCACAATCATTGAAAAAAAGGTATTTCTAGATCAAGATTGTTATTTTTTCCTAGGTCTGATGGATGTACATAGCCATCAAAGATTGAAGGGGGCCAAGAAACTGTGAAGATTTTACTCTTTGTGTTTTTCTCAAATATTCAGGTAAAGAAAACCAAATTCTTCCTGTGTACAGAAATGACAGACAATAGTGGCACTACTCACAGACATCTTAACACAAAATGGAACAGAGATGCAGCTAATATCTCTTAATAAACAGCTTGTAATTATTTGCATCCACAGTAGAGCACAATCACTAACATTAATAGTGTGGATGTTAGGAATTGTGGGAAAATGGAGGATATTTGCTCCTAATTTTAGCACTATAATGAATACTTCACTCCTCAAGTGAAATTACCCACTCTGTATTTATCATTACAGCCCTCATTAACATGGTAATAATTAACTCTATGCAAAGTTTCACATTCTGAGGTACTATAATAACTAATATATTAACAGTTTTTATGTCATTACTCATGTTAGTGTGTCTGACTTAGGACTGTTCCCTGATTGTTTTGTAAAGCCGAATATGCTACTGCACTAATCAGCAGTCAAGACTCAAGTTGCTCAGTCATATAACTTGCAGAAAACGTGGAAAATGTCTGTTACAAATGTAAGTACTTCAAAATGTGCTGTGGAGTTTGTTCATTCTTTTACCTCAGTGTCTGTATGTTTCTCTTTCTGTTGGCATCTTTACTTATTTCTCTTTCAAAACAGACTTAGCTTTCATGTTGTTGTCATATTTATTAATTCTATCACAGAGAAGAATTTTCTACACCTTTGTTTTTCTTTAAAAAGTGCTGATTTAAACAAATAAAGTAAGTTAATTATTTCCAATGTTTTCTATTCTCTCGCCAGAAACTGTTGGGTTAAAATTTTTCTTCAGAACTGTAAGACTACATGCTGAGCAAAACATCATATGTGGACTCATGACTGTCTCTGTCTAAGGTCCACTGAATTTTGACATTTCTCAGGGGATATCAGAGCTATCCAGGAATGAGAAGCAGCAGCAGAGAGACATCCAGAAGATTCAGAAGTTGAGCTGATTCAAATCTAACCCTGTCAGACCTCAAGTAAGTCTCCCTGCTGACAACTAGCAAAGGTCAGAGACAGATGAAATTCTGATTTGTGTAAATCAAATGTAAATTCTGGTGCCCAGACTTTTGTTTCAGACTCTCAAAAGAAAGCAGCTGAACAGTCTGTTTTAATACCAAGAGTTCTCTGTTGTTTGGGAATAGGTATATGAGGAATACATTTGCAAACTTTCTAGAGATACTCAAATCCTAATGAGATAGCAGGTACCTTCACTTTCGAGGGAAAATTATAGCATTCCTTCTAGAGCAAGAAAATGTTCTTTTCAGGCTTGCTGGAAATCTTCAGCTCTTTAGAAAAAAACTAACCAGATCTCCAAAAGTTCAGTCATAAACTGATGCCCTCACAGCAGCATCCACTTGGGTAACTAATGTCCTAACTCACTTAACAGGCCAAAAAACCCACCAAGTTCCCTCTTGACAGAGCCAGGTGGGACTCCCAGGCTGTACTGCACCACAGTACATGCAATTCAACTTAGGGCCCTAAAAGAGAATAAGACATAAGGCATCTACTCATACTTTGAATAATGCACCCCTGGCACATTTCCAAAAGTTTTATTTTTCTGAATCTTTGTAGTGGTTTGGCTAAACCGGTAATTTTTGGTATTTACGTCTTGACAGATCTCCAACACATTTAACTGTAAAATTTAGAGAGGATCGTAAGCGATTCCTGGGGTGTGACATTCTAATCTCTTTTTATATTTCCATGTGCTGCAAAACATATTCCATCACATGCAATACAACAACCTGCTTCCTCTCCATTGTCTTCTTCCTGTGTCTGACAGTTCCCAGAGCATCTACAGAATTTAGAAAGTTTATTAAGTGAACAGGAACACACATAGAATTGGAAAGAAATGTAAAAGAAGGTGTCTAGGTTTTTATCAACCTCAAAATGGGGTAAATTCCATTCTCCATTTTTTGTAGCCTTACTCCATCGAACACAAATGTGAGAAGTGAAGAAAGGTTTAAAATAAGCCTTGGGATACACAGGGTTAAATGCTGTAACCACAGGTGAGATAATGATGTTCCTTAGTGATCTCCTCACTAAATGTATAGTTTAACAGAAGTTTTTAACCAGGCAGAATTCAAAATTTTCCATTCTCTCAGAAGAAACAAGAAAGCAACTAATATTTGAACCAACCCCTATCTCCAAATCTTGTTCTTATAAAGCTTGATAAAATAAGTTTATCTTGATCCCTAATTCAGTGGAAATATCACACAGCCACCTCTACTATTGTTTTAAATTAATAATTTCAGTACCAGTGACCTATTAAAAAGAAAAAAAAAACACAACAAAACAAAATGAAAGCAACCAACCAAACAACCCCCACTCCTCCAAACAAACAAATAAAACCAAACAACCCCTCAAGAAAAACAAAACCAAACGGAAGAAAACAAAAAAACTCAAACACACACACATGGAAAGACACAACCTCTCCCCCATCCCCAACTTGTTCATCAAGTGTAATGTTGGGGGGGGGTTTATCAGGGCCCAGTTGACCTGGCTGAAGATATTAAATATTATTTTTGTTAACTCTGAATAGACAATGCATCTATGGGAGAAAGCCTCTTTGGTCCCCACATCATTACTATAATTATTACAGCCTGGTGGTTTTCAAATACTCTAAATGAATTAGACATACAAGTCTTACAGAAGTTTGGAGAGGTGGATATCCAGGTACTGAGATGCCACTTTAAGCTTCTGTGGCAAAATATTCTTGGTTCCTGAGCCTGGATTCAGGCTGCAGGCCAATTGCCAGGCATCATGTTTACAAATAATAACTGAAACCTACTTCTCTGTAAGTGGGGAAGATTTGCCTAGAAGTTGTTAAAAGGACAAATAGGGTATTTTTAACTCCACTTGTCAGGATAGAATGCATATGAAGTATAATTATTTGGGGGATTGGTACTTTTCTTTCTAAACTACCTAACCTATCAAGAAAGCAAAGTGAGAAATATATTTACCAAGTTCCAATTCGTTACTACCACAAAATTAGTTGAAAAAACCTCTGCCAGTCAATAACTTCATCAAGGTCAACAGCTTGAGAGCTATAAATTAATAGAGAAATTGGTACCAGTGACACAGTAAATGAAACCACAAAAGCCGGAGGGGAAAAAAATCACATCTTTTACGGTAATATAGTGCATTGCATTCATTCAAACATAGAAAAGGAGAAAATAGGAGGGCAGACCCTATCAGGACATGCTTATACAAGCTAGGACTTGCTTATACAAGGTTATTTATGCGGATTACTTTCTTATCTGTCCATTGCAATGTGTAACCACAGATTCATTCATTTTTTAACGAAGTTGCATTATTATCAAGTCCACGTTTGTGTGTTAACAAGAAGGGAAACTGAAAAAAAGGGATCTTGGCATTTTGGTAATATATTTGAAGATTAATTTTTATTTTTATGCATATTCTGTAGATTCAGAGTAACGAACATTATTCAGTTAATGAAAATAAATAGTAAATATTTAATAAATATTTTGGATTAATTTTTTTTCCCCCAGAAACACCAAATTCCCAATTGATGGGAATCAATTTCAGACTCACGTTCTACCTCTGAGCATAATGCTGAAGGAAGCAGGTGGGAGCAAAAATATGGTGCACGTGCTGTAAATGTTTGTGGTGTGAATATATGAGGATTGGAATAATGCCAACGCAGCTACGATTTCACTGTGTTTTCTGAGCTTGATCCTCACATTGCCTGCATCAATACGACATTTTCATCTTATTAAGTTAATCCCACTGCTGTGGGGTGAGAAGTGGTAGGCCATAGAGCAAGGGGCCTTAATGAGCCCCTATGAACCTGTGCCCAGCCCCTCAGTCACATGTGCAACACAGGCTCCCTTGAATTCTGAGTCACCATTTGGGCTATGAGGGTTTTAGAGCAGAAACAGTTAATTTGGTAATGTAAAAAATCTAAAAAGACGAATAGTGGAGTCTGTTATCAGAGATGAGACCTGGCAAATGTACCCGGTGAAGAGAAAGGAGAGGTAATTAATCAGTATCAAGCACCACATTCAAAGGTGATGGAAAGAAAACAATAACAGTACATGGTGCAGTTCTTCACGAGAATCCCAAACAAGTTTGAATTTATTTTGTCATAAATTGAACCCAAAAGAAATGCAGACAAGGTCATCAGTAAATTTCTTCAGGGCCCACGTAAGCACAGGTGATGTGATATAGGTTAGTCCACTCTCTAGAAGGATGCAATTTTACTGGACATTCTCCCTGGGTGCATACAGGGAAATTCAAGGCTAACATTAAAAAATATTCCTGTCAGGGTGACAGGATATAGCTGAATAACTGGGAACCACCTGTCAGACCCAACAACAGGTTCCATATAATCTCCCCATGATTTATTGTTTCGGTTTTCTTTTAACCTAAGTAGTTATCAGCTTTTTTAAAGACCAAACTGAGAGGAGTTTATTCATAAAGTCAACTGGCGAAACAGTGTAATAAGGATACTATCTGATTTATAACCTACTGTATGTACTCTTTAAACATAATTTGGTTTCCTCTTGCTCTTACAAAAGTGGATTTAAGAGCTAAAAGCAGGCCTATGGGCTATATTCCTTTGTGTGTACTAAAATCACATTGCAAGAATCCTATTCTAGAAGGTACAGATAAAATTCCCCACCATATGTGCCTTTTTCTTAATAGAAAAGATTCTTTAAAACTTTTCCATCCTACAAAAGAAAATCCACTTAGGGACAGGATTACCTTTCTACTAGGTACTCCACTTTTTAATGCTCTACTAGTCCTGGTTGAGCTCATCTCCATAACGATTGTTTATTAGAGCTTGGTTCAGTTGTGTAAAATTTTTCAAGTTTAACTCATCCGTTAGTGCCCTTACCGAAAATCATACAACATCACTATTTTGGATACAATGAGAACCTTTAACTAAAATAATGGAATAGATTTAGAAAAGTCCCACCTATACTTCCATTACATGGCCTTCCTATTATGCTACTCTTGAGGCTATGTTGGGATTGACCTTGGTCCTCCTATTTGGCAACGGACATCGTGTGTCTGCTGTCAGATTTGATTACAGAAATCCTAACACTGCCTTACTTTGTGTAGCACATAGTTCTTAGGTCGGCTTTTGACCTTTAATAGAAAGTTCTTCCTTGCTGAAAACCAACTTATATCACTGGCACTGCCGTACTCAGTGGGCATATTTTAGGGTTAAAGGTTCAGCAGCAGCCTACTCTGGTTCTGAGCTTTGTGGCAATTCAGTCTTGTGCAGGGACACAACTAAATGCTAATTTCCCATAAGACACGCAGTAGAAGCAGTTTTTCTCAAACCATGACTGAAAAAAATGAGACAGTATCTCACCTTTTTTTCACAATATAATTATGGAGAAGCCTTTAGTATCCAAAGCTTAATGGCTTTGGATACAAAGTTCTTTTACTGCAGGAGTACCACTTACCAGAGGAGTGCCACAAGCTATAGGGGAGGGACATTTAAAATTATACTGAAACTGGATAAAAATACATAGAGACAAATGGAGTGAGAATAAAACTTCATCTTCTTTCCTGTTCAAAGCTCTTCCCAAAAGGGAGAGATGCACATCTTCTCGTCTGGCTTCTTCCAGCCTTTTGGATCTTATATGTTTGTGCCAGTTATGCTGCCTACTTGGGATATAGGAGCTGGGGTAAAGATTCATGCGTTCTGAATTGCAGGCCAGTTCAGAAAAAAAACTGTCCTATTTTGTACCGCTGTACACTGGCCATTGCTTGACTATTAAAAAAAGAGGTGCCAAATTGCTGCCTCCTCCCTTGCTAAGCACCTGGTTGCAGATCTCCTGAACATCCAGGAGTGCACAAGGGTACTTAACTTTTAGCTTGGGCCTTCATGTACTCACTGTGTATGAACAGTAGACCTTGGCATTTTCTTGTCCAGGCCCTGAGCTTCTTCTCTCACCTCCATTTTTGCCACAGACACAGGCATCTAATTCAGCTGGTCTGCAATGCCCTGATGCTGCAGTAATTATCTTATTTTTAAATGTTGAATTCTACCTCAGGTGTCTGTCTTTATCTGTGGGAAACCAATCCAGAAATGTCTAATTTAAAGTTCTGAGTGCTGGCAGGAAGAGCCTTTTGGCTTTGGAACCAGGACCTCCCAGTTCAGAGTAGCCTGGGAGAGCCTCCATGAAAATAAATCGTGTTCCAAATTAAGCTGCCACCATAAGCCAGAGGCACGACAGACCAAACAAATAAAACCAGAACTATTTCTGCATTAACTCCATTAGGAGGCTGAGCTTCAGTCAAAGACCACGAGGGACCCTGCAGGTGAGAAAATTCTCAAGAGCCAATCCTGCCCACAGGTTCCTCGTGAAGCCCCTTTTTAGTCCCACTCCCACTGCAGCTCAAGCACTTGTCTCTCTCCCATCCCCAATCCTGGTACTTGGGTGAGCTTGAGTTCAAACCCAGAAATTTTGAAATAAAAGGGTTGTGATTTTGAAAATAATTCATCCAATTTTCATGCAAATAAATGTTGCAGCGTATGAGAGATCTAATCAAGCCATATTACATGCAAAAAGTGCATTAGTACTCCAATAGGAACCTATGAGTACTGTTAAGTTTTATTGCTATGTAAACAATTTGCATTTCCTAATTGATTTTTCCTTAATAATTCCCCTAATACTAAAATAAAAAGAGTATGTATAGAATCATAAGAAATTTCAAAATATTCAAGCTTGTACTGCTTCTGCTGACTTCACTCAAGTTCTTCCAAGAGTTGAATTTTGATTCTGCTTCTTGCTTAAACACTAAGACTGTTTCTATAACAAAAAACTGTAAAACAAAGGTAGAACTATTACAATCATATGAATAATGGAAAAATGTTGACATTAAATCAATTTGATAAAATTTTTTTAGTCATTGTAGTATCTTATTTTCCCAGTCATCACCAAAATTTTTATCTGGAGAAGTATCATCACACTAGCAGACAAATAATTTCATGCAATATCTACTATTCAAGAAAATTATCTGTATTGCAACATAATTATCACATACTGACTGATTCCTAATTACAACAGATAGGGCTAATTACTTTGGTTCATCCGGTAAATGGCTCAGCATGTATCTTTATGAGAACGCAGTAATGACATGTTGCTCAGTGGGATAGTATACATAAATTGATTCTAAAGTTTCTGTGCATAAAATTTTTATTTTTCAATATGTGTATAAGTTTTCCTTCAAACAAAGAATATCCAGGGAGACTCAAGTGGTACAAACTGTTATGACTTGTTTTTTCAGACACTGTTATGAAGGAACGGGAACTGAACCCCAAAGTCAGATTTGTCACTACATAAACAACGTTCTTTCTCTGACATGGATAAGAGAAATGTTCATTCACCAGTCAACTGCAAATGGATCTGTTATGTAAAAATGGATCTATTCTTTTCCTCCTTGAGTTTACACCGTGGAAAACAGTGGTAGGCGAAAGCTGTGTAGTGCTTCTATTGCCTGCTTGCATAAGTAAGGCATGAGTAGGAAACTGACATGATAAATACAGACTGAGTACCCAAAATGCAATCAAAATTCAGTGGAAAATAGATGGAAACCCAAGTCTTCCTTAAAAAAAATCCCACCTGCATCATTTAGATCCTACATCAAACCATAGTCTGTCAGCAGGAAGTTATGCAACAGGACACATAAAATGTGCAGCTTTCTATTCTGCCAAAAATGCTGATTTTTATATGATTTTGTCCTAATTCGTCCTCAAAAAGTAGTAATGTGAAAAAATGCAAGAATCTATGAACAGATTGAGAGACTATAGTGACTTTGGAATAACTTTTTATTCTGATTCATTACAGAACTTATAAAATCATCTATTAATTGAACTTCACTCATTTGTGCTATAGATAAAAGCCATACAAGTATTCTTTGACCAATTTCAGGTTCATAGCATTACATTTTCTTCTCTCCTAGTATGTTTTCAACAGAGTACTCCATCAGTCTGGTTTAGATTCCACATCGTTTAACTGGAACCAGCAGTTCTCAGTCTCACCCGATGTCAACCAAAAGTGAGAATAATAAAAACGTATTTCTCACATGTACAAATTTGCCTTTATCAATTATGGTTTGGATACTTTATTTTAAAATACAGTTATTTAGGGGTTTTAATGAAAAATCAAGCTTCACTTCTTCTTACAATTTTACTCAAGTCAACAAAGGTGATTCAAGCCTGACTTAAGTATCTTCTCTTGCACAAAAAATTGACTGACAAGAAAGCGTGTTAGTCTTCTGTGCAGAAGTACAGTTGGAAAGTACTTCTGTAAACAAGTAAACAAGTGCTACTATCAACATGGTACCCAAAAAATTCAAAGCGTTTTGTTTATCAGTAGTGCATTAGTCCAAATAACCTGGCCAAATTTACATCCCAGTGTGTATTCTGGTTTTCTTACTGTACACTGAACACAGTCCTTACTTCTTGTCCAAGTCCTGTTACCTGCTACCAAAAGCATGGTTTTACATCCCCAGAGGCAGCTGTATTTCAGTGGCAAAAAAAGCAGTGTGATTTGTAAAATGCTTTATATTCCATTAGGGCAAATAACAGTATATAAGTTGAAGACATCTTGCAACTGCTCCTCAGGTGGTGCACACAATGAGGTTGCTTCAGAGAAATTATGGGGATAGTTCATATAACTATAGTTCGTGTAAGCACCTGCCTCAGTAGAATCTCTTGGGTTGAGGATTGATTCTGTTTCACTGAAAGAGGAGAAAAGAACTACCTTTGATAGAGAACCTGGCAAAAAGGCTCTGACTTTGCCTAAATTAGAATTCTATTTTTGTAATCGCCCCACTCCCCTCTGTCATTAATTAGACCATTAAAAGGTTGTCTCACATTTAGATACACACAGCTGTGGCTTCAAAGCATTCATGAAAGCAGAAAGGGTTCAAGCTTTTAAATCTCACTTTATGTTTTATGTGTCCTTATATTCACACAGATCTATGTATAACCTTCTTTTCATAGCCATTAAACAAAATACCACTTCTTGCTCAGGAAGGTCTTAATGATGGAGAATATTCTGAGAAACACTAATATATGAATATATGTACACACCTGCTTACCCTGCTTGTCCTGCCAGAGACATTATTGAAATCCAGCAATTGCAATGTTATTTGCATTTGGATGATAATGTTTTGACAGAGGCATTCAAAGTCAGAGTAAAAAATGTTTCCTGAAGTACTTCTGCAATATCAGAAGACAGTAGTATGTATAATTTTTCTTTACTTCATTAAACACTAAGACCCTGTAAATTAGAACATGAATTGCCACAGGTGGCACTGCTGTGGCTGCTTAAAGCTTTAAGTGCTTCCCCAATTTTTTGATCATTGTCTACCTTCAAAAATGCATCAAAATCCATTCTGTAGAATTCAGTGAAAAGTTTAAGTAATGTGGGCTTGCATTTGTCTTGGAGATTGTTAACCATAATTTTGGTTTAAATTTTTACAGAGTGTTTGAAATTTAACGCATCATTTATAAACCGCAAATTGCCAATGATCAGGTCTTAACATGACTGCAACATAAAAATAAGCATTATCGTAGAATCATTGAATCACAGAGTCACAGAATGGCCTGGGGTGGGAACAACTTTGAAGATCATTGAGTTCCAAGCCCCTGCCATAGGCAGGGACACCTTCCACTAGACCAGGTTGCTCAAAGTGCCATCCAACCTGGCCTTGGACACTTACAAGGATGGGACAACCACAGCTCCTCTGGGCAACCTGTTCCAGTGTCTCACCACTCTCATAGTGAAGATTTTCTTCCTTATATCTAACCCTTATCACTCCATATCCTTGTAAAAAGTCCCTCCACAGCTTTCTTGTAGGTCCCCTTTCGGATACTGGAAGGCTGCTAGAAGGCTACCAGGGCCTTCTCCAGGCTGAACAACCCCAGCTCCCAGTCTGTCTTCAAAGGAGAAGTGCTCCAGCATAGAAGAGGTTCACCACCATCTTCGTGGCCCTCTGAACTTGCTCCTACAGTACTCGTGTAAGACTGGATTTCAAAATTCTAGAAGTGATAGAAATTCTGATTTTAAGATATTAATTCCCAAATAAGCTGTTAAAATCAACACTATAGTTTCTTCGGAATGTCACCTCACCCTTTACTCCACTTAGCAAGACGACTCATTAAGATGACTATCTCTGACAATAACTTACAAGGTCTTTTTCATGTCTTGAGGTAATATTAAAAGGAATGCTTTTATCGTTTAATCTATTCATATAAAGTTAATGAAGATAAAAAGTTTGTTTACAGAAAGACTGTGATGCTAACACATAAGAAATACATTTTTTAAGGCATAGGAAAGGGTTAGAATTTATTAAAATGCAGCACCAGCATTTAATCGCAGAAGCAAATACAAATGGAAATTAATATTGGACAGCCAGAGATGAGTGAAAATTAAGATTAGGATATTTCCAGATTTCTGATGGGAGATTTTTATTAAAGAAATATTATTTCCATTCAAGTTTTTGACGCGATATCGTTGATCTTTGAAATGGTTTTACTTTAATATTTATGATGATATTTTGTTTTAATTTATACTTTCTAACTATTCCAGAATGGTACACAAAAAGGAAAAATAAAGCAACTACAACTTCTTTTTTTCAGGAAGTAATCAATTGCTGACTGTTAGAAATTGACTGGCAGATTACTAGCAAAATTATTTTAATTATCAACAATTATAACTATTTTTGAGACTTGCATCACCATAGGACTGCCTGCAATTTTTCTAATAGGAGAAACTGCTAGGATTCTCTATCTTCTATGTTTTCTCAATGTGGAAAAAAAAAAGTCATGCAAATTATATATGATAAAGACTATCTCAATTTCTCTCAGTGCTTATGCTTGCATTCTCCACCTCCAGTGCAACATCTTCCTCACTGCCAGATTGGGGCAGACTGAAGGCAAACCCCAGACTATTGCTTAATAAGCTTATGTCTTTCCACAAGATACAATGTAATATCTCATCATTCACAACACCTCATGAGGCAAACCATACGAAGCAAGAACGTGTTAGAGCTGCGCTGGATGTTTTCCTTTGACGCTTTCATGGGAAAAGGGCATTTCAAAAGGAAAAAGATAAATAATCTTCTTTTTCAGAGAAAGCTTCCCAATGTGATGGAGCTGTAATTTTCATAATTTTTCATGTATAATTTTTGTAGGATGCCAAACTGTTTAATAAAAGGATGTGGATGGAGGAACAGAGTCATAGTTTCATGTGAAGTCATAATATTTTGTTAAAGAAAGCCTTCCTTTTGATTTTTCTTCAAAAAAGGCTTTGTAAAATTTCTAAATAATAGTAGTGCAGTGCAGAAATAGCCTCTTTTCTAAGCTTCCTGGAAAATTTGTCTCTTTCAGGGACAAAAAACACTTAATAGGATTTGGAAAAAAAAAAAATAAATCAACTGGCAGCTTTAATCATCAGTAAGGTTAGTAGGAATTGCTCTTGAGCAACAAAGTTCTGTTATACTGCACCTTAGCATTTTGAACTAAAATAATTAGAGTTTCTCTTGAGTTTTTTAAAACCACACTTTCACTAGACGTATAAATGATAACATGATTGATTTTAGAAAATGCTAGTGGGTAGTAAGAATATTTTGATTCAGGTTTCCATTCATTGAAGTGCCTGCAAGGCAGACAGAAACATCTTCATTATTTTCAACAGAAATACATCACACAAGGTAATTTAGGCTTCTCATTTCTGTTTTAGGATATGCTTAGGCCAGCTTTGAACAAGTTCTAACCATTAAAGAACTGCATTTTTAGAACGATTGAAAAAAATAATAAATAAAATATTCCTGATTAAGGACCATCTGAGCTTCTCATCTCTCATCACTTGTTGCAAAGTCTATTACTGCAGACAGAGAGATTTTTTTTTCAACATTGCTCCAGCTTCCTTCAATACACCTTGTTTGTGGTTAAATGTTTAATAAGCACAGCATATTTCCTGAACAGAGGTAAAAGAACATTAAATAGATTTATTTTCAATGATGTACCCCTCCAAAAATCTTAAGTATAATTCCACTACATTCCGAAAACTGAGCAACTAATTTGAAATTAGTGAAACCATGTTTTCAGAGAGAAAACTATTGTTTATAGGAAAAACATAACTTCTTTCCAAGATACATGATTACACTGAGAGACCTTAGGAGAATAATTCAATGACTCTATACTGTTGCCCAGAACAGGCTACTCCCAGAATATTAGTTTACTGAAATGTCCTACTGCAGACAAGGGGTTTTAGGTCCAAGTGGGTCATACCAGTTGGTCTCTACTACTTTTGTAGGAGTATTGCCTAATAAACATAAAAATATGAAATTACCTGATATTTGAAACTCAGTAAATAAAAATATACACATTTCTGAAACAATAAAAAGTCTCACCAAGATTCATGAAGCAAATAAGCAAGTACCAACTGAAACCAACACTATTCTCAATCCAAACTGAAGTGCACTGAGAAACCACCCTGATTTCTCATCCCTGTGCTGCCCTTTGCCTACTGTCTTCTTTCAGTGAAATCATTTTATTTCTCTGGCTGAAGTTCTTAGAATAATTAGCTATTTTTCTTCTTATATCAGAACTACAGATTGACTGCTTTGTAGATGAAAGCTGTAAAAGTTCATCTGAGATGAAAATTTCAATGCACAAAAGTTGAGCTATCTGAAATTGTTATTTTCTTTGGAGGTCTCAGAGCAGGTATCATGAATCACCTCTACAGAATTTAAAAATATAGTTTTACTTTTCAGGCTGAAGTGTCATGTTGCTCCTAATGTCAAGACGAAGAGGGAAAAATGAGTTTTTGATAGTTTTCTCTTGAAACTCAACACTTTAATATTCCTGCATTTTTTTTTTTAAGAGAGTTCATGTGGTATTTTAAAATGCAGAATTGTAGGCTGAAGTAAGTCCTGATCCTACAAAACTATATTGCATGCTTAGCTCTCCATGTTTTGGGTCATTTAATTTAATTCAATAACGCTATTTACTGAACCAAAGTTAAATTTACAGGTAAGTGTTTGTAAATTTAGTTCTCTAAATAAATAGTTTCTTTGTGGCTCTATTAATCTCTTATCCTTTTTTGAGTTTTGTTCTTTTCAATAATTCCTAAATAGTTGTTAGATGTGACTGGGTAGGTTGGAGTCCTATGGGACATTGTTCAAGTAAGGCTGACAGATTCCTTTTCTAAATAAATCAAACTCAATCGAGCATATTTAGTGATTGAAACTATTTTTACAATACTGTAAATTTACTGCTGATGTCATATCCTCAAAGCAAGTCCACTAGCCACTGGACAGGAACAAAACTCAAGTAAAATCAATCTTAAAGGAGAGAGAGTCAGTGCTTCTATATTCCTGTAGTTCTGTTTCTTACGCTCTGTAGAGTGAGGAACCACAATATAGTCAAAACACATATCAGTGCACTTGTTGGACAATGTTCTGGAATAGCTAGATAGCCAAATTCTGCTCCAGACATATGCAGACAGAGGTCTCCCACTGAGGTGCATCATATACAGAATGAGAATTCAATTTTCTTGTGCTCGTGTTTTGCTAACATTCCTGTTACAAACTACAAATCTGTATCCACAAGCTAAATCTTTTTATCCCAAGTTTTAGAAGCATTATGTTTTTAGTTAAACAAATACTTTGCATTAGATTCCATTACCAGAATTGAATTTATTACTCTGACACAGGCTAGATGATGAGGGTAAACACAATGGTAACTGAAATGATTTATATGTCTCCGACTCCTAAATTGTCAACGTGGTTTTAAAAGATGTAAACTCATTAGTTAACTGCTAAAATGGTCTTTTGGGTTGTATCCATAGAACTTATTCCTCTTGAATTAAGAAACACAGATCTACTGGGACACAGACTTGTTCAATGAACTTGCTCCTACCCTCCAAAGCTCTTTTCATATTTTTTTCTTTTTCTGAATAAAAATACGATAATGTTTCCTCGAGCATGAAACATCGAATTACTATCTCAGGGAGCAGTGAGACCAGGAGGCTGCTTCTGAGGGGATGATGAGTCCAGCTACAGAAATATCCTACTATTACAGTGCAGCCAGGTGGGCTGAGGTAGACGTTGACAACCAGTTCCATGGATGGCCCCTGGCACTGCAAAAGACTAAACTATGGCCAAGGTCTAGCCAAGAACAAAGAGTTATTAAGCCAAAACCAAAAAGTTCTTTACTAATGTAAGGAACTCTTACTAATGTAAGTACTTCTTACATTATTGATTAAAGAGCCAAGTCATTTTTTCCCATAAAACTAAGAGAAAACTTAAATGAGGGATGGAAAATATTAATCTTCCAAACCTGTAGGCAGAAAGCATGGCTGCAAAGATATTCTTCTTCCCAGTTGTTAATTGAACTCAAAATCTGAAATAACACTGACGGTCTTTTTGCACATACCCTAAGAAAAATGTGTAAGAACACTCCCTACCACCTGTGAGTTCTATCATTTTCCAAAGTGTTCCAGTGATGCTAGTAGTTTGGCAATACTTCTAGCTATTATACCAAGAATTATATTCATAATCAATGCAAGCTACTTATTGATACAGCTTCATACTGGGGAGAAGCAGAAAGGCTCACAAAGACTAGCTTGTGATTGAAGTTGATTATGAAGTTAACAGAGAAAAAGAATATATTAAAAATATACCAAAAAAAACCAGTTTAGGTTGAGTTTTTCTACTGAGTTAGATCCCAAAAATCCTACTAAAATGGACTAGAAGTTTAGTCTACAACTAGCTTGTGCTCAAATTGTCTTGTTGTTGTTCTAAGTAGCAGTAAAACAAAAATCTTAGTTAGCTTCCAAAAATCTCAAAGCCAAGCCATATGGCACTAACATGGAAATAGCCAAGAAGAACTATAGCAATACAGCAAATCAAAATTCAGCTTTATGCTACTTTAAGCTCAAAGGAGTTGTTTTCAATAGCTGTATTGATTTTTCTATTTTTCCTGAGCATTGGTGTCAAACTTTTGGAGCCATCAGTATAATATAGCAAAAATTACCTGCCTGGATTTCACATGTGTGAAGTTTTTCACTGTATGATACTCAAATCCTCTTATTATTTGCTTGTCAAACTTTTTGGTAAAATTCCTTGTATGGAATTCCTTGTAAACTATTTGGTACATCTCTTTAGCATGAAGAATAATTTTGCCTAGTAAGTTCAAATTTTCTTGCTTAGTATGTCTGGTGATTAACAAAAACCCGACTAGCAAACAAACAAAAAGGAAATACAACACCCCACCTCCTTTGTCTTATTTTTCTGATTTTTTTAATATTTTTTTACTTCATAGAGGCAGCAATCCAGAATAACTTTTACTGCTAGCCTAGCCTTCTTTTCTCCTCTCTGCCTAACCTGTTTACATGCTAACAGCCTGACTTTAGTTCAGTTTAACAACAAATACACCTGAACAAAGTGTATTTTAACTAAGCTGTGCTCCTCTCCTTCCTCCAGCTGCTTGAGTCCCACAGCACATTTTTTTCACTTAGGTCTTCTGGCTGACAAGTCAGACTTGTATTGGCACATTGGAGACTCAGACATTAATGGAAAAAATTAGCAGTCATGGTTTTTTTTCTGATGGTTTTTTTCTCTCTCATATTGCAGGGTAGAGTCATCCTAATGTATTTAACATAGTCTTAATAATAAGAGAACCTTAAAGAAATCAAAATAAATCATTTGTAGGAGAAGAAACAGAAGAGTGTTTTGCTTAACAGTTGACTGCTGTATATTTAGTAAGACACTTTATTTATAACTCATATCATAAAGAGGGGAAGACTCTGAAGCTTTACCAAGGGGAAGCAGTAAAGTTTCCCAGTCACTGTGGATGGAGGGGAAATCTGAAGAAAGCGTCAAAATGCCACAAACTCCTCCCAAAAACTAGGAGAGCACCAACGCAAATTATCTATACCAGGTCTGATACGACATTACGGTCTGATCTGGTCTTCTTCATGATCTGGACATGGAAGGAAGCCCTAATGCTGCAGTTTAAAGAGTAAACCCATCAGCATTATTACCTATCCTGGTAGCAGCTTCAGCTCTTTCCAGTGTCAGCAAAGCTTCATCAGAAAACAGGCCAGAAATGGCTGTGCTCCTCTCCTGGCAGCTCAGCAGCTGTAATTAATGGGCACTCTGGGAAGCAACGTTGCTTGAAGTTGTTCTCACTGTCAGTAAGATTGCTCTTCAGAGATACGCCAAGTAAGCATTGGAAACGCACATCAAGATTAGCTTCTAATTCCCACACAATTGCTTTATTCCTGCGTTGTCTGAAAAAGGCCAAGAAGGAAGAGCGGGCTTGTGTCCTTGCTGAATGCAAAGAGCCAGTGCTCTCTAGATGAATCACTTTCTAAAAATTTTGTCATGTAAAGTAGGGGCTTTGTAAAAAAAAGGATGCAGAACAACAATGACCAGTTGAAACAACCCTTGGATGAAGCTTGTGAGAAGCAAAAAATCTCTAAACATGCATCTGGAAATGCCCGAAACAGTGCTGGGGAGTAACACACGGAAGAGTGACTGCTGTTACAGGGGAGACATCCTGAGTCCCTGGTGCCCTTTCAGTCCCATCTAACAATGAAGTCCACAACCCAGTGCCTTAGGAGGATGGGGAATGGGGAACTAAAAAGGACAGACTTAACCCTAACCAACCATAATGGTCCTTCTCCAGGTCTTCGAGAAGGTCATGAGGAGTATGGTCTACAGACAAAGGTGGCACAATTGAGGTGTATTACACCATATTGTTCCTCCAACTATATCCAGCTATTCACCTAATTCCTTTTAGAAGATCACATTTACCGTATTATCCTCTCAGGACATTTTAGTAATTACCTGAAACACCCTTTAGAAGGATGTAAAGATCAGGGATTAGTTAAACTATTATGTGGAAAAGTACAACAGTCAAAATATCAGTCAGTGTGAAACATCATTAATGTTTGAAGCCATGTTGGGCTATTAAGTTTTTGAATTGGGCCTTGAAAATCCTAATCAGTGATTCTTGGGATTCAAATAAAGGCTTAGACCGGTGAATTGAAAAGAAGGCAGTAAGCTAATCAAATGTAAGAGTTATTTAAAGCTTGGGAAAGGAAACATTAAGTATATTTCAGGAAAGGAATAATAATAAGAGCTTGACAAATTGAAAAAATCAGATTGGCATCAATTATGTAGTTGAATAAAGATATATGCAGGCACTTAAACAGAGACAATGAGTTGTGAAGAAACAGTAGAAAATAGGGGATAACTGCCTTGATTCCAACATCTTAAATAACAGATTATACTTCAAAAAAGATAACAAGAACGCAAATGCAGACTTGTATTACATTATTAGGAGCATTATGTATATCAGCAATTAGTATACTCCTGTTTATTTTACACTGTTAAGAGCCCAGCTTCAAGAGTTTTGACTCACTTCAAAAAGAGAACGAAGTATAGAGTTGACAATTTTAAATGACATAGAGTTATTAAAAGTTAGGAAAGTGAAACTGGCAATAAAAGAGTATGCTTAGACTCAAGAAAAGATAATGCAGGGAAGAATAAATTGTCAGGAAATAACAATAAGGATGTTATAAAAAGACAAGTATCAATTATTCTAACTTCTCAGAGAGGACAAGAAAAAAATAAAACGTGCTTAACTTGAGTTGCGACACAAATATTCTACTTAAACATTAGGGAAAGTAATTTTCAAATTCCAAAAAGTTATCATAGTGCTAGATATTATCATAAAAAAGTGACATATATCTACCCAGAGTCTTAGAAAAGGATGAAAATATCAAACAAATGCTATATGAGCATTCTCACGTAAGATTGCTGTTACATGTCCCTCACTATAAGATTCTAAAAGAAAGAGGAAGCTATGTCTTGTTGCTAAAAGGGCAAGCAATTCGTTTAAGGAGATAACTTCTTAAGTAAAAAAATATGAACAGAAACACATAGTCTCAGTAAATATTTATGATTCATACAGAGACTATTTTAAAAGGTTATGCACGACCTTCGTACAGTCTGTTCTAGTTATCCTGGAGACTTGGTAAGGCAAATCTGATGCTGTTCATGAACTTGGCTTAAAAAAAAAATCTAATTAAGCAATTTCGTACCGTGAGACAAGTGTAAATTCAAGAACAATTATGTTCTAAATTCTAATAATTCTACGGGAGTTGCATCTATATCTTAGCTTAAAAGAATTCTGTTAAGCATTCACAAATAATTCTATTTCTGTTCTCAATTCCATCTTTAGTGCTGAGATATTCCATCCTATTAGAGAAACGCTATTTTTTGTCAATTACATGCCTATATATAAAGTAACTTCTGCTCAGATGCTTATTAACACTGTAATGCTGCAACTTTGAATGTTGACCTGTCTGTAGTTTCTCTCATGGCATCATGAACTTAGGACAGATGCCAGAGTAACTGGATTGTTCTTGCTTGCTTGTTTCATCTGACCCAGGAACTTTGGAAGAGTTCAGTACTCTTGTACACGTCCATAATGACAAAAGACCACCTCAGAATGTTGAGACCACCATGAATTTGCAGTCATTTCAGTTAAGAGCTTTTCTTTGCCCTTTTTTTTTTTTTTTTGCTAAGTATTCAACTGATATACGTTTTTAGTTGGTAGTAAATTTTACAAAAACAGTATTAATTGCTTTTGACCAAAACAAACAGAAATGCTCATTTTTTTCTGACATTTAGATGACTCTGTCTTCATAGCACCTTGGTTCCCCCACTCCAAAATGTGCAATTGGGAGTGTTTTGAGCCTAAATTCTAGCGTTTGAAATCCAGGATACCGTTCCAGAGTGCATTTGTACAGTAAAAAATCCATGAAGCAGTAAGTAGACTAGAGGTTCTATGAAAGTAGGTGAACAAGACAGGGTGTATGAAAGATATGATCTGCCATCACTTTGTAGTCTATGTATCTCTATAGTTAGGGACTGTTCTCTAAATTGAAATGGTCGAGTAATTAAATCTACATAGTAATCAACCGTGCATTCTAATTTTAAATAAAAGCCCCAGTTCTCAGAATTCCAGATAATCCCATCCTGAAATGGGATTTAGAAGTCCTAAGCACAAGCAGTTCTACTACCCAAGAACGTATGGAGGGAAGCGGAGATTCCTGATCAAATCACCCACAATTGTCTAGAAATAGTTTTTACTGTAAGACTAAAAAAGAAGAATCTCATGAATAATTTTGGCTATAAGTTATGATTAAGCAGATGCACTATGTAGCTCGTGTACCACAACTGCACACAAAGGTGTAAACTCCAAAAGCTTGATGACCAGTTTATGCATAGGTTCTGCAATGAAGAATGAAGATTTCTGAGTGGTAGAGTTGTACAATTTCAATACCTACTGAGTTGTCTTTATATTGTATCAGGCTTAGAAATTTGTCAGGATGAAAGCAGAACGGGAAATAAGGACGCATGTCACATATGTCAGCTATTTAATATTGTACTTTATCCTACTAAGTACATATTCTACAGATAATGACATTCCAGAAAAACATGAATCATTCTCTCAGCACTTTTTCCTAATCTTAAATCTTTGCTCAGTGGAAGTGGAAACATTGCCAATTTTTTTAATGCAGATTTATAAAGACTGAGGATTAGCAAAGCATCAGTTAAGAAGGTTATGCTGAGATGATGTGAAATCAGAAAGGAGCATCTGCTATGCTTTGCATAGCTACAAAAAGGGTTTGGCCACAGCCACAGTCACCCAGATGATTGTTAGAAGACCAATGATAATCTTAGATATTATTTTCTTTTGTCTCAAAATTATGACTTCCACATAGTATGTCTCTTCTACTATTTTTTTCCACAGTGGTGAAAATGCTTAATTGAAATTCTGAT
The DNA here is from genome assembly GCA_013399855.1 of Oxyruncus cristatus. NCBI lineage: Eukaryota > Metazoa > Chordata > Aves > Passeriformes > Cotingidae > Oxyruncus > Oxyruncus cristatus. Next base: position 506,062 of record VXAY01000969.1, on the reverse strand, counting down.
TTAAGTATTCATATCAATATTAATAATTATAAAAGATACAGGAAAATTTTCAAGAGCAATAGAATGTTACCCTAGATGTTAAATTTCAGTTCACCTACAACCGTTTAAACAGATTTAGGAGAGGCAAGTACATATTTATTATTGAAAAGCATATTGACCCCATATATGCTGCTCCTGGGACCAAGTGGGCTTTTGCAGTTAGTCAGAAGTTGTTACTCTTATGAATATTTCACAAGGTTTTACTGGTTTTGTTGTAAACTACAGCATGGTGAACAGCAGATGGAACTCAACCAGTCCTATGAGTTTCATGTAGTAGTATTATGTAACATAGGTGCCAGCAAAAGTACATAATGTGAGGACCAAAAAAGGTAAAATATTTAGAACTTGCTGATAGAATCAAAGATTTAATCCATGTTGTCTAAATTTGAATTGTTTTACTCATCTAATGGGCATATTCCTCTTAAACATCTCACACTACTACGTCTTAATTTACCACAGAAAACAAAGAACTTCTGATGAAGGAAACTGTTGTACCTGCCAGACTAATTTAGACAGTATTTTGTACCACAGAACTTGCAGACCTAGCCAAGATTTGTCAAAATGTAACAGAGAATCTGTAAAGATGACAACTTGCCAAGAGCAAGATTTCTTCTTTGTCTAGAAGCTGACGAATTTCAGAAGCCCCACTTCTGTCATTAACATGCAATGACATTGTCGCAGGTCAGAGGGGAGGGAAAGGAATCTTTTCTCCTGCATGAGCTCAAGCCTGGACATAAATGTAGCTGTAACAGCTCTAGCAAGAAGAGTAGCCAAGGCAGTACATTGAAAATAGTGTGTGTGTGTCGTGTGTCTGTGTGTGTGCATTTGCACACCAGGATCTGAGGAAGAGCAGCAGATTTCATGAATTTCATTAAAACAAACACATTTTCCATTCAAAATTCTTCACCCAAACAGTAAGAAAAAAAATATTCCTAAGACATCTGGGAAATAAATATTCAGAAGGTAAAAATAAATACAAATTAAGATATTATTAAGCTGCAGATTATGAGAATAACATAAAACTAGGAGAGCGTTTCGTCATTTGTTCTTGGTTTATGACCAAACAAGAAAGAAAGTTGACAGCATGAAGCAGAAGAATAAGAAATCAAGAAAGACACCTAAAATGGTTAAATATATGTTACTGAAGAAAAAGAAATATTCATTGTGGAGATATAACACAAACACAAGCTCAATGTAAAAACACATCAGTCAACTCATCCACACTAATAGTTCTGGACATGGAGCTAAGACATTGTCTCTGACTTAGTAGTATTAGTAGTTCATCTGAGTCTTCTGTGATTAGGTATTTATGATCTATGGATTATGAAAAAATCCAAAAACCTGGCTGAATTTTTGCTTGGGAAATACAATTCTCAAACAATCCTGGTGGACTTTACCCAAAATTTTAGTTTATTCAGATCATCTAGCAGCTGGTCACAGAACAGGTCAGTGAGGCAACCCCCACCCAACTCTAAGAACAGATGGCTCTTTGGAAAATAGGATACAGCCAAATGTTCTGTATATTATTCACTATAGTTCTAGGAAAAAAAAAAAAATTGTGTTCATTTTCCTGTTTCTGTATCACCAAATCTTAATGTGCCTTAAGAGTGAACAGTGCAATCCTGAAATATTGTCACACCTTTCTTTAAAGAATTTTCTTCAAAAGACCACATGTCCCACAATGCAATTAAAAAAATATACCAAATACTAGGATTGTCTCCTCTAAAAGCACAGAGAATCGTTTTCTTGTAGAGCTACCACAGATGACATTTCAGTAAGGAATATTTTGAAAATCTGAAAAATAGTAGATGCTGACTGAAATCCAAATATTGTCCTTTCTGATTTTTGAATGTGCACAAGAGTTCCACATTGTGATCTTATTCAGAAAGGTTAAAATAATTGGTAAAGTAACTTACTGATACTGTAATTTATGCTTTATATATGTAAGTCTATATATGACCTATGTATATTGTTTCACCTATATGACCTATCTTTTTTTTTTTTTTTAATGATGCAATGAATTCAGGCAAAAAAGGTTGAATTAACAGAGAAACTGCAGATGCGTGACAGCACATATATTATTCTGGCGAAAAAAAAGAAAGTTCACTGACAGGGCTTCACAGCTAAATTTGTTTTCCTTTCTTCCTCTGTTTAGTCCTATGGCCACTAAATGACAGACTGAGAACATGAAAACCAAACAAAAACAAACGGATGAAGAATCAATTTTTTTTCAATTTTATGACCGGTGATGGGTGCTTGTTTATGCCAGAATTAGGTGTTACCTTCATAAAATGCATTCCCTGAGTGAAATAAAGATGCTGTCAGTGACTACAATGTTTTCATTCTGCCAAATGGGGGAAAAAGGAAAAAGGCTTCTGATGGTGCTAGAATCCCATTCCATCCAAATACTAAATAAAACAGTGGCAGACAATTACTGATTTTTTTTTTAAAGTAAAGATCAATAAATTATAAAGCATTGATTAACATCATATACCAAACATACAAAGTCAGTCAGTTTCATTTTATGATCCACATTCTCTCCTCAGTGTGGGACTGACCTTTTAAAAATGCTTTCTTTTATTCAGGATTTCAGAGACTACACAAATTGACAGTCACAGCAACAGCTATTTTGATTCATGGTAGAAATCACTACGATTTCTGCTTGAGAGACAACAGCTATAAACACTGTTAAAGCTAAGAAACCTGAAAAAAACCAATAAAAGTAGCTAGGCACAGCTAGACACACTGCTCTGGTCTCTGCTGGGGCAGGGGCAGTGCTGCTGTCCCCAGGCACCTCCCCAGTGCCTGTGCTCCGGGTGAAACCTCCCTCTCAGATGACCAGGGCCTAAAAAACAGTCACGGCCTTATCTGCTCCTGTCAAGACACTCTGGGTTAGCATAAACGCTTTCAGTATTAGCCTTTTGGTTGGTCTTTGTGAAAACTGAGGCTGTTTCTGTAGAGCTGAGGGACTGTAATACGTGTAAGTCTGCCAGCAGACCAGGGTTGTGGGCTGGGGAGAGGACCGGCAGCCTGAGAGACAAAATCCCTTTGCCTGACTCAGCTGCAACCATACATCTGACCACGTTGTCTCCTGCGTCTGTGAATATTTCAGCCCCATAAATCTTGCTCCTATAAAAGCCAGATATAAATCTTGCTTTTAGAAAAGCCAGCACAGGTGGGGGTGACTGAAGATCTGTGAGCTTGAAAACAATATTTAAATAGAAATAAGTACCCAAACCCTTAAATTACCATTAAAAATATAGACCTGCACTTGTCATTTTATGATGATTTTTTTATTTCTTCCTCTTCCTGCCCTTTTTTCTCTCCCTTTTTTGTGGTCCAATGGTAGAAAAGTGAAAAAAGCTTCATTGTCTCTGAGATGGGGAACCAGTTAAAATATTTTTTCCGTCTCAGCTGCACATTCTCAAAAAGCAGACAAAAGAAATTTCTCCCTTCTAATGTAACTCATCAAATTTAGGATTGGGCAGAGATTTGAACTACTTGAGGCTAACGGGGACATAAAAATAGAGTTTCCTTTTTTTGTGACAGAGCTCTAAAAATGCACTCTGATATTTTTTAAGAGAAAGTTGAAAAAGGCAACCAAATCCACAGGGTCACCTATGCAACCACAGCTGTTACAACCTGCCAATTCAAATCTCATGCATAGTCAGATTTGTGCTAGCAGTGGAATTTCAGATCTGTCCCTTATAGCATGTTTCAGAAATCCCTGCTTTGGGTATACCATTTTCATGGCCACTATTCGTAAGTGTCTGACCTTTCCACATGTATGCAGTACAGGAAATTTTATGCTGTGATCTTGTGAATTCTTCTGCAGAGCATCAGTATGGCTGTATTAAAATAGGTCCTACAGAAATTATCTGACAACTATGTAATTAAAAAAGTGTGCAAAAATCTACAAAACTTAGCATTTTTAAATGAAAATGGAACCATGACCTTAATTAAAGAGTTCTTTCCTGCCACAAAATTCCATTGGGGATTTCCAAATTCCATTTAAAGATCATACATAATTCTGCAACCAGCTTCATGACTTTCTGCTTCTACCTTACAAATTTTCCTTATTGCCTTTTAACTTGAAATATAATTCCACAAACGACCCTACATAAAGCTGGTGCAGAGTATTAAAGGATTTTTGTTCTGTTTTCTAGGATCATCTTCTTCTTTTCCTTCTTTTATATATTACAACAATTCTGAATCCAAGTTTCCTTTAAACACATAGCCAGATTAAGAATAAATACGTTATTCTTTCCTTTGGGTTACTGTACTATCAGCTAAATCTGATGAGGAACACAGATATTCTGAATTTTCAATGAGTATCTCAGGTGACAGCTGAGCTGCAAACAAATTCATTTGATGAACCATAGCCCCAGTGGAATAAAATCTTCCCTGATAAATATATTATTCAAAGTCAAACCCTAAGTTTCTAATTTCATCTGAGGACAGTATAAAATATCTATGACAATGAGCTAAAAATTAATAAAATATCTGTTGCAGAGATTCATTTCTGTTTTCTGAAGATGGAGGTTGCTAGGTGATGAAAAATAAATTGATTGAATCAAAAGAAAATGCTTATGGGAAACTATGAAACAGATTGCAGGGTACAATACTTTGAACATGAATTAGCATATGGTTATGAAAAAGAAGACATTTTATAGAATTATGGGGCTGAAGATTTGATAAGAAATTACTACCAGAAGACACGAGTATGACAATTATTCCGGAGGCACTTAATCGTTAGTAATGTAAAGCAATAAATAACCAAGAATAAGAGGAAGAGAATACTGGAGAAGATGTAAGAAATCAAATAGCCTGGATGCTTTTAGGTTTAGAAAAACCATAACTGAAACCTGTTTTGACATGATTGAGGTAAAATGCTGCTGAGAGTATGTATTCATGCAGACACAGTCAAAGGCAAAAGAATACGCCTATAATTCCTTTGTTTAAAGCTTCATCAGCTTCCCCAGCTAATTAGAGTATCCTTAGAATAATTCACTTCTTGAGAATAAGAACACACTCTAAATGGCAAAGACCAAAAACCAAACCATCATTAACTGAACTTTGTACATGAAGTCTGTACATTTCCCACGCACTGTAATAGCAACCTCCTAAAATAACCACTGTACTTTGTTTAATTTTATGTATATAAAAATCCTAATAACTCAGTGCAACAATCAAGCTGTACTTCTAACTCTGCATAAGTTACTGGCATATTTAAGGCCACCTTTCTAAAGTGATACTGCCTTGGATATATTGGTTTTGTCTTCTGTGTTTCATTTCCTCAAAGCAAAGGATGGTCATACGAAGGGATTGAGGAAAATCAAACTACATGGGAGAACAGTGGAGAAAATGGAACAATATAGATGTAGGAAAAAGTACAAATGAAATGCAAACCCATTTGTAGCAATTCAGCTTTACCCTTGGGCACCACTATAGTGGCCCCTTTGGGCACCAGAGTAAAGCAAAAAGTACAGGACTGAAAACAATGGACAAATGTGAATTTTACTTTAGCAAAATCTTCAAGAAAATGCAGTATGTATATGGAAACCTTCTAACAAGATGTCAGCTATTAAATAACAAGCACTATTGACACAGATATTATTGAAACTCATAGTGACATGCAGGATGAATAAGCATTCTTATACTTATTGTCCATTTGCTGGAGTACTTTAACAGTGGCAAAGCCCATGGACATGTGTTACCTCTAAAGCTTCTAACCATGAGACAGATCTTCAGCACAGCCCAAGGCTTCTTGGTGATAGTCTGCTGAAGGAAATTATGGCCCAGTGGAGCATTCTGTGCCTTTGCCTTGTTAAGGTCTAGGTGGAGTCTTCCCTTTCTTTCAGGTTTCTTTATGTCACAGTTTAACTTCAGAACAGCACTGGGACTCCTCCCAGAAATGCGCTTTTGTCTTTGTTAGTTCTCAGCCTCTAGCAGGTTTCTGGGCATCCCACTGGCTACTAAGCAGATCAGACTAAAACAGCTCCTGCATTTCAGACGTTCTTTTCTTTTTGTGTAGCTTCTTCCAGATTATTTGTGTGCACTGTCAAAGTAGTTCATGCCAATGATAAAATACTTGCCACGTAGTCGTGGACTAAGTTAACCCGGCGGAAATTTCACGCCAACACTTAAGCGAAATTCCATTACAATGGCATTAGCAACCCTGAGAATTTAGCAACTGGGCTCTTTTAGAGAGCATGGATCATGGCATAAAGCAAACAGGAACCTATCTGAATGCAGTTTGCCTGTTAGCAAACCCACACAAGCAGTCCCAGGGCTGAACCATTATGTTCTACCTCTCTGCAAGACTTAGTGATCTGGGGCAAACCCGTTCCTAAACTGCATCTACCTGGTTTCCATAGAGCTTGTAAGGAACAGTTTGCAGCTTTCTGAAAAACACCAGGTAAATTCTCTGTTTAATAAATTCTACGTTATTAGAAATGCCCAACTTAACTCAGAGTTCCTAACTCTGACCTTACTCTGCACATCTGGCAGTGATGGGGATTTTTGTGAAAAATTTTATAGTCTGAACACGACTTAGGCCAGGCGGTTAAATCAACTTTCCCACAATGACTAAAACCTGTTTTGGAGAGAAATATGAAGGATTGCCCACTCCTCATAGCTTACAGACAAGAGTTTGCTAGTTTGATGAGGATAATAATTTGTAATAGGGTGGGACCACAAAGCAAAAAAGATCTGGTATCCAATAAGGCAATTTATTTAGAGGCAGCTTTGCCACTTTAAAAATCTTTGTATGAAATCCAGATTGTATTTGTTTACAATGGCATACCGGGCCAGCTGATTCACACCATCAAAAGGGGCCAGATCTTCTCTGATATATGAAACCCAACTCTGAACCAAAACCTAATGTTATCATCTCTGGGTGATGCTTTCCTGAAGTAATCCTCCCACTGTAACCAATTAAAGGTCTGTCATAGATAAAGACAAAAAGTATACAATTAAATATTCTCATTGGAAGAGCAAGGCCCTTTGCATTAGCTGGTAGTCCCCCTGTCCCTGCAGGGAAGAAACAATATCAGATTATTAACATATCATGTAAACCAGGAGACCGAATCTTGGACAATCTGAGCTACTACAAATATTGTTTCAGTATCTACTTGAGTGAATAATCAGCTCAACATTGTTCTAGTCTTCTGAAGATCTTGGTTTTTTAATATAATTTCAGTCTGAAGGAAAGAATTAAATGTGTGTTTAGAAATATGCAGAATCAAAGAGTGGTTAAGTCTGGAAGACACCTCTGAAGATTGTCTAGACCAAACTTCCAGATCAGAGCAGGGTCAGCCACAAGAGTTTGCTCAGGACTGCATTTAGTTGTGTTTTAAATATCTCCACTAATGGAGACTCTACAACTACCGTGGGTGATCTTTTCTAGCTGGACTCTCACACTAATTTTTTTTTTCCTTAGTCTTGAATGGAATTTGAACTGTGTTTAGATTTGTGCCCATTGCCTTTTCTTCTTTCACTGGACACCACTGAGAAGAGTCTGGCTCCATTCTTCACGCACCCATCAAGGCATTTATACACACTGGCGAGATTCCTCCATGAGCTGTCTCTTCTTCAGGCTGAATAGTCCCAGCTCTCTCATATGAGAGATGCTCCAATTCTTGATTGGTTTTGTCCAGCATTTACTTGTCTCTTTTGCACCTGGGAGCCAAGAACTGGACTGAGCACTCCAGACATGTCTCGGTAGTGCTGACTAGAAGAGCAGGATTACCTCCCTTGTCATGCAGGCAAAGCTCTGCCTAATTCTGTCCAGGAGGCTGCTGGACTTCTTTGCTCAATGGCCCACTGCTTGCTTGTGCTCAACTCGTTGTCCACTGGGACCCCAAAGTCCTCCTCTTTCTTGTCAGTTCAGATGATTTTAATCCACATAACTCAATTCACCTCACTTACCCAGCCTGCACTCAGCTAGCTGATGTCACACAGCATCAAAACCCTTGCTACAGTCAAGGTAAGCACTATTCAGTGCTCTCCTCCCATCCACTCTGAGCCAGTCATCTCATTCTAGAAGTCTGTCACATTGGTCAAGCATGCCTGACCTAAAATAGCTGTATGTCATGAGAGATATCAGAGTAACAAATATAATTACCATTACGATCATGGAATGCCATCAGTCTGTCTGCTTTAGACTAAGGTATGTTTCAGCCTCATCATGATGCTGCTCTACCCAATACTTCTCAGTAAAAAAGCCTCAAATTCTGGACAAAAAAAAAAAAAAAAGAAATAAGGTGAATAGTAAAGTCAAAATTCAGATGAAATTCAGTTAAAATGCTCAGTTAAAGCTTCAGATTAGCACTTCTTTCAAGGAAGTTACTTTCCTAGCCACTTCTCTGCTTGATTTTATTTGAGCCATGATCACAAAAGTGAGTAGTGGCTCACATGAGACACCATGTACATATAAGTAAAGAAAGACAATTTATGGTTGTGGGACTAGAAATTGTAGCTGCAGATTCATTTCTTCTTGATAATTCATTAGAATTAGGCAAAATTAAATTACAGATATCACTATGAAGCAGTGATATTATTGTCCCTTGATAGGTTATATACAGTATATAACCCTTAACAGGTTATATACAGTCCCTTAACTGTAATTTTTTTGTGTAATTTTGTTTTTCATGTAGTGGACATACTGTTCCATAAAATACACTGTTTTGAATAAGAAATTTTGTGTTACATTTTCAGAAAGTCCTTGGCTGGCCTTTGACTCTTAGGAAATCTAGCAGCACTTTAACAGCACCATGTCGTTTCTCATAGTACTGCTCTAAAGGGTGATAGCAATGTTTACTTCTGCCTTATAGTTCTGCCAAATAATTTCATGTCTTGCAAATGGGATAATAAAATCCGTTGATGTCATTAAACCATTTTATTTTCTCTCAGACAGATGTTTATTTAGTGACAGTTTAAAAAAAAAAAAAAAAGAAGTCTTCAGCCACCTATGATATATACAGCTGAGATCACTAGGGCACTGAAAACAGCTTTGTCAAGGATCTGTAGCAGAAAGTTGACTGAGTCAGAGAGATACTTAAACCTAACAAATGTGCTCTCAGATGTACAGCTTTGTGTTTCTTTTTATTTGTAAAATAACACTTCAAATATTAGAATAGTTCACTGCTTAAGATAGTGAATGCACACATTTTCGTAAAGCCACATCACATCTAAAATATTATGTCTTTAACTTACAACAACATGTTACTGTAGTAGCATAATATTCATATATTGTGATATGATATTTGGTTAATATATGCAGTCAAATAAAAACATATTTTTTTTTTAGTTTTGATCAAATAAAAATAATACTGTGTCATAATACTGACACACCCAAAGGATTGGATGCCATCCAGGGGGACCTGGACAAGCTCAAGAAGAGGGCCAATGGGAATCTCATGAGGTTTAACAAGACCAGGTTCAAGATGCTGCACATGCGTCAGGGCAACCCCTGGTATCGATCCAGGCCGGGGGATGAACAGGCCAAGAGCAGCCCTGCTGAGAAGGACTTGGGGGTGTTGGTGGATGAGAGGCTGGACAGGACTTGGCAAGGTGCACTTGCAGCCCAGGAAGCCACTTGTATCCTGGGCTGCATCCAAAGCAGTGCAGGCAACAGGTCAAGGGAGGTGATTCTGCCCCTCTGCTCTGCTCTGGTGAGACCCCACCTGGAGTGCTGCACCCAGCTCCGGGGCTCCCAGCACAGAAAGGACCCAGACTTGTTCGAGCGAGCCCAGAGAAGGGTCACTAAGATGACTGGAGGGATGGAGCACCTCTCCTGCGAGGAAAAGCTGAGAGAATTTGGATTGTTCAGCCTGAAAAAGAGAAGGCCTAATTGCTGCCTTCTAGTATCTGAGGAGAATTTACAGGAAAGATGGAGAGGGACTGTTTACAAGAGCATGTAGTGACAGGGCAAGGGGTAATGGTTTCAGACTGAAAGAGTAGGTTTAGATTAGGTATTAGGAAAAAAATCTTTACTCTGAGGATGGTGAGGCAGTGGAACAGGTTGCCTATAGCAGTTGTGGATGGCCCATTCCCCTGGAAGAATTCAAGGCCAGGCTAGATGAGCTCTGAGCAACCTGGTAAAGCTGAAGGTGTCCCTGCCCATGTCATGGTGGTTGGAACTAGATGATTTTTAAGGTCCCAGACCACTCTATGATTCAATGGTAATCACCAAAATAAGCAGTATACAAACACTACGGGCCTCAAAAGGACATAAAATAGTTCTGAAGTTAGAGGAATTTGTTGCTAAATATGTTTTTATCAGCAGTATTGCCTTTGTCGATATTGAAACTTAGAAAGTTCTGTTCTTTTGCAAAGGAAGAATAAAATTCAAGCATTTCAGTAATAGCAAAAATGTCAAAGGTTTAATATTTTTCATATGTATAGACTGAAGCTGAATAATATTAGATTCAAAAAGTTGCAGTAATGTTTAAAATTCTACTTTGGGTGAATATTTTTCAATATGTTTTTATGGTTCTTCCCTAGTAAGTCCTGCTTATTTTTTCTGCAACTACATATGAGTGATGAAGAAAGGAGGCTGCACACACACACAGAATTCAATTTCAGGATTTCTCCACAGATCTTTTTATGTGTTTTCCTTTTATCCATACTCTTCTGCAAACAGTACCTGGTGTTGTCTTTTAGTTAACCAGAATTCCCGGGATCTTGCTAAACTGGTGTTTTGATCCGGCACATTCACGCTCGCACCACGTGGTGGCTGTTTTCAGCCATGAGAGAAACCATACGTGCTATCATGGAGGCCACTGAGTGGTTTTCCGCTTTGAGAAACACAGCATTCTCTTTGTCAAAACACCCGTCAAGGTCGATCCTCCTTTTTGGTTCTAATTAACTAAATGCAGGTGCAGGCTGACTCAGCTTGTTCCCACAAGTACATGCTTTTTATGGAACGGTAGTGCTTAAGTACCAGTCTGATAACCTGTAATTCTAGGTTTACATCACCTTGAATTTATTTTTTATGTAATTAAACAGTTTACTGTATAATTTAATTTAGAATTTTGAAAAGAGACATTCTCGAGTGTAAATGAATTATCAAACACATAAAAATAATTTTCTATTTTTTTCATTCCATTTTCTATTTGCTTTTATTGAAACCTACGTGTAACTATAAAACCAGTCAACGTAGTGCCCATCGTTACTTCAGGAAAACTCTGAAAGTTTTGTTGTTCAGATCAACAGCTGCAAAGTTATAACTCCAGTAAAACTTAAAAGTTAAAATTCTGAAAGCAATTTCTGGTATGCCAATTTGTATTTGGAATTCTTGCACGTGAAGAAAACAACTTGTATCCTTCCAGACTTATACAGTACACCTATAGCAAATCTAGAAAAATATCTAGATCTGTCAGATGAAACATAGTAGATCACATGAAAATGTAATGCAGTGTTCTTAGTCACAAGACAGTATCTTTCTTCACTTTTTAATGTTTATTCCTAGTTAAGTTAATAGTTTTGGTATCAGATGGTCTAGTTTTTCAGTTCAAGGCAGTAGTATGGTTAAATAGAAACATTACTTTTCTAACTTAAAGCACCAGAATTTGCTAATAATAGTTATGTACTCAGGAATCAGATTCACAAGTTGTAAATAGTTTGACAGTTACTGAACATTTATAGCAACAACTAGAATTTTTACTCTAATTATCCAGAATTCAATCCTCTTGTCTGCCACCTCCTTGCAAAACCAATGATCACTGATCGCTGAGTCAGACTCAGCAAATGATTTACAGGCAACTAATAGGCTGGACATATTATACAAAAATACTGCTCAAATAACTGTAAGTAATAGATATACCTGCAGAAACCAAAAGGGGGTCATGCAAAGATTTTTAAATGGAATAATAATACAAAATATTTGTCATTTGATCTCTTAACTGAACTTTAAAGTATTGACATTTAAATAAAAATGTAGAAAAGAGAATAATCTATAAAAAAATACTTTTAGCTCTGTTGTCACTGCAGTAACATTGATCCTGTCAGCAGTGAGGGTGCATGTGACATAAATCACTACATTTAAATCCTCTCACTTATCACAGACTTATCACAAGCTGTCTGTGTCAACGAGCAGGGGTCACTTTCCAGCTCAATTCTGGGATGACTGAAAGAAGAAAAACTGTCAAATGAAACTTTGAAAGCTCTTATTTCATCAGTACTGCAGGACTAAAAGGGCCAAGGTAAAGACATGAGTTAGGGTAAAGGTAGGTAAAGACATCAGTATAAGAAATGTTACAGCTAATACAGACTTCATACATGCACAGCTTCTTAGTCACGGATAATTGAGTACTGCAGTGGATATATCAGTACATACACTTACCAAAGGACTGAAGGTTCTCATCAAGCTCATAAGAAAACTTCTTAGTTCTCTTTGTTCTTATTGTTAACTGTACTGGATAATACAGTGGAAATAAAAAGTTATATGTGCAAATGTGTCACCTCAACAATGAGAACACAGCTTTTATTCAACATCAGAGTGAACTATACCCATGAACTTTATAAAATGCTCCTCAACACCAGAATTTTTACCACATAAAGTTGTGAAATTCAGATTTTGAGCCAAGGCAAAACCCAGCAAACCTTTGCTTGCCACCATGAACCATTATGTGAGGCGTAGCTCCAGTGGGTAAATGACACTGGAAGTCACACATATAAGTGCAAAACTGAAACTTATCAGAGAATAATTTAACAGGATCTATATGATTGTCAAAGATTTAGCTAAACCATGACAATGATAATTTAAATATCTATAACTTTAAGACTCCAGATATTACTATTTATATGACTGATGAAATGATGTAGTGGATATGGATTAAACCTTAAATGTACAAGAATTAACAATTTTAAAAACTGAAGGAATAACACAACCTCCAACCCTGTCCCTCATTATTGCTAGATGAACTGTAGACAGCTGAGGGTCCTAAAATACTCTTTAGTGCTTCCTTTTTTGTTTGATAACATTGATGGGTATTTAAACAACAGAAAATACATTGCATAGTATCTTCTAAACAGATGATAGAGTTCACCTTGAACTTTTCAGTCACTATCCAAGTAAGTCCAACGTTAGACAAAATGAATTCACTCATCTCTTTCTTTATAACTTCTGGCAAATATAGGTTTCAGCACCACAGCAAATTGTAAATTTATACCTCTGTATTCACATATGAAGGCCTTATTCAGGATTAAATAATACATGTCTTGACAATATATTATTTACTTCAGGAGACACAATGTGATTGATGCAATCAGACAATACACTGCAGTACATAACAGAGCTGGAGAAAGAAAAAAAAAACCACAAATCCCCAAACCAAGACAATTCTATTCCTGAAACAGGAATCAGAGTTTCATGAAGAAATCCAGGTACCAAGAAGTGAGGAAAATACTGATTCCATCTTTAGTTTGTTATAAACACTCATTGTCTTTAGTTTTTCCAGTTTATCTAGATTCTGGTTCAAATTATTAATTTTTCTGAACTTTTTTTTTTCTGTAACATGTCCTACATTTTCTTCCTATGAAAATGTTAACACACTGCAACCCCATTTTTAATGTATTTATTTAGAAGTGTAATTCTGTGCATTTCTCAGAGCACTGAAATTTAATTAGAGGTCTTATATTTTTGAAATTTAGGTCTTTTCCTTAGTTATGGGAAGATGGGTCCCAAAAACAGTCACAGTATTCCAATATTGTTAAAATCACTGCCCTAAAGAAGGATAGAAAAGAGAGACTTTACTTTTGTTTTCAAGTGATTCTTTGATTCTACAACTGTAGATCCCATTGCAGCCTCATTTGCCACAACAACACACAGTGATTATGCTGAATTATTTTTCAGCTCTGATCACAACTGTTTCCATATTGTCTCTACAAAGTATCCTCTTCTTTCTGTTCCTACCCTTTCATGTGGGCACTACCTGGATAATTTGTTACTATGTACATAATTTTGGACTAAAATAACTTTTTTTCTTTCAGTAGGCTGAGTTTACCTCTCAAAATGGTTCCTGGACCTTGATAGTTTAGCCATCCACCAAGCTTTATAACTGACTTTTAAGTGATTTTATGTTTACTTTGGACTACTGAAGGAATACCAAATAATGTTAAACCTGTTATTTATCTTGTTGAGTATCCGCTAGAAAACGTCACCATTGAAACTAATTTTGAGATCTGCCAACTAGCTACCTCTTAATTAATTTCATGTGGGTTTTACAGATAAAAATAGTAACATTTTACTATCACAGTGTTGAAGACAACTATATTAAATATAAATCATTATTATCCATCACACTAACACTCTCAAATATGGAAAATAACTTTATATCACAGGACTTGTTTCACATAAACTGTATGGAATATTTTTCACATTCTTCAGCACTTTATTGAGTTGTTTGTTTGTTTGGGGGTTTCTTTGTCTGTTTTTTGGTTGTCTGGTTGAGTTTTTTTCAGCTTGCTCATTTCTGGTGTTTTATTAAAAGCCTATCAGATTAACCAGTTATGAGAGTTTGTCTTCCATGTTTTTCCTGAAAAAAGTACACATCAGCTTTGTGGGACTACATTAGTACATATACCTATTTCAGCAGATATATTAAAAACTAAAAAATTTAAATACACTTTCAGTGAACTCTGTTTGGGAAAGTGTGTGGCATTCAGGATTTACTCAGTATTTAAACTTAGTTTAAAAGATGTCATTATCTTCCTGTCTTGTCTCAAATGGAGAAAGAGAAAAGGAGTTCCACTGCAGCTTAAGAAACGTCATCCCCAAAAGCACAAGTTATTTGACCCTACTGATTTAAAAAGTGGAAGCTCTAGAAGATGCTATCCGCTCTCTGCTATTCCTGGTGGACTAGAAGTGCTTTGTTGCTGTCAGTTCCTTTACCAGACACACCCATATATTTTCACAGTTTCCCAAACAGAAAACAAGTTTTCTTAGTAGTGAATACCTGTGCCTTTTCTACTTTGTTAGTCCATGGTTCATCATCTCCATCTGATGCTTGGTTTGTGACCCAGTGGGATTTACTATGTCGCAAATACAGTCCAAAAAATCCTCACTCAACCCACTATTTTCTTTCTTTGCATTAAGAGACAGGGATTGCTCTTCTGATATTGCCAGCTTCTCTTGTTTCTGCAGTTTCAAACTTCTAATTTTTACTGACTGTTGCTTTTTTATTTCCTCTTTCCTTTGACTATGTGATATTTTTTAAACAGCTATTTGTTAGCTTAATTTCACCATCTGTGCTCTTCAGTGGATTGAGCTATACATAGAAAAAAGATGCAGACTTATCCAAGGCCACAGAAAAGAATGCCCATATAAGTGAGAACACATTTCTTGAACCTGAAATTGGTATTTCAGAGGAAAGCCTTCACCTCTGTAGGAAGATATCTGACATCTACTAGCGCTAAGTATGATATAAGAATGAAGTATTCTTACTCTAGTTTGTCTAAAGCATTTTATCCTGGACTGCGAAGTTGTGATGCACCAAGTGTTCTCAATATTCATTCACATTCCCATGTAATATTTCACTCTCTCTCTATTTTTCTGTCAAAGGTTTTCTTAGCTTTGAAATATTACAATTCTTGAAACTCAGTCCTCTTTTAATAGTTATTACAGGCATTCTCCAGCATACATTTGTAAATAGTAGTACTCTTGATGACAAACTAAAACTTTAAAAAGGTAATATATCCTTTTCTCTAATTTGATTTGAACAGTATAGGACAGACTCCTTTCATGCATTTCTTGTTAAACTGTTCTAGGTAACACATTAATTTGCAGGTATTCAATATCTAGTACTTCTGAGTTTTCAGGAGCCTTAAATCAGGTACTGATTTCTTTAATATGGAAAGTCTCTTTCTCACATACACACAAACAAGTATTTTAAATTCCAGACTGAGGAAAAACAGGTTACATTATTCTGGTAATGTGAATCACCCCAATCATTATCTTCGATATAACCTATATAAGTTGAGTTTCATACTGCTGAGAGTTTCTACTTCTTTTTTTTTTTTTAACATTTAACATTGATAAGCAAATTAAAAACTGCCATTCTTCATGGTTTTGTGAGCTTCTATTTATACAGGATTTTTTTATATAATGTTCTCTAGGATGTTTCTTGACTGTCTCTGTGATCAGTGTTCCCCTATGAGAACAGGTTGACCTGGTCATTCAGCTGTTTTTCTTGAGAAAATACAGTACCCCCAAACACACACCATACATAAATTACTTCAACTCACGTATTTTCTGCCGTCTGTTTCTTGTTTATGAAACCATAAGGACATCTGCAAATACAGTTCATATTTTTATGCTACGCAACTCCCTTCTGAAGAGGTTTTTTTTTTCCTTTGAATATGCAGTCTCATGTGTTTCCATAACTTATTTATAATAATATATCCTATATATCCTATATAAAGTCCTGTAAAATGATGTTATACTTTGGACCAACTTTGATTTTCAGTACATGAGTGCAGAACACTTTCCATTTGGTTTTTAAAAAGAAGCCTTTTTTCACTATTTGTAATACAGAGCTCTAGATGAGTTCTTGTTTCTATAACATGCTTGAATACCTTCCCTTAATACCTGCTTCTTCAGGCCAAATACTATTTACTAAATATATTCCCAGGAACTCTGTGTTTTGTCCTTCCAAAACAGTTATCTCACTATATGATTCATCAAATCTATGATAAAAATGTAAAACTCCTAGCTAGATAGAAGGCCTCCTACCTCTCCTTAGCAGTTGGTTATCAAATCACCAATCTGTTTCTTTTTCTTTCTAGTGCTTCTGGCAGGGATCTCAAACTATGTCATCACCAGAAAAACTTTGTTTTCTCAAATGGTGTGTTGATGCTTTCATTCCAGATTACTAATCTTCTCCTTCACAAATATAATATCATGCTGCTGCAGTCTCTTTTTTTCACTTTGAATTGTTTTAAGGATGAGGGCTTCATCAATATGTAGGTTACTGGTTTAATCCTGACAAACAGGGAGAAGTAGAGATGAAGTGGGAAGGAATAGAAAACACAACCTGTCCAAGACAGCTTAGTCATTGTACTTGATTACTCATTATCTTCCTCTGTTACCTGCTGCAAAGCCATCTGTTAGTGGAAGGAACTCTACTCTGTTTCTCCAAATTTGTTTAAAATCCCTTGTTTACCATTCTGTTCAAGCAGTTTCCTTGGACTACTTGTACACATAAAGTTAATCACGTTCTTTTAAGTTCACATGAACAAGGTCAAATACTTGCCAAAAAAAGATTAAGAAATTACTGGTATTTTCATTCTGGAGTGAATAGAAACCTTATCTAACTCCCACAAATAAAACACATTTAAAAATCACCTTTTTTCTCCATTTTTTCCCATTCATTGAGGTATTTTTCACTGAACATATTTCATGAAATAGGAGAGCTACAGCTTTTAGTCACTTCAGCAAATAATTTAGGACATATATTTCTCAGATGCTCACCTGGGCCATGTAGGGACAGATGGTGTTCAAGCTTTACTGTATTGCACAGTTTAACTTTGTAATACATTGAATCAAATTTCTTTTAATGTTGAAGTAATGAGTTAACTCCCGATCCAATATTTTGATTTTCTTGAATAATATTGTTTGGTATTTAGAAGTCTGTTTGTAAAAAAAACAAATAATGTCCCATAAAACTCAGCACAATAGTTATTACAACAGCTAGAACCTTATATAACTTTCCTGACTTGAAAAATTCATATTTCATTAGACAGAAGCTTTACCCCTCACAGCTATTCTAAATTTTTCATTGTTTTTATCCTTGAAACTAACATCACTTCTATTCAGAATTTAATATTTCCTAGTATAAAGTACCAGTTTGATTTATAGTGAAATACTTAATTTGCTGTATCTGACCACCTGCAAATAATGGGCTTATAAACAGAAAAACAATATCTATTCCCTTGTTTGAGATTTTTCACTTACATAGGAGGAAGAGTATTTTTCTTATTCAGAACTTTCTCTCTGTGAACACTGTTAAAAAATCAGTAGATAAATAGAGAAAAAGTACTCAAATTTAATTTCCTTTTGTAAGAATGCATATTTTGATTGGAATTACTTGGAACTGGGAAGCGATCAATCATATTAGACTACGTGTTGCACTGTAAAACAGGATTTTTTAACTTTACATACCAGATATGCTAAAATGGGAGTTTCCAAAGATGCCTGTTGATTTTGATAATTTTGCTCTGTTAAAAGAATATTTTTGCTTGACAGTATAGTTCTTAATTTTGTCTTTTTGAAATACATTTTATGTGACAAAATGCTTGTTTAATACCTTCTAATGAGCAATTTACTGTAAAAAAATTATTTTTTAATGAAAAGATCCACCTTGTGCTATTTTTCATATCTGTCTTTGAACTAACTTCTCCTCTGATGTTCACTTTTCCATATCAGTCCATTTTAAGAGAAAAAATGCAGTACTACTTATTTTTCCTGCAGTCCACTCTTTATACTATCCATGACATGCACTAGACATGTAAATTGTTGAAGGAACTGTTTGAAAAATTTAGTTTCTAGCTAATAAAGGAGCATGAATTAAAATTAATAACAGCAGAGATTACTGAAGAACATTTGAAGGTCCTACAAGGGGGACATTTTAATGTAGCAACAGAGATAAAAGAATGGAGTAGCAAACAGTTTCTCATTATTCTTATTAACTAACCAGAGAGTTTAGATGCATCAAGATGCATCCTATTAAATCAGGGGAGCGCTAAAACCTGGAATATAAAAAAGATTTACTCAAGAGACAGTTCAGCTGAACATTAAACCACTTGCAACTGAAAGGTAAGACAGATACAACACTCTAATCATCTGTTTCTACATATGTGCAGGGTTTTGGGTATTCACAAGGGGTTTTAATTCTCATCTGTTTTTACTAGTTTATACACTGTGTTTGATTTTCTAAACTTCTGTTGTATTGTGCATCTTAAACACCACAAAGAAATGCAGTCCAGGGACATTTCTCAATATTTTCGAGTAACAATATCACTGAAGCCTTTAGCTTAGCAAGTTTACATCCAGAATCTGTTTGGAGTGTGCAAAGTCTAGCAGCTATTTCAGGTTTACCATTTAATTTGGCTTCATTCTGTTTGGGGGGTAAGTCTACTCCAATTGTCATTATTCACTAACAGCAGAGGGAAATTTGTTCCTTTCTGATAAATCTATCCTTTTGTTAAATGGAACTGGTAGATTGATCCACTTCTAAAAGCAGAGTCATTTCACTATATCTTCATGTTAGGAAGAGAAATAGCAGAATAAAAAAGAAGTTGCAAAAGTTTTGACATTTCACTATTTCACTATAGAAGTGATTTGGGTTCAAATTAATAAAACATAGGGTTCCAACTGTCAACTTTCATTTAACATAATTTCAGAGACATTTTGGTAATTTAAAAATTGTAATATTACAAATGTAGATCATCAGAGCTGTAATGACTTAGTAAATATTGACCAAAACCAGAGCATCAGTACAGTTCAGGTTTTGAACTTGCCATCAGATTCCAAGCAGTCACATACAGGGATCCATTGGCGCAGCAAACCAAAGGTCATGATTTGATCATTAGATCATTTTTTCTCTCTTCCCTAGATTAGAGGGTTCACCTTCATTATAATATGACTTTAATTCTAACAGTAAATCAGAAAATATTGTATTCCAGTTGGTGACTATCATTCTTTTCAAACTTGTGGAAGTTTTCCTTTCTTATTAATATCTTCTGTAAAGTTGTCTTTCCTCTATATTTTATCCTTTCTCTGACTATAGAGGGTTGAAGAACATAGATTTTATAGCCCATAAAGAACTATGCTTAAAAACTTGCTTTAGACTCCCCTTACCAACGCACAGTTTTTCTGCTTTCTCTACATTTAATGTACCTGAAAAATCTGTTCCAACTGTCTGAAAAAATTCTTCCTTGAAAATGAGATTTCATTACTAGGTCTAACGAGCAAGAAGGAAGAAAACCTTTTTCACTTTTTACTTGCTCTGTCTGCTCTATTCTCCTCAACTGTCTTCGCTTTTGCAATTGTGCATTGACTGGTACGTCTGCATTTTTGCTGACAACTTTATTCTCCCCTGTCCCAGACTCATTCAGGGGCTTTTCCTGTTCCATTTTAAGGACAGTGGAGGCCAAGTTTTTCCTAAAAGTTTTGACCAAAACCTCCAAAATCTTCTTATCTACTGACTCACTCTTTCTTCCTGTCAGCCTCACATCTGTTCCTCACATCTAACCACCAGCCCATTACAAAAGAACAGTTGTTATCCTCAAACCCTGACAACTGTCTCTGTTTTTCCATCATGTTCATTTTTCTTTCCCAAGCATGAAAATCTTTTTTTAAACTAGAAAGTTAGAATGTCCTTTTTTTCCTTACTTTTTTTTAGCCTCCATTTTCATATCCCTAGTATGAAGATATTTTGCCAAGGATTTGTCTTTAACATTGCCTGCTTTGATCCTAAAAAAGGAGAAATATTATAGAGATGTTATCAGATGTACTTATTGGCTCATATCAAAATTGAAATGGCTTGATGAATGACAGACAAATCGACAGAAACAATTTGGGGGAAACAAGCTTGGAAAAGGTTAAAAAGAAATAAGAATACAGATAAAAACAGAAAGTGATAAATATGTGTTGGACTGTATTAATTTAATACTATCCTTTATTGAAAATAGGAAGCAGAAATTTATTTTTTTTGCATATTCTATGGCTTATATGATGCATCCAAATAGACTCCTCCCCTATTACATTACTACCAGCACAAGATTTTCGAAGCAAATTTCCAATGTGTTTTGTCATAGTAGGCTTCTGCAGGCATTTTAGGTTTTAGGTGTTGAGAGAAAAGCAAAATACCCAGTAGGTAGTGACACAAGGGTGTGTCCCTTTCTCTGGTGATCTATTTTACTTAAATTTGAAAGGTACCACCTGCAAAATACCTAAGTTATCCAAGAAGACTGTTATTCCACCTCTTCTCTGTTCATGATATTAGTTTCTTCTCTTATTTTCATGAAATTGTCATTAATAGGATGTGGACATAGTTTTTGCAAGACAGTAGGTGACTAACACCAACTTCTAGCAGGATTTCTGCCTCCACTGGCCATTACATATACTTTCTCTTTTTTTTTTTTTTTAAAGGGGGTATAAATATTTTCTTTATTTGTACTATATATAGATATATATGGATAGATATATATATAGATATATATATATATATATATGAGATGGATCCAAAGGAGAGGACAGAGAATGACTGAAGTGCCATTCTTAGCTGGGGCAATAGCACCATTGCAGGCCCATGAGGGGATGGAGCTGTGGTAGATTTGTGCCAGTCCAAGCTGCATCCCAGCATCCTGTTGGAGCTAGAGCAGAGCCTGGAACTTATAAAAGCCAGTATCTGGACCAGAGCTGAGTAAGAGTTTGAGCAGGGGCTGTATATAAATTAGAGCTTGTGTTTGCTTCAGATGGGAGATGTATACAGGGCGTTACCACCTTCCTGGTAAGAAGGGTATAGTTTATCACGCACACCTGGATGCAGGCCTGATGTAACCATGCATGCAGACACACAGGACATACTGTGGTCTGGTAGTACAGATATCATTCAGTGTCTCCAGGTAAAGAGCGTGGGAGGTTTCTCCAGTTATTTAGATTTGTTTAGTTTGTTTAGATTTGGTAATAAGTAGCTCTATAATGAGTTTAGACCCGCAATGTTGTTGTGTATGTCTATTTTATACAAAGCTACTCATGTGAGATTCTCCTCCTTTAAAGCTGTCTGAAGTTAAATTCAATCTTCTAAAGCAGTAATATGTATAGGTAGTATACAACTTTAATCCTTCTACCTTTGTATATCTAGTGTATATATATATATATATATATATATGCTAGATATATAAAAGGTGTATACCTATACCTTTTATCTGTATGCCACCATTCACTCATCTTGAACTTCTTTATAGCAGATTTATGTAGCTAAACCAAGGCTATTTTGACACATTACATGAGTATCCAGGTGTATTTGTGTATGAATGTTTTTATTATTTATTCCCTGCAAGATATATTGCTTTTGTCTTCTTTAATTTTGAAACCCTTACCCAGCAGCACACTCAAACCTATGATCACCTACATTTAGTTGGCTTCTTTCTAAATATTTTTAGAGATTTGTTGGATTTAATTTCATGCATCCTAGTTCAGTCCATAAAATTAAAACATTAATAACTGTCTGTGAGTGTTTAACCACATGAATTCTTTTTTTAAATGAAGCTGTTCATTAAACTAAGTGATTTGCAGAGTGCATGGCATGCTACTGTGAAAGAGAGAAAGACTCATTCATATATGATAGCGCTCATCCTATTATGCCTGAGACTTGTGTCAGCACTTCATTTGCAAATTCTATTTTTACTAGTTCAGAGCTCAGCTTTATAATCTTTCTGTGGGCTGAAACTTGGCAAAGAATAGCTCCACTCCAGAGTCCATTTGAGCTCCAAATTTGAAATAAAATCAAGTTCACCATTTCCATAAACCTTTTACACATGTGTGACAGATCAGGCTGCATTCCTGCCAGCTCACATAAGTTAAGCAGGGTTGAGTCTTTGAGGATAAGATGTCCTGGAAAATCCATGAGATTATGTATATTTCTTTTCTGTAAGGATGGGGAGGCACTGGAACAGGTTACCCAGAGAAATTGTGGATACCCTATCCCTGGAAATGTTCAAGGTTGATTTGGATAGAGCTCTGAATAACCTGGTCTAGGGTAAGAGGTCACTGCCCACAGCAGGGGGATTGGAACTAGATGATCTTTAGGGTCCCTTTTAACTCACGTCATTTTATGATTACATGATTTCAAGATCACACTTTCACTACACTCTGTGTTCAAGAAATGGATGCACCTTGTGTTGTGTTTTCTATTTACTTTATTTCTTTCCTAATAATTCCTAACATTCTTTTTGCTTTCTGACACTAATGAATTTTGACATTTTTTCATTAAACTATCGATGGAGATATTTTGAGTCATAACATTAATACTACCATAGAATCATTTAGGTGAGAAAAGTCCTTTAAGATCACTGAGACAGCAGACCAAAGGATCTTGCTAGCAAACATCCCACAAACACTGGCATGTTTATCTCCAGTGAGCCTGATTTTATTCCTTTCCCCTCTCTTAAAGCTCTTTCAATGAACCCTGCTAAGTCCTGTGTAAAGACTCTTTTTCCACCTCGGAGACAGGTGTACTCCATCAGTTGACAGCAGGTCTGGTGTCATGTAAACTGACCCATGATCAAACCCCACAAATTTCTGCCTACCTGAAAAATCCACAATGGATAATAATCTCAGGGTCTTACCAGGGCAGGAAGCTTTCTCTTCACATCCTCAACCCTTGCCCCAGGGAGGCAGCGGACTTCCCTTAGAAGTGGGTCTGCTCTGCATATTCAGTTACGAGTTCATCAATTTATTTATGTTGATTCAGCTATTCCTGCATTGAAATGGCAGATTAGTTTCATCACGTGGTAATGGAGATCTTTCTGCAAGACTTAATAATCGGGTTTGCTTTTTTACTACCTAGAATAATTTTTATCTTTATCAAATTATGTCATTTCACTACTCATATCCACTTTCAAATTACTAAGTAAGATATGGAATAATAAAGAAATATGAAATGATCCATCACTGATACTTTCAGGACTCACCGTTTACTTGAGCTCACCTCGTGTTACTCAGCTTTTCCCCTGTCTTTTAGTTGGTTAATAATTCTTCATTTGATCTTTGCTTCTATTAATTTAGTTCAGCCAAGAGTTTTAGGGAGGCATCATATCAGAACCATTTTTGAATATCCTAGTTCCCGAGAACAGCCAGGTAACCTTTATTCCATTCTCCACCTGTGAGTTCAGGGAGGCCTAATAAATTTGCACAGATGTAACTTCATTCTTGCAAAAGCATTGCTGTCTGCACAACCATTGTATCATACTTGTCCATTTGTCTTATAGGTCTGTTTTTCACTATGTTTTCATCCAATTTATTCCATAGATAAATCAGATTTTCCTGTCTATTGGTCTTGAATAGTCTCTCTTTCCCCACAACATAAAAAAAAAGGTCACACTGCATATACAGTTGTCTGTTCTTCAGGTCCTGAGGCTGATTTGAAAGCAACAGAAACCACATAAAAGTTACTAGGTCAAGGAAAATTTTATTAGTTTTGTGCATATACTGTCCAGAATGGTAAGTAGTTATTACTTTCAAACTTTTGCAGTCAATGCTTAAATTTAAAACAATTTGTCAGATTCAAAGCTTCTAAAAATATCAGTGGTAAATTCCCTAAAGCAAACTTGTATCAACTACTTTCCAAGAGTACTCCTTTCATTTCTTGACCATTTTTTAACCATATCAATTCTGTAATGCTTAATGTATTTGAAAAAGAAGTTTTATTCATAGGGTTGGGTGGGGTTTTTTCTTTTATTAATTTTTTTTTTCCTTGCTAAAGAATTGCCATGTTAAAGATTTAACTTCCTGGTTTGTCTTTTGTTGTTTCTTTCAGTTGGACACATCTGTTATCATTTTCCAATATCTTTCTTTTCTCTTCTGTTAAAGGTACAAGCTTTTCCTCTACATTCTTTCCCTTCTTCTGTTTGTGTAGGGAATACATCTATGCTGAAAATTCACTGTCACATCTTTAAATGAATGTGCTGCTGCAGCTCTTCCAGCCTTTTGAGCAGGTATTTCAACCAACTGCTTCCTTTTCCTCTCTGAAGTGAAATATTGTCGTAGTGGACCCTTTCCTTTTCTACAGTGATTTTAAAAGTAGATACCATCCGGTCACTTCTAGAGAGATCTAATGTCTTTCTAAATGCTGCTTAGGTGTTTTCCCTTTGGCTTATTTCTCTGAAAATCTTTTTTTTCTTTTTTTTTTTTTTTTTTTTAAATGTAGGCAATTTATGTGGCAATGGTTAAAATCTCTCTTGTTATCTGCAAGGATTCTGTTTTTTTGGAATTCTGCCCACTACACTCCTAATAGGGTGATTAGTAACTGTGTACATTCTTGTGTTACTGCTGCTACACTCCTCTAAGCTGTTCCTGGATCTTTAGACTCATATAAACACTTGTTGATATTCCTCAAGTATTCTTCACTCCATGCTTTCTTCATTTCTTCATCTTTTGGAACCATACCCCGTGGTTTACTTCAGTATTTCCCCACAATATTTAAGTGATTTCAGAGATTATAATTGATTTTTCACCAAATTCTTTAAATGCCAATGAAGCATCAGCTTTATCTAAAACCAGGCTTTTCAGTTAATTCCATTATTTCTGGATTCTGGTATTTGTGCAGAAGTATATGTACATTTGATCTTTTATTTTAATTTCTCTGTGGCTGCTAAGTATTTGGCAGAAGAAAGGTATTGATTTTGGCTCTATCTTTTGTTGTTATGCATATTTTTTTTAAAAAACTAACATATCCCTGGAGAATGACACACTTGCTGACTTTTAAACAGTTTTTATTTTAATGATTTGATCCAAAGGTTTCCCAGTTTGGCATGCCAGAAGCCTTATTCCTTTTTAGCTTTAGTGAAGCCAGTCATTCCTCCATAGGTTCTCTCTATTTCTCTTGAGGTTTTCTCCTCCTGCAGGTTTTTCTCAGCCATGGACCAACATTTTTCTTCTCTTGGAAACTTTCCAGAGAAATGATGCAGTACTTCATGGAAATCTTGATCTTAAGTTGTACTTGACAGTTTAATTTATTTTTTTTTTAACAAATGCAAGGTCCACTTTCAGATGAAGAATTCATACAGCCATCTGTAAGAAAGGGCCTCTTTAATCAAATATTTAGAAGAGCCCTAATAATTTTTTTCCTTTCTGAAATGTTCACCAAAATCAGGACGTCAACATAAAAGTTATGTCTCCATCAGAAGATCCTAACTTGCTGAAATTTTTAGTAGAATAGTTCCTGACAAGCAACAGAGGCATTATCACACCTTCAGGTATGAATGTAAGAAGAGACAAACTAAAGTCACTGAAAACAAGTTTAGTAATCTTCACACGTAAAAAAGAGTGGTTATAGTAGTTGAACAACTATAGTCACAACGTT
Source organism: Oxyruncus cristatus (assembly GCA_013399855.1). Lineage (NCBI taxonomy): Eukaryota > Metazoa > Chordata > Aves > Passeriformes > Cotingidae > Oxyruncus > Oxyruncus cristatus. The sequence continues at coordinate 479,933 of VXAY01000969.1, read as the reverse complement.
ATCCAAGTGTGCCTGCTCCTAAGAAGTCTTACATATTAGTCTGACTAAGGGGGGTGTGGGACTACTACACAAGAAAAAATGAGTATTTAACATAGAACTGGAAATTATATTACAAATAGAATGTTTTCAAATTTAAGAATATGGCTTATGCTGCTATTTTATAGACTATAATTTTTCCCCCTTATTATTATATCTCCTCTAGAAGGGTTCAATTTTCAATTCTAAAGCCTGAATTTTCAAGAATTATTATTTTTTTAAACTAAATTGAGGACACATTAATTACCATGGACTTAAGAAATTACCATAAACCCCTGAAGGGTTTGGGTTTGCATCTAAGTACAATTTTACGAAGTGTACTTTAACAAACCCTTCACAAAGGTTTCCAAGAACCTTGCAGACAGGCTACAAAATTTAAGGACTCCAAGTGGAAATAAAGCTTTCGGAGTCCTTGAACACCACCTGGCCTTAATATCTGAATATTTAACAAAACCCGATTAACCATGCTGCTGTTTTGGCACTGCCAAAAGTAGAAACCTGCAAACCCACAGATCTCAGACGTTTGTAATAGAGGCCTCCAAAACACAAGCACAGGATGGTACCAGAGTCCCCAGTTGTACAGGGAAAAATCACAAAAGCCTGTCACTAATAGCTGCACCGCAGGGTAGTTTTGGTTTTAGAGTACAAGCAGTAATTGAAAAGAACTGCATAACAACCTACTGATGGTCATTGTGCTTGGTAGCATCAGCAGAGGCATCTTTGGGGTGCACTCGGGAGGGAAGAGAGAGGAGGAAGGAGAGGGACAGGAAAGAAAGAAGAGGGAAGGGGGTATAGAGGAAGGCAGAAAGGAAGAAGAGTGAATTTGCAACGATAGGGCTCATTTCTGAATTTTCACTGTATTTCTGAGTCTCCTCTGAGGCTTTAAGAAAATCTGGTATAAGGCACCACTGCTGGTGGTAGTGTCAGAGTTTTGTCCTACACATCGCTCTGCAGTAAGACTATGCAACAAAGAGAGCAGATTTTTGTCAGATTTCTGGTTTTGGTGTTCACTGCACAAAGCGTGCATGGAGCCATGGAAGTCAGAGGGGGTCCGTGGAAACAGAAGGGAACCAACATTTTTTGAACTGAAAAAAAAATGAGAATTTGTGCTGGCACAACTAATTTTAATAAAAACTTTCAAAATCCTTACAATGCTATTTTTTTTAAAATAAATCTATACAGATTGAAAAGTTAGTTACCTCACTAAAAAATTAGCGTAGTTGTTCCTGTCTCCATTTTCAAACTGTAATTATTTTGCACTTGTCTAGTTTTACACTGAGTCATCTAAAAAACAAGTCTTTCAGAAATGGAATTACCACTTAAAAGGAAGTATTTTTAAGGCAATACTGAAAGCTTTAGAAAATCCTTCTTATATTCTAATTTTTAGGAAAAAAAAAAAAAAGAGACAGAAAAAACTAAGTAACTTGAGGATCCAGGCAATAATGTAGTGGCAAAGATGAGAAGAGAATTTTGGTCTCTAATGACTCACATAGACTTCCTGGATCAACACTGTAAAGTAAATGTATTATATCTGCTATTATTTAATGTATTATAAATCTGATAACCAGACTGCTCTTAGCCTATTCCACTTTACAGCATGAAAACCACTCCCTCAGATCAACTTTAACATCTTTAAAAACTACTCATAATATGAACTCCAAAATCTAATGCGTTTGATACTTTGCAATTGGATGGACTAAATCTGCACATGATCAGTTACCACAGTTTCTACTAATGAGCAGTAACTTGGTAAAGTGTGGTAACTCACTCACTTCCAGCATATGCTTAAATGCTAAGAAAATATTCAGAACTACCCTGATTCTTTTCTAGGTAAGTCTTCCAGACTGCCACCCATCTGCTGCTACCAAAAATACAAACTCAGTCATACATTTGATTAAATGGATTCTGCTGCCACCATTTCCTTTGAAGTTTTGGTGAAAACAACAGATAACAGCTTCATACTTCTGTAACACTCCAGATGGTGATAATTCTTTTCTAAGCATCCCAGGACTGCAGGTAGAAGTATGTTGACAAAACACATCACTGAAATTTTAACACCACTTGACATCCAAAGTTAAAGCAAGTATTTTTATCTGCTTTCAGTATTTATTACTGTCATACACTTTTTCTTGATTGGAAGGCATTTGGCATTATATTATATCTAGAATGAAGACTACCAGTACCTCTTTTACACTATAATCAACCTATCAACACCACAGAGTGTTCAGTGAAATCTGAGTATTTTGTTCAAATATGAGCAACATGACCTGCAATTTCCTGTGCCATGAACAACTGGACAATAGGTCACAAATTATTCTCAAGGCAGTAGTTACCAAATAGAGCTTTGGACTTAAATACTGTGCCAGCACCTTGACCTATATTGGGTAATTGCCTGTAGCACACTGACCGGATGAGTTTTTCAAGGTTTGATGGATCCTATGAATAATACAGCACATATGCATGTAAAAATTGATCCAATTCTACTGAAAACTCAATTTTGAGTTTTGTAATTGTATCTTGAAAAGAACTTGACATAATATTACAACAGCAGTTTAGTGGTACATTGCACCGGGTTCTGCAGATCTTTGATGAGGTTTTGATTAACCTCTAATATGTTGAAACAGATCCACAGTCTCAATTTAAAGTCTATTTGAAGTGACCAGCAATGTGGTTTACATTTGAGTTACCCTAACAGGTTTTTGTAACAAAATTAAGAGGAGCAGCATGCAGTGGATGAAGGTCAGATATATTCAATGTTTCTAAAAATGGTAATTTTGTAAATAAATAGTGTCTAAAATTTCTTACCATTTTATCATTTCAAATAAAGTTTATACTTAATTATAGTGAATCATTCATATTAAATTAAAGTTAAAGAGTATATTGTTTTCAAGTCTTCGTTACTTTGGAACTCTTTACAAACAATCTGCTCCGCTCTCTCAACTTCCAAGCTGTTGCTGAAGCATCTTCATGCCAATAATTGAACTTAGTTTTCCAACTCAGAGGCTCTTCTCACAGGCTCTTTTGTGGCAAATTCCTCTAAATGTGAGCACTGCTAACCCTCCCCTACTTACACAAATATTCCTAGGCATCTGTTCTGCAGATGACAGCCATTCTTCTTAAAAGCTAGAACATACACAGACTTTGGAAATGTACAGTCTTCACTGGAAATGCACCATATACAGCTCTGCCAAAGCTGGCAGAACCAACAGCAACAGGTCCAACTTCTCTGGTGTCAAACGTACTATACAATAACATCCATTTGTCCAGTATTTCCAAATATCTACAGCCTGGGCTGCCAGACTTCCTCAAATTCAACAGATCTTTGCCAGAAGTGCTAGGGCAGTAGATCACTTCTCAAACTGGTTGTTTGAACTCCAAAAGCCACAGTTTACCACTCACGTCGGTGGAGCTGGCAGGTCTGAGCACAGCACGTGTTTCAGTGTTGACAGTCCTGCCAAAAGCATTTTACAGACGGTTGTTTTGTTAATGGTTGTGTTACCCAGATTTGTGTTTTTACAGAACTCGCATGCTATTCTGCTGGCACAGCAGATCCACATGTATGTGAGCCCTAGACCTCTGTAGGAAGAGGAAAGAAGTCATTTCAGCCAGAAACTGGCATTGGCCATTGCTCAGCATAAATAAATCCCAGTGAGGTTGAGTTTATAAGAAAGAGGCATTAATAATGCAAGGCATTGACACTGGCAATTTTTCACTGATATTGATGAGTTCTTGAAGTTGAGTCTTCAATAAAAAAATATGGTTTTCACTACAACAGGTCAGCTGAATTTTTCTCAGAGTCTAGTTGAATTTTCAAGTTGAAAGATGAGAAATTTCTCCTAAATAACCAGGGTTTACGGGCATTTGGCTGAAGAGATGAGGGCTAGAAACTACATCTCCCTTCTGCGTTTGGCAGATGACTTTTCAGCCACAGATGCTGAGTTGTCAACACGGATGCTTCCCTCTTTAGTTTTTCTTTAAAGATACCATTTCAACAGTTTTCTGATTGGAGATGGAAAATTTTCAGCTTCCAAATTACTTGGGAAGATCTATGAAACCAGAAAAATTGCTTTTGAGGATGAAGTTATTTAATTTCTCTCCTACTGTGAAAGTAGAGATTTGCCTAGCTGATACTGCTACTGTGCATCAGCTGAAGACTCTGATTGTGCTTAGCAAAATTTGAAATGTTCTAGCATTCCTTGAGATCTGGAATAAGTTTCATAACACCTATGAGAGGAATGATGTATGATCATGGACTTGCAGTCTTCAGGGGACAGAACATTTGACTAAAGAAATAAAATGAGGTTTAAAATATAATTTTACATGCATCAGGATGTGGTATGATTTTTACAGGCAAAATTAGAAGAAAGTCCTAAAAGAAAGTTGTCTAATGTTATCAACTCTGCTGCACTTTTTCCCACAACACTTTTTAAAGCAGTTTTACTCAGTCTGAGTGTGCAGTCTTTGTAAGCTTTTGCAGGCCTTTTTATACAAAATTCAGCTGAATTAGGTATTTAATGGGCCAAAACTTAAATAGGTTAGTGAGGATATGTGTCTTTTGTTGTTTTAAATTCATATCCCATTTTGATTTATATATATTACACGTATACAAGGTAAATTGATTACTCCTTACTCTAATTATCCAGAAGGTCTGGCAGTTGAAGGAGAAACTGAAAGGTGATGTTTCCTTGGCAAAATATTAGAGGTAGCTGTTGTTCTAAAACACAGTGAAGAGATATAAAATAATATCGCTATAGACAATGGAGAGACCAATTTTCACCTTTTACAAAGCAGTGTTCCCTTGAAAAAAATGCTTGTTTAAATCCACAAGAAGGAACATTAAATTTTAGCTCCATTTTAGAAGAGCTGTTTTTGCGTCGGTCTAATTGTATGGATGTGACTAATCCAGGTAACTTAAGTGGGTCTACTTATGTACTTAGAATTATGTGTACTTAAGTGTTGGTATGATTAGCTTCTTGATGACGCTATGACGAAATCATGTCCCATTCATCTTGTACCAGATGCATTTTGTAAATTATTTTGATGCTAAATACTGTACATTATGTCAAATTTGAAAAAGGAATTAATAGAAGATTATTGGCTTGTTGCCATCACTGCTTTGCAGTGATGCAACTGCGTTGCAAACCACCTTTTAGGGCTATTACCAACATGAACTGTGGGAGGCTGATTTTCTCATATAAAACTGACTCATTTTGCTAATAAGAGGGGTTTTATTTTAGAACTATCTCTGTGAAGGTATTTACCTCTTAACACGTATCTCATAATAAGATTTTTTTTTTAAGTGGAATATAGTATTTCCAATGAGTGTTACACACTATACACATGCATATAAAAATATTTTTTAAAGTACCTAAAATTATCTACATTTTCCTCATTTTTTCTCTTACCTCTTAAATGTTTACTCCAAACCAGATTCTAACCCATATGCCTAATATACCTTGATGCATTTCATATTCCCTTGAGTCTTATAATCAGAGTTATTGACATTTGCTCCACCTCAGTGAAACTGATATACTGATACTGAGCACACATCTACAACTCATTTATGCCATGGGAACAACCCCACGTAAAGGAATATAAAATTATTCTATAAACAGATAAAAAGATATTAGCAGTTGTAAAATCTGTTAATACTCCTTCAATTCTAAAACCGGAGTGACAGTGTGCTGTGTCCAGTAAGAAAAGGAAAGGAACCATTTTTTCCCAAAAATAAAATACATGAGGAAAGGTGGTGGATAACTATGCATTGACCAAGTGTGAAATTTTCTAATATTAGCAAAAAAAAAGTTATACTAAACCATTAGAAAATGTTAATCAAAATACAAGTCTATGCCACATGCCAACACCATTTGAAAACAAGGAAAAGGTGCAGACTACAGCAAAAACTGGTTTAGGACCTAAAATGTGTTTTACTATCAAAAAAGAGCATTTTCCAATATTTGGCACTTGTATGCAGTTATTACAAAAAAAACCCGAAATTGCTACTTATGTATTTGCTAACTCAATTTTACCTAAAGTAGTCTCATAGTGAAGCATCTCATCCTTCTGCTAAAATTGTACATCCATATTATTGAAATACAGCTAAAAAAGTTTAAATTTCTTCTTGAAAAGGAAGTATGGTCAATGAATAGTGATTTAATTCCTTAAAACAATACATTACAGGAAAGAAAATTTAACATTTACAAAATATCAGTTGACATGCATTCCATAAACAATAAAATCACAGATTTTGTATGAATGAGAATGAAAGAAACTCATCACAGATGCATACAAACATCTGTGTATGCTGATAACTTGATTTTATCATAATTGTATGTAAGTAATAACCTAATTTTAATATTGTATGTGGAAAGGCTCATCAGGGCCTTTCTGCAGTCATTTGACCATGGAACAGCAAATCCATCATAAACCATGTTGCCATGGTAAGACATAAACAAAAAACCAAGTAGAAGGTGAAGTAATTTGGAGCTTCCAAAGTTAAACATATTTTTCCCTTAAAAATACATAGAACAGAGAATACATGAAAGCTAATACAGAAATTAATTCTACGGTAGTATTTCAACCAGTATGTAACTACTACTTATAAGAAGACGTATGGAATGAAATAGTGTCAACTAATTGATATCCATCTCTTTCACTACTGTCCCACAATGAGCCCCATAAAAGTTCATTATTTGCTTCCTAATTGCCAGACAGCAAATGGCAAAGGCTCTCTATCCTTTTCTCACTTTGTTGCTGGTTACTGGGGCACTGCCTAGGAATAGGAACATCTAGTTCAAGATGCTATCCTAACTCAGCCCCAGGTGAGGTTAGAATTGCACTCAGAACTAGGTCATAGGAGACAGGTGCCTTTTTCACATTATATACATGAAATTGTATCAGAGCACAGTGGGTCTGCTATTCCATTTAAAACACTAGGAGCCAGGTTCCCTGTTGTAATGAATAATGACTGAAGTTGAAAGGTGGAAATGCATACACATACATTAGATTATCTACAAGTTTGGCAGTTAAGTTGCTTGTTTTGAAGGTAAGAGATGTACTTGTCAAGGTTTTTTTCCTGACTCATATAGCAAGTATTTAACTTAGTCTTCTTCAGTAAAAAGCATGATTAATATTTGGACACATTTCTGACAAAATATAGTGATGTGAGTTACAAAATATACAGTTTAGGAACTGGCATTTGCTTTAGACCTTTAAATTGCCTTGTCAGCAACAGAATGCATATAAAATAGTATCAGCAATATCATTTAGAAGTTCCTTTAAAATCTTACAATAGGGACACTATTTTAAAACTTTGCTTACCGAACAGCATGACAAGTAAGACTGTGTCTAGTCTGAGAATATGCTCCCAAATGAATAAAAGAACATGTGCTTAAGTTTCAAAGTTAAATAAATTCCCTTCTAGCATTACGCTGGGGAAAGGCACTTCATGTGAAAGAGCAATTCCACTTATCATTCTGAAACCCCGCTTACAAGGTTAGAACCTTTGTCACTGCTAAATGCTGAGGGGAAAGTTTTACCTTTAATGATACGCTAGATTGGGTATCACAGCAGATCTTATCTCTTCCAGCATGCATTATTAAAAGATTTCTAGTATTGCTATGGAAATCACTTATAACTATAAGATACTGCACATCATTAAATGCACTGAGTGGGCTGTAATGAAAGATCTACTGAATGCTACTCTATCATTTTGATAAAGATCAGCATGGATCAATATCACTCTCTTTTTCACATTTTTATACACATTTTAGTGACATTCATAGCTACTTTTTGGAAATGGTATTTGTATTCTGTTAAACTTACCTGCAGCCTGTCCATCTAATAATGACCTACTTTTTTCATTTTTAATATTTCCAATTGGTTCACCAGCTGGTGCTTTTTATTATCTGTCATAAGTGTCACTTACATTTTCACCACAGGTTGTCATTACTATTTATTGGGTAACCCAGACAGCAGCTGCTAACCTTTTAATTAAAAAAATCACAGGTTAACTAGACAGACATCAAATCAGAATAGCAATTATAAACCTTTGTGCACCAATAATTCAAAAATTATAGGATCTCTTCCTTTAATATTTGTAATTTCAGAGTAGTTGCTGACATCTTAAGGATTTTTCTGTGACATTATATGTGGCAATGCATAATACTTTCCTTATCTTTCTGGGTATTAACAAAGCATTAAGAAATAAACTGATCTGGCAACTTGTGAATCATAAGACAGTTATACCAATATCAAGGAGACAAGAAAGTATTTTCCCAATAATTCACCTTATTTCACAAAAATTGTGTCAAAATACCAGTGGGCTCATTAGAAAGCAAAAAGGGGTTTGGGGTTTTTATTTGGTTTGGATTTTTGTTTGTTTGTTTTTGGTTTTATTAGCAATTTTTCTCTTCTCCTCACCATTAAGTACTTTTATTTTTCTTAATACTGTGTTGTTGCAAGTGTCCTTCTTTTCTTCCAGTTGCAGACTTTATGATCAGCCTCCCTGGATGCCTCTATATGCCAGAGGATGCATCTTTCTCTAACTGGTCATATGCTTTCTTTTATGTCTTTGCCAATGTTTAGGGGGATTGGGATAAGGCAAATTCTGAATATAGATCCTGTAATGTGTCAGTGGAAGGTCGTCTTGGAAACTGTATTAAGGTATCTAAAATAAAATTTGGACTGTACATAAAAGTTGTAGCTTGCCCAGAAGAGTCAGGCCTAAAAATCTGCTTTTAATAGATGATGACCTGCCTTTAAAACTTACATGTGTGTTTCCTATTGATACATTTTGTTGAGCTGAAACTGGTCTCAACACCTAGAAGAAAGCCGAGGGACCACGGATGATTTCAGTGTTTTGCCCCAGGATACACGCTCACTGATTACTCCTACACAAAACCCAGCGCAGTCACCATGGAGCTGGGCTGCCCTCCTCACATATCAGAGCTCCAGGGTTCACGCTTCAAACATCTTCTCTTTACCTTAGGACTGTGAGCCTCTGTCTTCACTGTTCCTGGGTAACAGCTCCATTACTGCCCGCACACGTTTTCCACCTGGATAAGTGCCAAAGACCTGCAACCACATATGTGCCCCTCTTCTACAGCTCCCAAAAGAAATCTTGATTGTGTCAGCTCAGAGCTGGATGACAGACTGATAGGAAGTTGGCTGCTTACCCTCACTAGCTAATTAAACACAGCATATCCTCACGTGTGCTAAAAGCAGAAGGATTCTCTATTTGGTGTCAGCAAAGAGAACCTACTCCTTCTGTGACACGTGAAGGGGCTCTCTTAGCATGGAACAGTGAAGAAAAATATTAGTTGCCTCTAAAATTATGATAAAACACTTTCTTTGTGGCAAGCATTTGTGGATTTTAGAATAAAGCATGTAGGAAAGTACCAGGGTATCTGCATTGCAAAAATAAAAATGAAGGGAATTTCTGAGAATGGAGGGTCAAAACTTCATTTGCTATAGTCCTTGCGACTTTGTCAGAGGAACACCACTCACTTTACAGCCACAAAGAGTTGGCCAACAAAGACTTCTACAGGGAAAAAAAAAAAAAAAAACATAAGAAAAAATTGGTGAATCTCAGTTGGGAAGAAAGAACTGTTTATATGAGGGAGTGTGTAAGGTTTCAGAGAAGAGCTGAAGTTCTACCGAGCTGTCATAAGTTTACTTGTTCTGGAAAAACCAAAGGGGAATTTTTTTTTTTTTCTCTCCCCTGCATCTCTGTAAAAGAAAGATGTTGAACAAGGGAAGGGAGGGTGTTTGCCTAGGGTGATTGACACTCACAAAGGAACTAGCTAGCAGATCCACATTCCAGGATGATAGCCCTCAGAAGACTGGAGTGGGGGGGAGGTGATGAGTTTTTTTCCCTCTCCTCAGGAAACAGCAGCCACTTCACTTTTGCCCTGACTCAGGGAGGGTGTGTGTGTGGAAAGGCTCTGGGTTCGCTTTCACCTCCATTCTTCTGCGCCCTGTTCTACCCCCAGCCCGGACTTGTTCAGATTTCATCGGAGAGGCTTGACCCTTCTGTGAAGGAACCTTTGGGGGATCCCCGGCCAGAGCCATTAGGGAAGAAATCCTGTTTCCCTATTTCCCCTTCCCCTCCTCGGTGTGGGGTCCCATCTCCATTCCGGCTCCTCCCGCGCGCCGGGGCCCCCACACAGCGACCGCCAGAGCCAAACAGCGCCCCCTGCCGGCCCACACGGAGCAAGGGCAGGCTCTGCTCCTCCGGGGTCCGACAGCGCCCCTGCTGACCGTGGTGGGAACTGCGCCGAAAGGCAGAAAGTGCTGAACTGTCTCCTTTTTGAAGGGGACTTTTGGGTACAGGATTATTGTTTAGTTGTTTTGGTGTTCTTTTGTTGTTCTGCCAATACACACGTATCCTTTAATAAAGGACTGTTATCTTTTCTTTCTCCACACTTCCTCAATTGGAACCTCCTAATTTCGGATTTACGATCGCTTAGAGGGAGGAGCTTGGTCTTCCTCATAGCTCATCCTCCTTAGCAAAACACTTCATTCTCATTGAACTGAGACACCAGCTTTTTTTATTTTTCCTAACATCAGATTGTGTTTCCTTGCTATTGGAATGAGGGTAGCAGCTTCACATGGTGGACTGAAATATTCACAGAGTGCAGGCACCTTTCTTGTACGTTTAAATGAGAATACCTCTGTCATCTGGGATTCACGGTCATGTACCCTGGTGTAAAAGCTAACAAGTGGATTTCCCTGTGTGTTAATATAGGTGGAGGGAAGTAAGCAGCAGGAATGAAGATTGGAAACACTGAAAGAGACTGTAGACAGATGGAAGTCAGACCTAAGCTTGATAGAGGTAGCAAGTTATCCCTGTTGCTGAAAGGTTTGAGTGACTTTGAGATAAAGTTTCTAAATTGCCTGTATGTTCCAAGAGCACCTTTTCTTTGGAGTAATCTCCCCTAAAACCTCTCTGCCTCTCCCACTGGAGACATCATTCCTAATTTGTACTCATTAGAGGGTCCAATGAGCCATATCTGCCCCCAGATTATCCCTTAGTTCCCTATCCCTTGGGAATTTTGCATAAAGGATGATTTCAGAAGGGCTTCTATGCACATGGGTGTCCAAATGGATACAGGAGAAACATAGATTTTGACAGCTCCACTTACAAGCCCACTGGCCTTGGCTCTACCATTGCCAGTGAGAGCTGTGACAGAATGTCTACCAAATCCCTCTTGAGGTTAATGCACCACTGGAGCAGACTTGGTTGTATAGGAAAATAAACTAAGAGAAGAAAGATTAATTGAACTGTTTTAATAATATTTGTAGCAGTGGTGAAATCTAGAATATGGAGAAATCTGTTGATGTTTGCAAGCATTTTAATGCAAACAACTGTGGAGAAGTGTATCTTCTTGTGTTTTAGTTCATCTGTCATTCTCACTCTGTCCATGTACTGATGCACTGGAAACCTTGTCCTCCTTCACTATCCTGAACTTTTTCAACTCATTCCAGTCCTGTCACAACTCACTTTTTTTTTTTTCCACTCACACATTGCAGATTTCTAGAGCACTCTCTTTATGAGGAAGCTGCTGAGCACTTTTGGCAGACTTTTCCCCAGATTCTCTGAAAATCTCAGCTTCCTGGACTAGTTCCATACTTTGAATGCTCACGTCTGGCCCTGGCCCAGACAGAGCACATTTGTCAGCTCAACCAGGACATTAATATTCACATTGTGTCCCATCCCTTACAGCCAGCATTTAAGCCTTGAGAATATTGGAAAGATGCCTTGAAGGATGTGAAAGGATATTATTTCCTTCCTTAAATAGAGAGAAAAAAAAAAAATTATATCAGAGCCACCAACACAATCAACGATTAATTTCTAAAAGCAGAAACCTCTAGGTTAGATTAAGAACCACACCACCAAATATTGCATGTGGAATATTTTGAGTTGAGCACATTTAATGGCAATTTTTAAGATACCTGACTCCTAAATTATTTGAAATTGACATTTGTGCTGTTCTAAGCCTACACAGACACACACAGACTCATGAATAGTTGTCCTTCATTTCAGAAGGACCTGCCATGTTTCTTCTGATGCCTGTCTCTAAGTTGATTGAGTTTGATGAATGGACAAATACAAATTAATCTCAAGGTTTTGTCTGTTTGTAAGTTAGACTTATTTTGGGGGTTTTTTTGTTGGGTTGGTTGGTTGGTTGGTTGGTTGGTTGGTTGGTTGGTTGGTTTTTTAAGCGGGGAAGTCAATTTACTTTCTTCAGAGTTGTAACTAAATTCATATTTGAATTACTTCAAGAAGTTCTCACTGTTACATTTAATTCCTTTTCCTGACCACCTCTTTTCTGCTTGCCTAAAATGAGTGTTTTTCCTACATGAAAATGTCATAGGAACAGTTGTATGATGCACAACATGTTTTGGGGCAAGGAAACTCACCCACAAAGTATAAAATGAAGCGTTAACCTCTTTCAGCCCATATTATCCCTTTCAGTCTCTCTATTGGTTCCACAAAGTGAATGTCTTGAATATATATAACCTTTTATTTTACGGACTATTTTATAAATATTTTAATATCTTCATTTTCCCCCCTTAAATATAAGTACCCTGATGAAATTTGCAGTAAAATAATTGAAAACATTTTCATTAACTACATCAGAAATTGATCAACAGACAGCATTTACAACATGCCTCAATGAAATGCTGAGATACTGCTTAATACATTACAGTAGTTATAAACAATTTTTTTTTTCATGTCCACCCACACAATTTTATTCTGGAAAATGAGGCAAATTATTCTGACAGCTAAAAGTAGATTTTCATTTTGCATTCAGATAACTGTAAAGGGTACAAGTTTGAATTTGTTTGTTATATATTGATAATTAATGTTATAAATAAATATGGTGTCTGGGAATGATTCAAGAAATAACTGAAATCTCACAGCTAAGCACACGTAGCCAAAGGAGTCCGACTGTGGTTTAGCTTGCCTGTCTGAGAAGTCAGAGGAACCACTTTCCCTTCTCAGGTCTCCCTCAGATTTCTAATAAGCTTCATCCCTGCCAAAACCAGGATTCATTCCGTCCTGAAACTGGTTTTTTCTATGGTAGCAAGGAGCCATGCTCCACTGGTCAATGAAAAAAAATGTGTCTGCCATGCAAATCTCTGCTTTTGAGCCAGAGTTCTACATGACCTTGACACTATGCTTTTGTCTGAAATATTACACAAATTGCTGCAATATGTTTCAGTCTTTTAGGACAAACATGGCTGTTGCTAAAGAAGTAACTCCTTGTTTAGATGGCAATGTGCTTTGCAAAATAAGAATACCCAATAATGGCTTCCAATAGAAATGAAAAGGTTCTGTTAACATTACTGGAAGCTAGACTGGATCATGAATCATTACAGTGCTTGCTAATTGTGCCCTTTCTTTCATTTAACAAGATAATAAAAGTCAGTGACCTGTTAGAACGTAATAAGAAAGAACAAAATACATTTTTTGCAAAAAAATGGATTCTGCTACAATGCTATGGTCTTACAGGGGTTTATTATTTATAGATTTTTCTCTAAAAGGGGATAGTCATCACCTTAATATCTTGCCATCTGACATGAATATGTAGATTTATCCTCAGAAGACCTCTAAAATATGGAACAAATTAATTCAGTGTTACAAGGTGAAAAACTGCAGCTGAGGAAGTCACACGGGAAGCCTGTGGAAGAAGCAGAAGCTGACTTTACGGAGCAATAAAATTCAGTGAAAAAACCCAAACTTCAATATGTTCCACATTATTTAGAATAGGGGAAAAACGACTCTGGTAAATACTCAACACCAAAAAAACATAATTCACATTTTAACCAGAAAGAATATTTTATGATGTGTTTCTTACAGTAATCTTTCATACAGAAAGTTTTCAAGTTGGTATGATTTTTGCCCACAACAACAAAAATAACAACAATAAAAAGTGAATCCAAAAAAAAAATCAAAACAGCAAGAACAGTCACAGTAGTTTTCAATCGTCAGCCTACAAGTAATAGGTTTTCCCCTTCTCTCCTAGTTTTGTTAGAGTTGATTCCATTTTCTTGTCAAACTGGATATCCACTTTTGAAAAAGCAGGCTTTGTTTGCTTTAGACTCTATTCAAGGAGAGTAACATCCTACAAGAAGCCTTATGATATGGTCAAAGCTGATGACCTACTACAATAATTTTGAGTGGGAAATGAAATATTACTCTTGTGATGTCTCTTGGGACTTCCACTTTTGTTTGAGTGTAATAACTCTCTGAACAAGATGGATGCGTGAGCATAACACCACTGAGTTCCAAAGACCTATGTCAGTTTACATAAAATACAAATTCTGCCCCTTTGGTTTTTCTATGTTACTGAAAAATGTCATGAATTTTCTAATAAATACACTTCTTATTAATTGTTTATCTGCATATGGTTTTCTCTGTCACAAAAGTATTTTTAACTAAAAAACTATCACTTAAATGTTAGTGCTCTGTTTGTGATTGCAAAGCACAAAGAATTTTAAGTCAGAAAGATTTAGAAGTTCTTCGGTAACCAATCTCCCTTGCTGCAAAATTAAATCTGCAGATATTCTATTTCACATTTCATGAGTGCAAACACTTCCAAATGAACTTCAAGAAGTCCAGTATCTTCATGCATTGAGTTTTAACATAAATCAGAATACTACAGTGTTCTTAGACGTGGGTAAAGCAGCCTGAAGGTTTAGCAGGTAGAATCCGGGCTGGCAAAACAAGAGGAAATCATTAACCAGAAATAACCCTCAAAATGGTATTTTTGGTCTATGGTATTTTTCAAAACACTTCTCACTCTAGAGACAGATTGCTACCAGATTAAGAACTTAGTTTATTTTAAAGACTTTCTACTTCTTGCCTTAGAGGAATGTGAAAGTTCATCAATTGTAAGAAAAAAGGACAACACTTACCAAATCCCCGTGAACCACTATCTCCTCACTTCTCTCCAAAAGTAAACATTTTGCATATTGGAAAACAAAGACACAGAATTCTGCTCATTTAGTGTCAGGCTTGATTTCAGTGAAGCAAAATTAAACTATAGAGAGTTATATAGACGGTTTACTTGAATTTCAGAAACAAAGAAACCACCAATTGCTCTGGTTCCATTATGAAAACATCTTTCCTGCTTCTAAACAGGCCCATTTGGGTACAAATAATGCAACAAATGGTAAATGTGGATGATGTAGCAAGGATAAATTTCTGTCTTTAGCTTTCATCCTACCAGATTCTGAGGGGCATTAATCTGTAGTTACCTTTGCCTGGTAACTTTCAAATGTCCTGGTTATTCCACTTGTTTGTACTTGGCTGTATAAATGGGACACTGACGCCTTTGCCCTATGGACTAGCAAGCACATACATGCAAAACAAGGGAGGCAATTACAGTTGTGCTATTGTTGTATTTCCAATGAATTTCTAGAACATTTGTAAATGATTCTGTGAGAGGCAACCAAAGGTCTTTGGAAACTAAAAATTATAGACCACTTTTACAATCCATTTAGCAGTAGAGTGAGTAGTTTAATTGCATGTGAATTCCCCCATTCAAATGTAAATTAACATATAGACAGCGTATTTTAGAGACACAGATGCAAGTGATTTGCTTGTTCCTTTCTGTTTGTATCATAGTTAAATATAACACAAGTTTAACAAAATAAAGGATGTCCCTGGCTAAGAAACTAAATGTTGATGGATCCAAAATTCTTGCAAGTGAATGTATCTAGGAAAAATAAAATCCAAACACATGAAAAAAAGTAAAGCAACTGAAACCTACCAATAATTTGCCTCAGAAATATCAGAAACATCATAAAATAAGCTTGGAATCATTGGTTTCCCATCTGCCGGGTAGAAGCACAGTGTAGATCTGGAAGCTGTGTGAGTTGTTGACGGAACTGGACATGATCTCAAAGTTTCAGAGTTACGTCCCATAAAATAAAGCTAAGAGAATTACAGAGCAGCTTTAAAAACCATCTTCCACTAGCAAGGAAACTAAAAAACTGAGTGTCTGCAGGTACCTCAATTTCCTTAGAGCTCGTGGATACAGTGGATGAAGTCTGTTCTGAGATCAGAATATTTTACATTATAGTATTTTAGAAGTATATCTACAGAGATGATATTTTGTTGTTGTCAATGCAAAAAACCTTTGTACCACTGTTACATGTTTTCATCCTGTTATTAATACAACCAAAAAGTATTCATAATGCTTCTCCAAACCCCCTTCTTCTGAGAAAGCTCATGATGCTACAAAATTTGCAGTCAAAAGAAGAGCTCTAGTAAGCATGTGAACTTCTATAAATTATGAACATTTGCAATAGATCATTGCCACTGCCCAGTTGAAGCCTTCACTTACTAAAAGACTCAACACAAAACTAGTAAATTTGCTTGAATGACAGGTATGGAATTTTATCATGAGAACTAAAAAGGTTGCAACTGGAATCAAGGGTGTTTTTCTCAGCTCTCAGAATTTTTGTGAAGTTTCTTAAAGTTAAAGAGGGAGGAGCAATGATGAGGTATATTTCTGTACTCAAAAGGTATCCTTTGTAGATACAAATTTATTGCTTTTCAAGGAAAACACATGTACTTTAACCCAAACAGAACACTGATTTCTATTGCTCACTCAGAATACGCGTTGTTTATCCCAGAGATGTGCATTATCTTGAAATTCTTCATTATTTCATGTTATTGTGTTATAGCTTCAAGAAAAAACTGTAAATAATCCCAATTGTGCTAATTATTATTTTGATAATTATTTTAATGATCCTGCGCACTTAAATGTAAACAGAAATGTATTTACACCATGAAACTCAGTCATAAGAAAGTTCAGATTGTACAAAATCAATGCATATAATAAGACTTTCCTGCAAATTGATGCCTAATTCATATCAAGCCGTTTGTCTACATATGAAAAGTCTGACCTTTGAGACAAGGAACATCTCAAAGGAATAAACCAATATCTGATATATGGACTCATGTATCCTTCACATAAGGATGTATGAACAATATCCTTATTCAAGGAATAAAATATTTTTTTGTCCTACATTATGGTTCTCGCAGTGGAAGTTGATTATAAAAATCTAATATAATGTATGAAAGATAAGATTTCTCAGGAAGACATTCCAGGAAAATAATTACATTTTTTTCATTGTTTTTTATGGTTTCAGGTAAGGGAGAAATACTTTCTTCTATTTCCTTCATAGAACAAGAACCTTGGATAAGCTTAGTTTATACTCCAAAATAAAATAGAGTTGAACTGAAGTCATTCCTTCACAGTTTTTGACAAGTATCAGCTTCCGAAGACTGTGGAAATTTACTAAGAAACTGTTATTTTTATGTGGCAAACATAATCATAAAGATATTAAAGAGACAAAACTTGTTGAGCTTGTTAGGCTGCTAGCTGTCTCAATAAAAAAGGACCATCAAAAATTTTCCCATACATAAAAAAAACTATGAAAACTGGCTCCTATAAACAAGTCACAATTTTTCCTTTTTTTTTTTTTTAATTTCTTTTCCCTGAAAATATCTGAAGATGCTAAGATATACATTAACTTATATAATAAAATAATTTGCGAGGAAACACCAAACAATATAGGCTCTTTTAGCACACTGGGTATTGAAACAAAATACATTGGGTGGGGGGTTTTTAACTTTTGGGCAGAATACTTAGGTGAAAATTTGAGTAAGTTCGCTATTGAATATTTTAATAAAAGGCAAAAAGGGTGATAAAGCTGATTAACTTTCTAAAATGTGACTGAATGTGGAGCACAATTCAAAATAAAATCATTTATTTTACTTGTCCTGCAAAGTAATTATCATCACAAATAGGTGTCATCTTTACTAGCACAGTGAGTAAGATGGTTTTTAAGTAGTTCTTTTTATCCATGTTCTTCTTGCATTTATTTTGAATAACAACTTTGGTAACATGCTTTCTCTGCATCCCCTTTTCATAATCAACTCATGATGCCATCTCAGTTCCCGTTCCATCATTTAACTCTCGAAGTGTGCCATCACACATTTACATGGGTAGAAATCTGCCAGTTCCTGGCTGTGTCTGCAGTAATTGCAAAAGCACATGTACTACTGAGCCCTGTTGGTCTGAGTTTAACCAACTTAGATTTATTTGGCCACACAAATTCTCCCCACCTGCCTTGCTCTCTTTTTCTGTATCTGTGTTGCATGAGTACCCAGTTTTGATTTCAGTGCTAGTAGAAGTATATTAAGTTTCAGATAGATTTATAGGAGTCACATTGTAGCAAGTATGGAGCACTACAAACTTAACACATCTTGGTACTCAACTGTCTAAGCTACAGCAAAATCCCAATTTCTTCTTGACCTGTATAAAAGCAACTGAAATGTAGTTACAAACAATAATTTTGAGGTTTAACATCATCTCTGGTTCAGAACAGAGTTTAGTTCAGATGGTAATTTACCATCTGTTTCAGAGTCACCTCTTCTCTGGATTTACATGGCATTCATTTAGGAGGTGAACAGCCTGGGAGCAGGCTGCTGCTTCAGACAGACACAAAGAAGTAATGCTCTTCCATTCCAGAAACAGGATCCAGCAAGTCTGAGCTTTGGTGAAGAATTTCTGTACCTGTTTCTTTATGTTTCGGTTTGTTTTCTGTTTTTTGGTTTTTCTTCCTAGCTGCAGGAAGAAACGAAAACAACCCCCCCCCAAAAAATGATTTTGCTGCTGACTTTGCAACAGTTGATGAATCTCTCCTCTTAGACCCTTCCTCACAAAAGCTTTGTAGTTCTGCATTTCATACATTGGCCATGGGGCATGGATGAGAAGGATCAAAGTAATTTCACCAGTTGTTTCATAACAGACACAAGTTCAGAGAAGGTAGTCTCTCATACTAAAATCCTTATTGATAAAAGCAACAGAAGTGAGCCACAGTCCTCATAATTTAATGGTTTGGGTGCATAAGGAGCATGTATTTGCTGTAAAATAAATGTGTTGCTCTTGCAAATATATCTTAAATGAAAAAAAAAAAGCTGCTTAAAAACTTAAAAGAAGAAAACAAGTCAGAAAAGGGCTGCAATCAACCTTATTTTTATTATTTCAGTGAAAAACAAAGAGCACATGAGCTATCATTGAGCTCATCATACTCTCAAGTCACATATTCAGGCACAGACATGGAGATGACAAATTTTTTCACCTCAGATGAGCAGCTATATCCTCCCAACAGATAAAGAGCCAAATTTTGGACAACAGCCCAAGCTTCTGTTGAATAAGTGAAACAAAGTCTGCTCACTCAAAGTTTCAAAAAAAGGATCCTCTCTTGTAGGAAATAGTGAAACTAAACAAGGATGATGTTTAAGCTGCGACAACCTTCTCAGGATTAGCATTTACTGAGATTCTCATTATTTTAGCAGAAAAGAATAAGTACAACTAGTCACAGTAAAAGAACATTGAACAAAGTCTTTCTTAATGAGACGTGTTCTTGTTTCTGTTTTGTAAAGTGTTTTTAATCTTCAAAGTTGACTATCTGGCACATTTCATAATAACAACTTATTTGAATTGGCCACACAAGTACATACAATACACTGTTATTTGCAGAACTGTCTGGTTTTTGCAAATTGCTGCTATTGCATTTAGGATTGATTTATAGACACAGGGAGACTGCCAAAACAGATTTTGTACTACTCTGCTGATTTCAGAGTTACTCAAGTTTAACTGGAGCATTCATAAATGGAAACAGATTATGTAGATAGAAAATTATACTTGTTTTAGATAAGAAAAAGCTTGCAAACTCAAAATTTGTTTGTATTTGAAAAGGTATTTGTGAAGGAGAAAATTTTATGCTGTACAAAAAAACTACAGAACAAGAAAATTAAGAATATGAGACAAGTAACAAAAGCCAACAAATAATCTGTAGTGCAAAACACTATATCATTTATTTCAAAATATGCAAGTTGAATTGTCTCGCGTTTTACTAATGGAGCAATTGATGTATGTGAAAAGAGTTCGCTTTCAGGACAGGTGTGAAACACATTTCAAGATAAGAAAATAAGCCTTAGAGAGTTATTGTTTGTTTCTATTATGTGTCACCAGACTTCTCACTATGAAAATTCCTATTCATACTTTAAAAAGTAAAATATTCTGAATGCAGGCAGTGCAACTTGATTTCTTTTTTCAAGACTTAAATTCAATTTGCTTTAGTTTCCTCCTCTTCAAGAGAGGGTTGGTAAGCCAGTTTTGGTTCAAATGCATTCAAATCTCTCTGCTGTTTTATCCCTCCGGTGAGCTGGTGCAAGCACGTCAGAAAGTGGCTGTGGATTTCCCAATAAACAGAGTTTGGGAATTGTCAGGAAACAATTCAGTTAGAGCATTTTCTACCTGCAATGGCAAAGGAACAGTGAGTATAGACTGAGCTCAGGCTAGATGAAGAGTACAACTAACAGGATCTGGCTGCTACTAACAGGATCTACTGGAGACCCACTGATTTCACTGGGTTTTGAAATTACTTCAATAAAGGGAATTCTAATTCGTCAGGAAAAGAAACTAGTTTGCAGCCTGTATCTCTTGAAGCTGTTAATGTTGCTTTAAAGCCGTTACAAGTTATGCAAGCTAAACTGTGTTTCACCTGTATCATAGCGCAGCAATAACACCCTCCTTATCCTCTGCACGATGGTTTGTTTAATATGCAGTTAGGCAGAGCCAGCTTTTGAAGCCCATAATGTCAACAGCTGCACACTCCTCTCTCACAAGGAAGTGAATGAATAAATGGAAAATTCAATTTCGCTTCTTACTAAAATACCAATCAACTGCTATCGTTTGTTTTGTTTTGAAAGACTTACAGGTGGTGGGGGGTGGGGGAATTAAAAAGTTTTAAATACCTTCCACGGGGCTGAGAGTTTATCAATGAACTTTCTTGGAGATAGCTGCTCAGTCACTGTCACACGGAGCCATCAGGGCTGGTGGTGACAAACACCGTTTCAAGCACTTTGCAGCTAGGACTAGTGGCAACAGACCTGAGATTCTGTGTGGCTCCCATTGCTTCAAAACGCTGCACATGAGATCAGAGCGGTCTTCAGGAAAGAAAGCACTTTTGCTTTCAAAGAAACCTACTGTTTTCCAGGCAAAAATGAGTGACTTGGTAGAATGCAAATGAAACTGTCAAGACACTTCATAGAAGTATATGAATTAATGTATTTGCCTCTTTTGTGGCCAGTTGTTCTCCATATTGCATGTCTGGCAAATTATTTTTGTAGCATCAGGTAACATCAAAAAAAAAAAATTAAATAAGTAAACAGGTAATTGAATGTATTTTCAGAATAAAAAGAAAGATAAACAAATTTTAGTAGATGTTTTGGCATTACCCATACATATATAAAAATTGAAAGTTGGCTTGAAAGGGACTTTTAGATTTTCTCTGATTTTTATCCATAATTATAAGACAATAAAAATTACAAGTGTTGTTTTACAAGGTGCTACAAAGACCTTCTTTATGTACCCAGTTGTCAGCGAAAAACAAATAACTGTACAAAGCACTGAATTGACCTTTCAGAATATTTTCTCATCTCTCTCCCATAGTAGAAATGAAAAGTTGGCAGAACTATGAAGCTGTGATAAAACTGAACAACTCCAGCATGAGTATTAGTGATCCCTTGATCAGTAAGGGTTATCCTAGTATTTTCTGGGTCCATATGCAGAAGTAGGTCCTTGAATTCTTGCTTAGAAAGGGGGAACTTAAAAGAAATATTTTGGTCTTCTATTTGTGCTTTATGGTTGACCCAAATTAGACCACTGAAAAAGGCTGAATACTAAGGAAAGAGTTCTCCCTCATTTCACATACAGAATACAAAGCAAAGAATAAATTTTGAGCATCTTGAAAGTAAAGAGGTTTGAAAAGATAAGGAAATTTCTAGCAGTCTCCATAACTGCAACCGTAAAGTGTGGTTTTGCCTTCAGTAGACTTTTGATAGTGATTCTTTATACATTTAGAGTCATACATTCACAAAAAAAAAAAAAAAAATTAAAATAATACATACAAAAAGCTTGAATTTTTTAATATCATTTTCCCCCACAATATATTGATGACCACTCAGCAGCATCAAACAGAAAAAAAGCAACACTTTCTGTTCCAGAGGCGTTACCATCATGGTACATTTGATAAGCAAGCTATTACAACAAAAAAGAAGATGAGCTTTTTCTTCCCCAGCTACATCTTGCCCCAAATCCTTGTCCTAAACATGACTACAGCTTAAGAAGGTCTCTAAACTTTTCTGGCTTGGACCACCTATACTTGAACGCTGGAACAACATGAAGACACTTTCATTATATAGAGAGTCACTACAGTTCTTTTTAGTTTCATCTCGTTCAAACCAAATAACTCCTATAAATCCCTTCACATCTAATATGCCACTTTATCAAAAAGAATCAAAGTGGACTCTCAATGTCTTTAGAAAGTGAGTAGATTAATATTAACTGTAGTGGGTTTAAAACCATCTTTATGAATAAGTACATTATCTAATATGTGTAGGGTTAAATGGAGTTCATATTCAATAAGGTAAAGAACAGTCAGGTATTTACAAGGTCTTAACTAATGAGCAAAGTTACTTTAAAAAATGCAACTTCAAAGCTCATGAGTCTATGAGATTTTAATTAAAGTGATCTGCTCTTAATTTAACATGTACCCTAGATACCCAGGTAATGAATTCAGCAGATTTGAGGATGTGGGGTGGATTTTTTAATTTTCACTATTATTCTAAGGCTATTTGCATTGCTGTGCTAAATCTGCTTCACATGG
Organism: Oxyruncus cristatus; assembly: GCA_013399855.1. NCBI lineage: Eukaryota > Metazoa > Chordata > Aves > Passeriformes > Cotingidae > Oxyruncus > Oxyruncus cristatus. The sequence goes on along the minus strand of VXAY01000969.1, from coordinate 457,136 downwards.
ACAGTGTTTTTAAGAGAAACAGAGCTAGACTTATCTGGTTGCTCAAGTCATGGGCTCAATTTTCCCTCTTCTGCTGTGCTTGCAATAAAATTCCCAATCAGAAACATCTTTAGAGCACTATGATTGGTTGAAGCTTGATTTGTTAAAATTCTTTTCAAAATTAAGAAGCATAGGAAGGGTGGTCTTTTAATGAAAAAATAAGTTTTATGTTTTAGGCTTGTCAAACTCCCTTTTTGTATGTTGAGCAAAATAAGTAGAACTCAAAATTTTCAACTTGACTAGACTTTGAAAAATGTTGAGTGTATAAGTATTGCAATGGGAATTTTTGGGTGCCTACCTTAATCAGAGTTTGCCTCAACAGAACAGTGTAACTTAAAAAAAAAAAAAAAAAAAGGTATTACCTTCTCTTTAAGCTGTGTTCCCACTCTCATGTTTATTATTTCAACTTTTTCTCAGGTTAAAGATTTGATTTATCATCCCTAAAAACATGTTAATATGCCCTCGGGGGTACCATATATGGTAAGAATTTCATATGAACATAGGGATAATGGTCCAGAGGATATGTGCAAAAACACTTCAGCGAAACAGAGTTTGTGATAAAATGCCTATCACAATTCAAAGTGCCTTAAAGTACCCTTTTATTTTACTTGAGATTATATATGCAAATCATAATGGTTTCCTACTTTGTCTTGTGTATCATTGGATCACATATTAGGTATATTCTTCTGCAGTCTAAGCATTCACCCTCAGGCTGTTTCTCCTTGAATTCTGTTTAAATTTTCCCTTCACCCTCAACCTGTTACTCCTTAAGGAAAAGTCATGATGTAAGTTCCCCAAAAGTTAATAATTTCCTCCTAAAATACAGAGTCTACCCACTGTAAAAAAAACACACTCTTTTGGAATTCAAGATTCCTGGTCACATCTTTGGTCCATGAGGTTTCACCCCTTCAGCATGGTAATGACCAAGAGGCTCCAGATGACAGGAAAGAAGGAAAACAGCATGTATTTGTTTTCTCTTTTGGTTTTTGATTAGAGTAATTTTGGTACAATGTTACTCCCTCTAGATGTAGATATTTGTGGTAAATTGAAATTCTTGGAAAAACAACCTGTCACGTCATTCTTTTTGATGCTCTTTTTCTCAGAAATGTAGATAAAATGAGTTTCATAAAAATTATATCAATGTTTTTTTTCTCCATGGCAAAATCCCAGGAACTAACTATCATACTCAGGGCTGTGGCAATATGCCACATTTGGAACACAATGTTAAAGGAAAGAATAAGTATAGGCAAGGTATTTGCCTTAATCAAAACTATTTGCCTTAATCACTCCCCACGGGTTTATGCTAGGCAGTCTCCTATGTCACTCTAGGGGACAATGGGATCACAAAAACCAACATAGATTTGGATCTAATGAACAACTACGCAAAAGACAGCACCTCAGGTAGCATGGGTGTGCCTTCAAAGTCCCTACCAACACATTGTTTCAGAGACCTTTCTAGTCTTACTCTCTGTATCTTTCTGAACACATTCTTCCTTATTAAAATCTGTAAGAAATTATCATAATTCACTTTCACAATATGCAATAATCTTGGTCAAGAGATTTGAGTCACATGAATGTTTTTCAGTTTCTTCTAGGTTTAGAGCTGGAGGGAAGGGGAAAAGGCTTCTCATCTAATATTGCTGAGTGGCCCTCAGCAATACCAGCAAAGGAAAAAACTCATCAGTAGCAATAGGAAATTACATTTTGAAGCAGACAACTGAGCCTCAATTGGTGATCCTTAATACCCACTCTCTAGGCAGCAATTCTCTGTTACTCATAGAGGCATTTTCAGAACGAAGCAACCTGGCACTAAAACTCCTGTGCCAATATCCCAGGAGCAATCAAATTTCTCTCCCTTGTTCAGCTCACCAGCTCCACTTTATATACATGTTCATTAGCTATAAAGAGATTAATTTTTGATTACAAAAAAAGATCAATCTATTCTTGGTCATACAGAAACAATGGACAGAGTTTGTAGAGACACTGAATCAGTAGCTACATATATATATATATACTTACCTGGCTGATTCAGGATGTATTATTCAGCAGCTGCTTCTTGTATTAGAAATTTGAAATTTTTCAATATTTAGCATCTCATGAAAATCTCTAAGAAAAAAAATTAAGTATTGGGAATGTCACACAATTTACTAGAATTGGTACCTTTATCCTTGTGATTAACAGGTATCTTTTATAAGAGCTATAACCATTTTTTGCTGTATCATTAAAGTTTCAAACAAAAGAAGTTCAGAGGATACTAACATTAGAAAGAGGTTTAGGAAAATACCTGGGTTTTAATTCATTTTATGTCCCATCAGCTCTTCAATTTACACATCCAGTCTTGGAGTGTGGTCCAGAAATGTTTCAATGAATTTGTAATGCTGGTGGTTTCCTGTGACACATGGTGAGTTCTTTAATCCTATCTCTAAATTAACCTTGTTTGAATGGTGTGATTAATCAATTGACACCATTATCCTTAAGACAAATACTTCAGGCAAACTTCCACTAGCATTTCTTTTTTCATTAATACCTAATGCAGAATAATTGTTTTCACATCTTCTCATTATTAGTCAGGCTTTATCTCCATTCATATCTGACAAGAGGACAGGAGGACCAGAGGTAGGACAAGTATTGACATATCCTCCAAGAATACAACAGATTAATTACCTTTTTTTTTTAACATAACTGCACTGTTTTTCTTGTTCACTTGCTACACTATAATGGGATGCCACTGAACATACCAAAACAGTCTTAAATCTTCTTATTTTACATGAGTTTAAAATTCAAAAGTATATGAGTTTAGGTTACTGTTTACCTATACTCTAATATTATTACTCATATTCAGTTTCAACTGCTTTTACATGAAGCCAATCTGTACCAACTGCCAGGGTTCTTCCAGTACATTTAAATACCAACTAGAGATTATCACATCTTCTGTAATTTTTTTTATGTGTAGAACTTCTTTAGTGTCATCAGCTTAAGTAAAAACACTGGCTGCTGCCTTTTCTGACTGCCAGACTGCTGCTTGACAATATGGTCATTTTTTATGGCATCTGGTTGTATATCTGAATGAAAATAAAGTAGAAAACCTATGTCAATACTATTTTCTTTTCTACATGTTTTTTGGGTTTTGTTTTGGGGGTTTTTGTTTGGTTTTTTTTGTTTGGGTGTTGTTTTTTTTTTTTTTTGTTTTGGTTTGGTTTTTTTTTGTTTGTGTGCTTTGTTGTTTTTTGAGGTTTTTTTTTTTTGGGAGGGGGTGGTTTGTGTTCCCCCATCCTCCAGTTCAGATGATGCTACTGACCTGGAAGATCCAAAAGAGAGGGGTAGAGTGGGATTAGAAGAAATATGCTAAAATATGGAATTTAACATTATAAATTGCTGTATGTTATCTTGCATATAAAAGATTGAGGCTGATGAGTGACTATTACTAATCCATTTTCAAAAGTGTATCAGAATGGCAAAATACAAAGGTCACAGGCAGATATCTACACATGCTAGATAGGTAAGAAAGAGGGAAACATCATTAACTTTTATTAAAAATACATAATAATAGTGTTAGTTCAATCACTGTACACTCGCAAATACTACTGTTTGTTTTGTATGCTTGTATTCCTTAAAATTAATTTCAATGTAATGCAATATATATCTAGCAGCAAATAACTACACATTAACTTGTTAGTTAGAAATCTATTTATACCTTCAAAAAGCACTCTGAGACATCACCTCTGACAGCAACTGTAAATCATTTTATGCTAATATTGGGTTACACAGTTGTGCAGTATTAAACCCAGCACATAATAACTTTCCAACCATATACAAAGTATTTTTTCTTCAAGTCATTCATTAAATACCAGACATGGGTACCTGGGACCTATGCACAGAAAGTTTCAAGCTGCAGAAATAAATTTTTAAAGGTATTCCAGGTTTTCAAGATGAAATGACCTGGTTTGAACTAGATAAAATTATATCTATCATTAAAAAATCTCCTATCTCCATGAATAATATCAAAAAGTACAATTTTGTTTCCTATTCCTTAGCTAGTGTATATACTTTATGACAAGATATTGTATTTTTCAGTTTTGTCTCTGAGGTTTCTTGGGTCATATTGCTGTCTGGAATAAAATCACGGAATCATAGAATGGTTTGGTTTGAAAAGGACATCAAAGATCATGTCATTCCAACTTCCCTGGCATGGGCAGAAACACCTTCCACTAGAGCAGGTTGCTCAAAGCCCCATCTAACCTGGCCTTGAACACTTCCAGGATCCACTTCTCTGGGCAACGTGTTCCAGGATCTCACCACACTTAAAGTAAAGAATTTCCTCCTAATATCGAATCTGAATTTGCCCTCTTTTAATTTAAAGCCATTTCCCCTTTTTCTGTCACTGCATGAACTTGCAAGTACTCCCTCTCCAGCTTTCTTGTAGGCTCCCTTCAGGTACTGGAAGGTGCTCTAAGATGACCCCAAAGCCTTCTCTTCTCCAGGCTAAACAAACCTCGCTCTCTCAGCCTGTCTTCTTCGGAGAGATGCTCCAGCCCTCTGATCATCTTTGTGAGCTCCTCTGGATTCACTCTAAGTCCTTCTTTTGGGTGCCCAGAACCAGACACAATGCTCCAGGTGGGGTCTCACCAGAGAGGAGTAGAGGGGGGAGAATCCCCTCCCTTGACCAGCTGCCCAAGCTGCTTTTGATGCAGTTGGCTTTCTGGGCTGGGAGCACACACTGCCAGGTCATCTTGAGCTTCTTGTCCACCAACAGCCCCACCAAGGGGGGTCTTTCTCCTCAGGGCTCCTCCAATCCATTCTCTGCCCAGCCTGTATTTTTGTTTGACAGCTCACTTGACTCCAGTGCAACCACACTAACTAAGCCACTCTGAAAGAGTAACGATTTCTGTTTAAATGTGTTTTGTCAGATGTCTCTTATTTCCTTTTTTTATTAACTTTTAGGGAAAAATTAGTAGGCATAATCATCCTTTCAATAAGCAGTGCAGGCTTGATCTTCTCACATTGTTTTCATACAACCACTATGCAATATTTAAGCTTAATAAATCTCTCGTTTTATTTCACATCCATTGCTGGTGAAGTATAGCAGTCTTCAATTCCCAAAGACTTTCCACATTTCCAATGTACAAAAAAACCCCAAACCAAACAAAAACCCACTCCACTATTTCAGCTTTTCTAGAAACAAGTGCTGTTAATTTACTTGATTGATATTTCAAGGATTATGATATATCCAAGTTTAAAGATTTTTTTTGTTTTCTTTTGGAACCTCTAATGAATACTATCTGTGACCTAATGCATATAGCAAATCTGAGGTAAAGTACCCTGAAGGAATTTGAGGAAACTTTATAGAAAGCATGGCATGACATATGAATGTGAAATAGGTGAGCAGGTAGCAATATTTCTACACCTCAGATGATTATGCAACTTACCACATTTCAAAACTCAGAAACTTCTCTTACTGATGAGGTATTTTTGACTCTTTTTTTTTTTTTAATGAAATTGATGTTACATACAGTAAAAATTAAGTATTTCTAACTTAACTTCCCTTTAGTTGGCAGCTGGATATTTGGATTATTTCTCCACCTTTTTCAGTATTTGGATACGTTGGCCATTTGCAACACAAATCTTACTCAGAGGATCTCAGAGGTTACTCAGAGGTTTAGTTAGCTAAATGAGATGTAAAAGAATGAACCTTTTAGTAGGTGAAGTTAACTGTGCTAAGCAGGAGTTCTGTAACTGGCACCAACCCCGTGATTTTGGCTGTGAAGCCTACTCCACATTTCAGTAGATCAGCTATACATCTCTTCTCTTTAACTCGTCCTGAAAAGTTTCTTCACATGAAGAGCTGCATTGATTTACAACACTTTGAAAAGGACCAGAGCTGGTAGCAGATTCTAGCAACAGGGACAGCATTCTTGTAACAACTAACTGATGAATCAATATACTGTCTGAAAGTATTAATTAGTGAGGGATCTTTTTTTAATTGTCCACTAAGCAATGAAAACAAGACAGCAAAGACCTGTTGAGGTAATTCTTATGTTCATAACTTCCACTTTTTTACCTGAAATAGTTTTAATCTATACAAACTCATTGGTATGTTACTTTCTATAATTAGCAGACATAAACTAGAATTATTTATTAGAAATTCAGTGAATCAAAACAAAATCAAACCAGGAGACTGAGAAATAACACAAATAATTCATTTATTTTCTATAGGAGAAATTAAATATCATTTCTCCTCAATATCTCATTGAAGCTAGATCTCTTCATATGAAGAGTGAACACAAAACATCAGCAAACAACAAAAAGTGTTCCTGGTACATCTGTGTTGTATGTTCAGAGGTAAATTTGATTTCAAATTCTTTGGAGAGAGAAGTCCCGTGGGAAGGGCGTAAGTTCATTCGTAATTGGAGAGAGGAAAAAAAGAGTCAATATTTTTACCCAGGTTATTTAGAAGTGGAACTCAAGTGCATTGAATGCATACACGCCCTTGTTTGTGTGTAAAATCCACCTGCTGCACTGACATAAGCAAGATGCAGCAAAACAAATTATAATGTCCCTTTTGATTGAAACGGCATAAGACAAGGAAGTCCTGCCATTTCCATGCTCTTCACCCACAGATTTTTGGTCATCTGCACGGCTGCTGAGTTTCCTTGCAGAAACACGAATTTTACAAGCAACAGCATTTACCACGTTATGGTTGTGTGACGCAGCCATGAACAGCGCACTCCTACATGACCTGGCAGCCATGCTGCACACTGGAGGCAATGCTGTAAGACACCCAACAATGATGCTGATGATCTCTCTCACAGTTGCAGTTGAGCCAGCATATGTAAACGAGGGGGAGATGGTTCATCACACTGAGTAGGACACTGCTAGCCAAAAAGATTAAACGAAATGTAAACATTAAACATTAATCCCACAGAAGGGTCTTAACAGACAGGATAAAAATCCTGGTAGAGAAGCTCTATTATCTCAGCTGAGGTAATATCATATATTCTCTTTGAGACATCTCAATCTCAAATGAACCCAACTTTAGCTGATAATCATAGAATCATAGAATCATAGAATCATAGAATCATAGAATCATAGAATCAGATGGGTTGGAAAGGACCTCTGAGATCATCAAGTCCAACCCTTGATCCAACACCACTGCGGTTACCAGACTATGGAACTAAGTGCCACGTCCAGCCTCGTCTTGAAACCTCCAGGGATGAAGAATCCACCACTTCCCTGGGCAGCCCATTCCAATGGCTGATTACTCTCTCTGTAAAAAATTTCTTCCTAATAGCTAACCTAACCCTCCCCTGGTAGAGCTTAAGGCCATGCCCTCTTGTCTTACTGCTGGTTGCCTGGGAGAAGAGACCAACCCCCATCTGGTTGCAACCTCCTCTCAGGTAGTTGTTCAAACCCCAGCTTCTGTTTAGCTCTTATCTCTCTGTTGAAATCTTAAAATAAAAAAAAAAAAAAAATCAGTGCAAATATACTGAAAGAAAAAAAGTGTAAACTAAAAGAATTAGGTTAGCTAGTGTGTTGCTAGTCTCAAGTATTTTCCACCATAGCAATTCATACCAAAAGGGGTGAAATTTCCAAGAGAAAAAGTTTCAAGCAAACCTGAGTGACTTCACCTTTTGAACACCTGAGCTGCTTTTTAAATCAGAACTTTTAACCTTCAGCATTTCAAGTTTTCGCAAAACCTTAAAGTCACCTTGAACAAAAGCCTAATTTGGATAAATGTATCCTTGAAAAATGTCTTCTGTTTCAGGTGAAGGTGTCTCTCCCGTATCCCCAATGTTAATGCTGTCATAGTAATCTTAAAACGTACCCCTTTAGAAAACATTGTCTAAGGATAAGCACTTTCCTAAAAACAGGGATGAGACTGTAGTTTCAATGAAGCAAACAGAGATTTTATCACTTGTAAAGATCAGGATTTTATGAAAAAAATTACATTGTCAAATCTTACACAATTTTCTTTTACTAAACCCCAGTTTTCCTTTCCCATGTTTGTTAGAATTTCTATTATAGAAGGGTCTTGGGGATGCCTTCATGCCTCATAACAAACATCAGAATTAATAAATTCATGTGGATAATTTTCATGTATAGAGGCAAATTCAGAGGGAGTGATGGAGTAAGCGATTAGAGACATATCATGTCAGGTGTTAGAATTATAGTTCTAAAATTTTCCACAATTTTATCTTCTGTTGAACAAGAAGAAAGAACAGTTTGTCCAAGACTTTTTAGGAAACGTTACATAATTTCAAGGCTATTTTATGTGCAACTTTGGTAATAGGTTAAATTTTCCCTCTTAACTTTCAAAGATAAAACAAAAAGTCTACACTGAAAGACATTCTTTTCCTGAATACTGTGGCCTCTTTCAGTTAAATTTCTTGGGTTTAACCCTTGGTTTTATCAAAGGCCATAGGATGACTGAGGCTGTAAGGAACCTCATCAGGTCACCCACTTCCTGCTCAGGGCACCTTAATTTACAGGAGTTCAGCTTGTGCTGGTATCTCCAAATTTATGGGGTACTCATCACACCATACCGAGTCCATTCTACACTTCTAACCTGGAATCCTGAAATAATTTTCTCAAAACACATGTGTCCAGTTATATTTGAAAAAGGAATCAGAATACTTCACAGTTTTCCTAATTTTAAAAAAATTGTATTGCTGGTATTAGCATGTTATAAATCATTTATTGGAATATATTTGGATTAATCACTTTGCTACTTGAATTTTAAAAGATTTTTTTTTTCTGTTGTGATACACTTTCTTCCATGGGATGAAAACCAGGATTTATCTGGTATGGTACTGTAAAACCCAGAGGGCTTTTCTCTACTCTCAATATTGTTATATGGGCCAAAAGCCCATTATACCTGGCAAGGTAAAGCAGTTTCATTGCCAAGTAATCGGCATATTTTACTGTATTTAAAAATATGAGCAAATAAATACGGATGGTGGCATGAAGTCTTCTACATACCCAGAAAATAATCAATGTGACTACCATATGAGTGACAGATGTTTTGACACAGGTAAAACTTGCTTACATAATCATTTGTGGGGAAGGGGACAGTCCTGAAGCTTCACAAAATCTGCTACACTGTATCCCAGTCCTTCCTGTGAAAACCACACTGCTGCAGCATTCATATTCTTAAGCAAGTTTCAATATATGAGATATTATTTTTTTTTTCCTTTGAGAACTATCCGTGAAGGAGACTCATTTGTAATACCTGACAGTGAAAAAGTAGCCCTTGAATGTATGACATCACTTACCTGCAACACATTCCTGTCTCGGAAACAGACTGATACTCTATATGACAGTTTTCCAAATAAATCTCATTCCTTTCTGTCTTGTAATTGTTGCATTTCTCAGTGCTGTCTATTAAGACTTGCTAAAAAAAAATCAATTATTTTCAGCAGAAGCCATGCTGTGTTCTGATTAGAAAGGAAACTGTGGAGGAATTAATGGCTTTGAGGCAATAAAATAAAAAATCCTGCTCATGCTCTATTGCATTAATCTTACTTTTTAAGACATAATTCAGATAATTAGTCAGTTGTTACTGGCTCAATTCAGAACAACTACTGTTGTATCTTTTGTATGAAAATCAAATATGTTTTTAATAAATGATTGCGTTTCAAAGCTTGAGTAGTGACAGCCAGTTCTATTAGCAACAGCAAATAATTGGATAGTGATAAATGGAAGCGTAGTAAAAACTCTGGGCAAAATTGCCCCTCTTCACAGAGCGAACACCACTCAAGTTATGAATCACTGAAGTGTTGTGCTTAAGTCAATCAATACCCATGATTTATATTCTCCATATAACTTTCAATGTACATGAATTTTATACACTTTTAGCTTATCTACCTCACTAAACTCTGACCCTCTCTGCCATCAGCCAAGCAAGAACAAAAGTATGGTGATGCAGAGGTACTGCAGCATCTATAACGAATATTCAGGGTTCGCGGAGATCAGAAGGATTATTTTCCAGAGACTTCAGCAAAATTTTGGTGGGGTTCTCGTTTTTGAAACTCACACTAAAATGTTGTTTCCCTATTTTTTTACATTCTTGCCAATTTCTAGAAAAGCAAAAGTTCTAAAAAAGAGGGAAACACTTTTAAAACCATATATTATAAAAGTAAATGTAACCACCATACAAAACTGCAAAAGTATCCACAGAGAAGTTGAAATGATTCTTACTCTGTGTTGGACACATGTAGAAGCTCAAACAGAAGTACCACAGATTCCTGCAAGGAAAGCTAGGTCTGTGTGAGCATATATATGTTCATACAAAGTCAATTAGCCAAAAGGTTACAGTAGTCAGAGATAGTCAAGTATTCTGCTTTTTTTAGGAGAGATGGCGTGGAAAAGGCTTTCCTACAGACTTAGCCAGGTATGTGCAGAGGGAAGCATTATTTAACCATGCAGACTAAATGGAACAGATCAGCTAAGAAAGAATCATATCAATTTAGAAATTCATTTGTACTCAAGAGAGAGTATTTGAAGCTGAATCCTTTGCACTGCAGCAGATACCTGCTGGGCCATGGAAACTATATTGGATAATCAATATATTTTGACAATTAAGTGTAGAATTCTCTGTTTCAGTGTGGATTCAAGTTTGAGTGAAAGCCACCTTCCCATCACCAAAAAAAAAAAAAAAATTTGAGGTTTTGATGATCTACATAACTTGTAAACTTCTGAGCATTTTCCACATGCTTTCAGACACCAACATTTACAATGATGGATAGGAACTTGAGTTCCCATCATGGAATTCATAGAAACCATAGCTCAAAAATTCTTTCACACTGCATTTCTTACAGCTTTCCTGAAGATACTTGCTTCCCAAGCTTCATTTCCCATCTACAGAAGCAGCAGGTCTGCCTTTCTGAGCCAGCAGACGAGGACACAAAATATGTTTTGTTTCACCAGCCTTTCTGAATTTTTGAGTGTTTTTTTTTTTTATTATTTGACTGAGGCCTTATGATCCATTTTGTATTATTCTGAAACAACACAAATTACGAATTACTATGGCATACAGAATTACTTGTCTAAAGGTTGACTCTTACACCCTATATTCTGTAATACCTATGGTGTCATAGCTTTGCATAATGAAAAGTACATTGCACTATTTCGGTTCACCCTTTCCTTTATCAACTCAGTCAAACAAAGCACACTTATGTCACAAATACTGGGTTAAGGGGTTATGGCTCAGCCTTACACGCTTGCTGTTCCCCTCAGAAGGCAACTGCTGCAGATCAGCTGCTATTGCAGCGTGTACACACTCTCTGCCTGCTCCAGTTCTGTCAAAGGGTCTGAGTTAAAAAAAAATAAAGTAAAATCCCACAGATGGGATGAGAGGGAAGCAGATGCATAGTTAAGCTGTCAGATCCAAAGGGTGATAAATTCTGCCTTACAAAGGCAGAGGGTACAAAGGAGACAGCAACAAACCATCCAAGTCAGTGATCTAGGAAGCTGCTCAGCTGCAGCCAGAATAGGAACTCTGAACACATTTTTAGATGTGCACTTGAGGGGGTTTTGCCAGTAGATTTCTAGTCCCATGGGACAAAGTCAAGTTTTGCAATGTAAGGAACTCCATGGTTCACAAAGGTATAAAATACACCTATTATATATATCTGTATACATGCTATAAGTATATATCTATGCATTTTCAAAATTGTATCCTTAATCACATAGACTGGGATTATTTACAGAGTAACAAATTAATCAATAGTGTGAACTGTACTTTTACAGTACTAAAGGTATTAGAGATATTACAATTTACAGCTGCTGAGATTCTCCTTCTACAGGACATTTCAGATTATGTTGTCAGATCCTTGCCCCAAATGAAATGAAAACACTTGGTATGTAAAGATAAATCTAAATAGTTTTCACTAGTACTTTTGCAAGCTGTGAGTATGTGAAACTTCTAGCAAGTTACGGAACACCATACAGAGAGAAAAGATTAAAGTGTTATTTATAAAACCAAAAAAGAAATATTTCTCATCTACTCTTCTAGATATCAGAAAAGTATTCCAAACCAAAATGATGACTAAAATTATTTTCTCTGTTCTATGTCTGCTTCCCCTTTTGAATTAATTGCACTTCCATGTTTATCTGACACCAATCTGCTTTTAAATCACTAATTAAAATATGAAATGTAGAAAGCTATTTTTAAGTACAGAATTCTATCGTTAAATCTGAATTATTCCTTCCATATTCAAAGAGGTGTTAACATGCGTTTCAGATGTGAAACGCCCAAAATGAAACAGAAACGAAACAGAAGACACTAGCTTTCACATTGCTTTTCAGAACAAAGCTTTATGTTCTGTTTGCAGCCCTTCTTAACAGTTAACCAAAATCGCTCTCCTCTGGGAACTATCCTGATCTAATTAGTAATTCTGGAGCATGACCACAAATACAGCCACGTTAATCTCATCTGCATTCAAAACACAGGGAAAAGTCTGTAATTGGAAAGAAAGAGTGCTTCTATTTCTTGTCCCTGCACAATTCTGCTCTGTCTCTACTTTTCTTAGCCACTTATTCTGGATGTTCATTTTCTGGTAGCAAAAAGCCCTCCATCCAAAGTTCACCCATGAAATACTCTTCTTCTACATGACATTTCAAATCACACTGTCAGATCCTTGGCTCAAATGAAGACATTTGGTATATAAATATAAATCTAAGTAGTTTTCACTAGTATTTTTGCAAGCTCACAACATAAACACGTGAACATAGGACGTGTTACATGAATACATAAACATAAGACTATAAAATACACCAAGAATAGTCTGAAAACTGTACAAAGCAGAATCTTAAATCTACTTGAATGTAGTGGATCTAGCTCATGAAGGGACACAGTTTGGCATTTAAATAAAAATGATTTCATGTTCCATGTTGTTTGAGAATAAAAGCTCTCACTGAATACAAGAGAAGAACATCTTTCACAAATGTTTTTAGTAGATTTGCCTCATATGCCTGAATTCTAATCAGCATTTTTTTTATATAACATTTTTTACTAAATAGTATTTGCAAATACCCCTACAATGAAATGGAGTGTAACTTTTAAAAAATTATTATCTCAGTTTTTTGACTTGTACAAGAACATTTTCTGCTTAAGAGTTACATTTTAGGAGATAAATTCTACAGTGATAGATTCACCATAACATCAACATTCCCCTGCGAGCTGGTGTTACAACGCAACATGGACTGCATGCTAGAGCTCCAATAGGTAAAATTAAATATGTTGTAGCAAATGCAAACCACTTTGATTTGGATGTTGGGAGAGCAGCCCCAGAATAGCTCATTTTGAGACACAAATGTACAGTATCCTGTGGGCATCAGAAAAAAAAAATGCTTATTCTGTCGCTCTTTCTCTGTCCATTGCACTTACTTCAAACTGTGTACTCAAGCTTCAAAAGGAGAGTTCCTCTCACATCAGAAGAAAACAGGATTTCTTAATCTATCCAGTTCTTCTCCTCTTACCACATTGTTTTCCTTCAGATCATACTGAACCCTATTAAATCACATGTGCAATATGCTGAGTCACATCATTAGCCAATGGAGACAAACTAAGGACAGATGCATGGATATACATATGTCCACATAAAGATAACTGGCTCTGATCACCACTGTTCATCCAGCTGCACTTTAGTTTCAGAAATCGCTCCAGGGATATACAAAACTAACAGAACAGATCCATGCACCATTTGAACATCCTTTGTATCTGTCTTGTACTGAGAACTTACACAAAATGCAGCTACACACAAATAATATCATATGTGTGTCCAACTTTGCAAATTTCATTTTAATAATACAGACAAACACAGGGATCACAACTTTTTTGAGTCTTATTCTTTTCCACTTGTTGTCATGGATACTACATCTTCTCTTTCTCTTTTCTCTCCTTCATCATATTTGACTTTTCTCTGTTGGTGTCCATGGTGACATCCTGTATCAATACTCAGTGCGTGTCCCAACTTTCACATTTTTATAATGGGGCTTAGGTATTTAAAGAAGTTTCCCCTATGTGAGTGACATTATTGCATCTTAATCTCTCTTTCCTAGTAAGAAAGAAAAAAATCACTTTCTGTGTACTTATGAGATATTTTCAGTTTTATTCACTTGAATAAACTCATGAGTTGCAACATCTTATTTTCAGGATGGCCTCTGGGGACAGCTGCCATACATTCAATCCATCACACAGGAAAATGAGGATGAAGAGCAATCAGGCAAGTGTTTATGCATCAAAATATAATTGGCTAAATATTGCAAAGATGTGGAGCTTCTGAAGCAGACAGCACAAGCAAGCAGGCAGAGCAAGAAATATTGTAATCCAAGAAAACCAAGTTAGAGCATTTCAAAAATACGCATTTCCTCTTGCAATGTACAGTTCCTTTCAAATGATTTACCAACATACCTCTTGGGGGGAAAAAAGCACCTCAAAATACCAAAACAACCACTAAACCCCAAAAATCCTAGTGCTAAAATGATGAACGGGATTTCGTTATTTTATTACTTTCCCATCTGATAGACTCTGTCCTCAGAGGACCCAGCACATACAGTCAGTGGAGGGACAATCTACCACTTAGGACTGGCTTGAAGATGTTTTTTGCGCGTGTAACTGATGTAAAAGTGCACCTTATAGTAATGATTAAGGGTTTTAAAGATGCAGAGTCATGCTGGTCTTGTGGCTTACTTACTATTACGACCCGACAGTTTTGGTTTACAAGACAAAGAAAACAAACAAACAAACAGAAAAAGGTCTTCTGATAAGATTCTGTAAGCTAAGGGCAAAGCCCTGGCTTTCCAATGAGTCAGTGGCAAAGCTTCCATAGCTTCAATAAGGCTGGGATCCCAAATGGCACTTTGCATTTTCACAGTTAGTGAAGTGTAACCTGGGCACACAAACTTCAGCCCCAGTGAAGCTCTGAAAAACAAAGCAGAAGTGAATCACTGTGTTAGACTTTGCCTGGCAGAAGCTCTCCAACCTTTTCCATGAATATTTGTTGGTAGGAATCCTGGCACACTGCTGTAGTCAACACAACGAAAGAATTCTGATCTCTCTTGGTGTGATAAAGTAACAAAAAAAAGAGAGTTGTTTACAGCAGCATGAAATCACATTTGTCAGGGTACAAGCATAGGAATTTTGAAGTTTACGCTATTCACAAGGAGTATTTCCTAGGACCATAAATTGTAGAAATTCAGCCATGGACACTGTAAGTCAGATTTGCTAGTTTCTCCCTGAGATGCAATCCAGAAACAATTCCCCTAATTTCCTTCACTTGTTTTTTCATCTCTGCAGGAGACGGCTATTCTAACTTGCTTGCTCAGTACACTGAGATCTGAAAACTGGCTGCTAATTACCATGTGTTTCAATTCTCAACTGGTGATCTGGGAAATCAAGCCATGGTCTCATATGTGCAGTGAGATCAATAAGCTGCCACCCAGACTGCTGAGACATGATGTCAGTATTGGCTGTTATATAGTTCATCCACCCTCTGTTTTGCCTTTAAATTGTAATGATCATGTGCTGTTAAATTAGTCAGACTGTTCATATTTACCCTATTTTGAAAAAAAAAAAAAAAAAGGAATGTGAACCTAGTAGCTATAGATAACTGATCCCATTAGAGTTTTCAGATAATGTATAAAAAAGGGCATAGTTATTTCAAAGTGTGTTTTACATGTGGTCTGATTTCAGCTTTTAAAAAGAGACGAGACAAGTATGAATTATGGCATTTTCCTTATTTAAAATCAATAGATTTTCCCCCTACAAAAATGAACTATGCAGATAAAAGCAGAATCACTGAACAGTTAATCTATATGGAAAGAGTAGCGTTTTTTTTTCTCATATGGGATAGTTGATAAAGGTCTGTTGAATGCAATAGAGTTCAGCAAATTCACACAAATAGCAACTCAGACACTCTTCCATTACGTGTGTCCTCTCTCCTTGGTATCCTACTAATAATGAAGATTATTAGTAAGTGGAAGAGAAGAGGAAGAACAACTTCATGTTTGTGTTTAGGTTTCTATACATAAAGAATGGTCTTTATATATACCTATGAAATCATTAGTTTGGGGAGGGGAATTTTTGCAACCCGGAGAAAAAGGTAACAAAAATAAATTCCCATCTTGAGTTACCTACTTGGTTTTGCAGAAGAAAACAAACAAACAAAAAAAAAGTGACACGGAGAAAAGAGAACACTTACAAGGCAATACAAAATAGCTCCCACGTGGCTGGAGTGAAACTAAACTTGCAACAGACAGGATTTAACCAGGTTAAAAATTAAATAATATTACTGGCAAGCAGAATTTGCAAAGGATTGTACAATTACGGACCAAAAAGGCAGGTTAATCCATTTTCAGTTTCATAGTTTGTGATACTGTCTTGATTTTTAAGGCATTTTCTGACGTTGCTCAATTCTATGATGATGCTTCAAAATTAAAATCCTTTGTTTGTGGTCTTTGTATCTACTCTACTGCTAAAACCTTAAGCCCCTTTAACACTAAGGTCATTATCTGATCCCTCCAGCATATCCTCTCTGAAACCTTAAAGCTCTTATATAGGGATCTCCTACAGGGCCACACATGTGCTTAAAGACATGATAGCCTTGACTGAAAAAAAATTAAGCCCTTTGCTGATAGTCTTCTGGAGTCTTCTTGTGGTGGGTTAGCCTTGGCTGGATCCCAGGTGCCCACCAAACCACTCCATCACTCCTCTCTTCAGCAGGACAGGAAAGGAAGCAAATAAGATGGAAAAAAAAAAAATCATGGGTCAAGATAAAGACAGTTTACTAAAGTAAAAGCAAAGCTTGCACACAAGCGTGTAAATAAAGGAAAAAACCCTAAGATTTTATTCTCTGTTTCCCATCAGCCAGCAAAGGCCAGACACTTCCTAGGAAGCAGGGCTTCAACACTCACAGTAGTTGCTGAGGAAGGCAAATAACTACTGCCCCTCTCTTTCTTCACCTTTTTCTTAGCTTCTGTATCTGAGCAGACAACACATGGTATGGAATACCATCTCTTTCGTCAGTTTGAGTCATCTGTCCTGATTACGTCCCCTCCCAAGCCTACTGGTGGGCTGCAGGGAGCAGAATGTTGGAGAGAACAAAGTAGCTCTTATTCTTCCCTAAGGGGTAACCTAAATGTCATAACCAGGTTAGTGCAAATCTCTTGGCTACTATTTGTTTCCAATCCCATGTCCTGAAATCCCGTCCCCTCCACTCACATACACACATCCCACAAATACCCAGAAAGGCCCTATGCAGGAACAACAAGAAAGAGAATTCACTCTCCCTCAGTTTTTCTTCCTATAGATTCCACCATCACTGCTCTCTTGTCAGTAGAGAAGGCTCTGTGAAACCACCAGCAGGGAAACTAGTGCCGTGGATGGGACTCAGCAACTGGATATGCTCTCCTGACAGAGTAGATGGAGGTAATTTCTGGATTGTGTCTTGGCACATACATCATGTAGCATCTCCAAACACAAAATAAATTTGAGATCAGATATTCCTATCAGCTCACTTAATAGCTCTTCAGTAAAAACACCAGGTTCCAACTAAATCACATTTTGAAACAGAAATTGCTAACTTTCTGTGGGTTTATTTTGAATTCGTTAAAAGATTCTGCCAACAGAAATATACAGTTATAATACCTCATGGGACCTATTTTTCTGCTTCTCAATATTATCATTGTCTACAGTGGGCTTTGCTCCCATGCACATATTTCCCACGTTCCACTATAATCACCAACTCCTTATGAGGACTGACAGACAGGTACCACAGGAGATATAACCTAATCTAAGACCATAATAGAGAAGAGAATGGAAACACAATTGCTAAATTACAGTCCCAGAAAGCACTGAGGTAGCTTTTCAAGGTGAAATATTTTTGGTTCAGATCTTTCACCAATATTTTTCTTGGAGGAAAAATATCTGACAGTAATATTTTAAAGGTAGGTAAGGCAAAGAACTGAAGAGCTGGTAAAAGGAGATTTGTTTTTTCCTGACACCTTTTTTTTGAAGTAGTACTTTCTGCCTGTATTTTTCCTGTCCATGAGAACCACCTCTGGGTTTTTTTCTTCTGCTTCCTTTTGGAAGATAATTAACCAAAGCTAAACTCCCTATAAGCTCTGGTTAGCTGATGATTGTAGGTACAAGCTTACTTGGAAAACCTCCACCTGAGCATTACAAAGGCACTGTTGTGCTTCACAGCTCTTTACAAAAATACTTTCTAACTTTGGCTTGCAAGCTTAAACGAAGGAAGTTAGGGCATAAAGTGCTAATGAATGAATTCAGGAAAATATGACGCAGCATAAGGAACGGGAAGAAAAATCCTAAGCATTCTCGCAGAACGCTAACAGGGCTCTTAAGGTAAATTTATGAACTGTAAATTTGTGTCCTAGAAGTGCAGGCTTTGAAATAGGCTGCTCCGAACTATCATCACATCATCTAAAGCTTCGAAGCTCTCTTCCTCTGTCTTGTTGAATTCTTGCCCAGTGGAGAAGACACTTATATTCAAGCAGGACAGAAGCTAATTAAAGATTTATTGTGCAACTTCTTTTAGATAGTGATGAAATTCTTTTCAAAGCATTAAGTGTGTAGCAGCATTGTAAGAAATAAAAGAGCTTTCAGGCTCTCATTTCCAATTCTTTGTATTTAAATCCCTATTGATGGTGCTGTACCTACCTCTATCTACTTAGACCTTGTTTTGGAGACTGTGAGTGCTGCTGGACAGCTCTTAACACACCAATGAAGCCAGCACTCAATAATTTTGACTTTCTTCTCCAACTGTGCTCGTGGCCACAGGAGTACGCAAAAGGATTTTGGATGCTGCCATTTGCAGTCCTTGGTTGGGCTAAAACCCAAATATTTCCATATCCAACAATATTTATGTGGAATTTATTCTTTATGTAAGTCTTTTACATCTAAAAGATAAACCTTTTAGTATTACAAATGACAAGGTAGAAGAAAAAAATGCTTATAGGAAGCTTGAGATGTGAATGGAAACAGCATATAGGGCCAATGATCAGATTTTGAAGGGAAAAGTTAATATTGGACTGTAACTGTGGAAAATGGGAACATTTCTGTACTACTTAATGAGGAAAACAGTAATATCTGCACCCTTACTAGGAAAGAAATAGGAATCAAAAGTGATCCTTTTCCCACACTACCATCCTATCACTGTTTCCCAAGAGTATCTACTTTAGTAGAGATTTCTTCTTACTTAAATGTAAAATCTAGGTCTAAATATACATCTTGCAACAGTCCAAAATCACTATTCTATCAGGAATTGACTAAACTGAAATTAAATATTTTCTTTTCTCCCAAATGGTAAAATAGTTGCTCTGAATTCATGAAGTTCTTGGGCACAACTGTGTGATTTAGATCATCTCCTTTCTCTGCTATTAAAGTAATTCAGATACTCATATTTCCAGATTTCAGTGACAGAAGATTATTTGTTAACAAATTGCCCCTCGAGTTTGTTCACTCTAATTGCTGTGCCTTAAATTTTCATGGTAAAAGTTTGCTCAGTGGTTTAGAAATAAAGGCATTCATTCATGCATCTATTTAGAAAAGGACTTTCCAGGGGAAAGAAAAGTCAATATGTAGACTGGAGAATTCAGCAGCACAAAAAATCCAAAGTTAGTATTTAATTATAGATTCCCTTCTAAATGACAGTATTCAGAAACCGATAATTTTTCTGTGGCCATAATTAGTTGTAATCTTGCAAAGAAAAGATGCATGTACTGATTCTGTCTCCCCACATACTACCTGATTGTATCAGCTGCTGTTAGTCTGTTGGGTTGAAAAAAGCTGTAAAACAGAGAGTTACTCCTAGTTAGCTACTTCCTCAACAGGAAAAGACCTGCTTTTTGCATTTACAAGAAATCTTATTTTTTCTAAAGGTTTATTTATGTGTTGGGGATAGCGATTCTGCTGATATATGTGTGTCCTTTTTCTAAGCCTACCTCTCTTAAATCACCTGAAGTCTGACAAATACATCCTTCCTGAGATGCTGCGAATAAGAACAGTTCAGCTAAAATCCTGCATTCCTTCTCATTAAGGAGGGACACCTCCCCCTTTCTTCACATCTAGTCCTCTGTCCTATGCTCTTCCCACCTCTCAATTTCATCAATCTGCAATGGGTAGACATCTGAAGCTGCTACCAAGCTGAAGGCTATTTTATTGCATTCATCTTTTTGGAATTGGTATGATTCCGGAAGTGTAATAAAAATTACAATCCAAATGTAAAAGTGATTAGTGGAATCTAGGAGATTTATTGGTAAATTTGCCTTGAGCATAATTATTCGTACCTATCACACTGTTTATTCAAATGCCAGATATCTGCAAGAATTCTAGACAGTATAAAATGCACCATGGTTTCTAAAAGCATGGGAGATTTTTTGGTCTTTCCCATGGAAAAAAACAGCTGGATTTCCTGTTTTCCTGTTTTAAACTGCTTCGTTCCCTTCCCTCCCCTCTACTTAGTCCTGGTGCCCTTTCCTATTATTAAGGGCTTCTTCCAGCTGTAGACCAGCACAGACCATCTGTCTAATGATGATTTTATACATGGACTACTTCCAGCATGGGATTGCTGCCCATGACGGTCCCTCCCAGAACTCTCTTCTTGCTTTTGTGCTCATGTACTTTATGTATGTTTACACTGACCACACTAGTGCCAATGGTGGTCACCAAGTAATAAAAACATTTACACCAGCGTGTATTAATCCACTGATAAATTATGTCAAATCACTCTACTAAAACCACATGCCTTTCAAGCTCAACTATTATGGTAATACACTGCTACTGCTTACTTATGTTTCTATTCTCCTTTTCCCCCATGGGCAGCTGAGGCACTCAAGGAAATTCTCTGCAATACAAAAAGAAAACACAAGAAAACTACCTGCTAGCAGGGCTTCATTAGTATTTATTCATTGATTTTCTTTGCTTTAGAGAACAACGAGCCAGAAATGTAATAGAGTTTTTTGAAAAAAATTTAAATTCCACTTTATTCAAATTGGTGTATTGCTTATTGTGTTCCATCACTGTTTGCCAGTAAAACAACTCTTCACTTTTTGGGACTAGTTTCCACTGTGATCTTGGATATATAAACCAAATATGAAAAATCTTACCATGGAGAGCTTTTCTTTCAAAACAAATGGTGAAAGCAAAAAGGGAGCCTGAACCTAAAGTGCGAAGTGATACTTAGGTATGGGATCAGCCTTGCAGCAGATTTAAAAGTAAAAATAGTTTTAACAATTTTGAATTAAATGAAATCTTTTTGCAGAGTATTAACCTACAAATTTAGTCCTTTATTTGTAGATTTATTACATGGTAGCTTAATAGGTAGTGGGTGACAACCACAGCAAAATAATCAAGTATTTCTAAGCATAGTAAATGCTTAAAGTGTTCAAATTAATTACCAGAACACATATATACTTCAGTCAAATTGCTAACTGCAAAAAGTTCAAAAATGCATAAGTGGTTTCTCAACTGAAACCAATAAAAGGTCATGAGGACTTAGGAGTAAAATATACTGAATACCTTTTTGTCCTTCAGGTTTCTTACTGAAAGGAATTTAGTTTTAATTGACCTCAGATCAACTTTTCAAATTCTTTCTTACCAAAGAAGTCAGAACAGAATTCTATTAAAAAAGAAACCTACTTCTGTATTACAGTTTAATATTCTTAATCTGTATATAATTTCTGTTATTTTCTATATTAAAAGAATTCCTTTCAAAATTTGTATTGAGTTTCAAGGATTTTAATAATGAATATTTTGCTTATTCCAAGTTTTCTTTTCCCCAGACAGGATTATTTGTTTTAAATACAACTTGAATTTGTGAATTATTTAACCATGGATCCTGCATTTTTCAGCAAACAATCAAAAAAAAAAAAAAAAAAAAAGACTTAAATCCAGTGGAAACAAAGTTTATTAATAACTTCTGATAATTTAGACTCTGACGATTTTGGAAACCTTTTCAAAATAAGAGTCGAGGGTATGATAACTCAGTGTTATAACTCGGAGTATCAAGAGCTTGATGGTAAGTGCACAAACCGTTTGAAAACGACCGAGGTCATTTCAAGTGCTTGGCTTCGCCGAGGCTCATTGTCACCTCACACACAGCCTCGCAGAAAGGTTTTGTGGCGATTGTTAAACAGCTTCTGTACCCAGGCTGCTGACCTGTAAATACCTGTTCCGCAGGCTGAGCTCGGACACCTCAGGCAGCTGCAGCACGCTGACACTGCTGTGGCTGGCTGGGCTGTGGAGGCTCTGATAAGCAGCAGGAAGGTGACACCTTGCAATACCGGAGCCAAAATCAGACGGCAGAGCAAGAGGCCTCTGTGGTGGCTTTTTCATGACCCTGTGAGTGCACACACACACACACACGGTATGCAAATGTAATTTGAATGTAGTTGCTTTGCTCTGGTCTGGCATGGCAAACTTCCCCCAGTCGTACGAAGCGCAGAGCAATGTGTATCCCACCACTAAAATCAAGAAATAAAGGAGCTAAGATGCAGGTTTTCCTCTGTTTCCCCTCCTGTGGCAGAGGTGGAGCTAAGTTGCTGGATCAAACCAGCCAAACTTCTCGCCTCCACACAAACCCTCAGTCTGTGAAAATTTGAAAACAACTTTATTATTAAATTGCCACTCTTTCACACAAAACAGGAGGCAGTCCAACAGATTTTCCTTTCCCACAGACTGGAATACACATGTATCTTCCTACTCCCAAGAAGCTTCCTAAAGCAAGTGGCTACATTAACCATTCTCATATGACCCAAAAAAGTGAATCACAAACAACTCATCTCAAGAAACTGGTGACTTGCAGTAGAAGAAAAACATTCATTAGCCAGGACTAGGTTAACAAACCTGTCTCCTGGTACACATTTCACATCTATTCTCATTCAAAGATTTTGTCAGACTTTGTTCTAAATGGTACACATTTCCCAAATTCTGAGCTTTATAAATTAGATTTAACTCCTTTTAATAACAGTTGAATACATACTTTGTATCTTCCCTTTCAGATCATCTGCAACGAGAATTGACATTTTTAGCAGTTACAACACTGACTGTCTTCCTATGTCCTCTCTCTGTGCTCTCTGTGGGCTTCTCTTTTGTTTCCGTCTGTAGTAGATAGAGACCATTTAAAAGATTTAGTTATCTCTTCTCTTTTGTCACTTCCACCCCTTTTGGTACTTGTAGTATCATCTACTCTAACCACTCCTTTTTTTTGTTTATTTTTTTTACAATTGGTTAATTATGCAGGCTCACATGAATTATCTTCTGGGTTTTTTTCCTGAATAATAAGAGGTTCTGGTTGCATTAATTGCCCTACACAGAAAAGAGCCCTACTGTTCCCCACGAAAAGGAAGTGCACTAGTGAATAAGCTCATAAGCCTCTTACACTGTCAATGGAGAAAGTAAAACAAAATACATCCTCATTGCTTTGTAAAGCCTGGCTAAGTTTTCTCATGAATTCCTCTGCCAGAAAATGGAGCCAAGCTTGCACTGTTCTGTCATTTAGCTTACATGTAAAAGGGTTTGCAAGCCCTTCAGTTGAAAGTGTCTTCAAAACAGCAGATTATCGTTCTTACCAGTTTAGTTTAAATGAATTAAGAATTGTAGCTTCCCCCCTCCCCCCCCGCTTCTGTGCACAATTCCATTTTAATGTTGCTTGTTTTGCCAGTCTTATACCAGTGACTTTCTGGATAATTCTGGGCTTTCCTTATTACAAAAATATATTTGCAATATATGTGTGTAAGTGCATATCTTCT
Organism: Oxyruncus cristatus; assembly: GCA_013399855.1. NCBI lineage: Eukaryota > Metazoa > Chordata > Aves > Passeriformes > Cotingidae > Oxyruncus > Oxyruncus cristatus. Next base: position 433,331 of record VXAY01000969.1, on the reverse strand, counting down.
TATTTGCATATAACATTTGATTTAAGAAATAGATTTTTTGAGAACAATATGTATACCATCTCTACTACAATGCATGCAGTTTGGAAGTCTGAGGTTGCTTTACTCTCAAGAAAATGGAGATGTTTTTACCTTATCCTTGTCAGACTTGCAAGCACGTCAGTGCTTTATCAAGTACTACTTTTCCAAAGGAATATATCTAATAGGTGATACTAACCTGAAAGAATCATATACACTTTTTTTTTAAAGTGAAGGCCATTCAGTACATCTAAGAGAGAAGAGATTCAGTTGTGGGTCTCCAAGGATCTGCTCCATTCTGGGATACAGGCAAACAACTGAATATGAGGCCCCACATTAGTCAAAAGTAGCTCTGCTCCTTCCCCTTATTATTGTAGCCCTAGAGGGACAGTTTAGGACTGCAAGTATGCAAGCAAATATAGAATTTGGCCTGGTAAATTTACTGTCTTCACATTGTATCAGCATTCCACTGCTGCAGATTTATGACTTTACTGTTGCTACAATGTCTTGTTACTAATGTAAAGACATTGACAGTCAGACCAGAGTCAATGATTTTCTCAGTGATGGTGATGTGCACTCAGACTTGTCCCCGTTTTCCCTTATTGGCTCTGCAGAACTAACAGGAATAAAAAGCCTGAAACGTGCACTGCTGACCAAAATGATACAAGATTGCTTTGAAACAATCTGCACTGTTACTTTGGAAGGCAAAAAAAAAGGGCATTTTGCTGTGGTTTCCAACTTGCACTGTTTTTTATAATGCATACATGCAAGTTGTGCAGGGCTTGTTAGCCCAGTTTTCAGTGCCTTCTTTGCATTTTGAGGTTTAATTGCCGTAAAAAATATATTACCTTTTCAAATTTCTTTTACATTATTCAGTCACAACTATTTATCAAGCCTGTTTGCTCTTTGATTTCACAGAAGTATTTTGAAAAGTGTTCTTCTCTGAAATGTACAATGGGTAAAATGCCAGTAAACCAATAAACAACCTGTAAGAAAGTAACAAAAAAAATGTCATAAACTCCCGTTGGAAATCTTAGAATTGCACAACACACAAGTAGATGTGAGCAGCTGTTAAAACTCAAACAACTGCATTGAAGCTCAGCAGCCCATGATCATAATAAAATCTGCCTCTTTTCAACTGACTGGGAGCCAAGTTCTGGGTATTACTAAAACTACATCAGATTTGACCTTCTGGGGTAAAAAACACCACTTGTGTGATGTACATATACAAGTACTTACTTCTTCACCTCAAAGAACTCCATTTTCTAGGCTACTAGATATTTCAAAATAAAACATTCTATTTGGTTATTTTTTCAGAGGCCATAATGTGCCAGAATAGGATTGTTGAGTATTTAATAAATACTGGGCTTTAGTGATTCCCAAATGGAATTTATTCAGTCACAAATAGAAAGAGACATCATCCAGCTGCTAGTCAAGTGCTACGGTCAGACTTCTTCACAAAAACAACCCCAAGTATTTTCTTGCACTGACATCACAAACTTTTATTTCCTGCTGTTCTTATTTGAATTATCCTTATATAATTTTCTACTTTTTTTAAGGTGCCGCAAAATACTATTACTCGTACCCTACCAAAGTTCAAACTCTAAATGTGAGACTCAAACATACATCTATTTAAACTAGAAAGGAAAAAAAAAAAGTCGTTTTCAGTGAAACCAATGCATGCACTCATCAACTCATGAAGCTATAATTACACTTTTGTTTCCCACTATTTTCCTCAAAAGAGAGTATTTACTGCTGGGCCTTGCCTCAAGCATCTGATCAGAATTCAAATTTTTCCTTATCAGCTTCTCCAGACAACAATTTTTTTTTTGTGGGAAACATCAATCCTTTAAAATAAAGAATATTGTCTTATAAACATACATAATAAATACTTTCCTGATCATTCTTAGAGGGTACAGCTTATATTGGCTGCATCCAGTGAATTAAATACATCTTTAATGGGTAAGTAGGTGCAGCTAAGATACACTTTGAAAGGTTTTATCTGTGTTTATTACACATAAATTAATTACAATTAACCTGTTAATACCACACCACAACATATACAGATGGTGATGTAAAGGGATTTGCATAATTAAATAGGTCATTTTCCTGGTTTATACAGGAAAATAATAGAAATTTATAGATAAGTATTTGCTGCTTCTTTGCATCTGTTAATTGTGCACATTTGTTAACAATTCATCTAGGAATATATCTGAGTCTTTCTAGACACTTTGCATAAAAAACTATGAAGAAATATGTTCCAATTTTAGACATTATATTATATTAATTATCATTAAAAGCCACCATTTTTTTCAGAAAAATACTAAAACTGAGGATCTTTTTAATCAAGTTTTTTAGCAAATCCATTTTTTTAAATAGTGTTCAGCTATATCTGCTTGTATACGTGGATGATTCTTGAGTTTTAGTACAAATGAACACCAATCTGAAAAAGAAATTTGTAACCAGAAGATCTCAAATCTACTACTGTCATGAGAAAAGGCTCACAAAGAGAAGTGGGACTCCACAAGCCAGCCTTAGTCTGTAGCAGTTAATCACTGGCTGCTTCTGTGTAAATACTGGTAGTAGAGCGAGGACAGTAATTGTTCAAGGGATTCATAACTTCTGCTTTATGAATTGGTACAAAGATTATTAGTGGGAAAAAAAGCAACATCTACAGTGGGTGAAATCAATTATTTTTCTGGTGTTCACTGGAACTGAATATCCATCTAAAAAAAATCAGTGGAAGGTGACAGACCCAAGGGTTGAGAAAGCGCTGTTTGAAAACTACATGAGAACCACATAGTAAGGCTTCCTATTATTTAAAATATCCTTGTGCCTTATGCCAAGAGAGAGAGGTACACAATCTATCTGCCAAGGCACAGAGGCTTTGGATAGGAACACAAGTTACTTTGACATATCTCTCCAATATCTTTCCTGTTACATTATATGTTAAAATTCATGAAATATATTGGGTATTGCATTAAAAAATGAAGGTTGATCTTCAAAAAAACCTCAACTGCGTGGTGGGCTGTTGAGAAAATGCTCAAAGATGGAAAGAAGATCCTTTTTTTCTACCCATCATGGATCATAAGGATGAGTGGGAGAAGAAAAGTCTAAAAGGTAGATAGATGTTGCTGCTGCTGGTTCTCTGCACTTGTCCTATCCACTTTGTCCTATCTGCCATTTGTATAGTTCTGACCACAATTTTCTAAAAAACATTCTTAATACACATTCTTAATATGTTCATTACAAAAGACTTTCTTGAAATATCAGAAATAGTATTTTCAATTAATATGGATTTCTGATTCCAGTAGAAAGCAATTCACAAAATCTATGAGAACTGAGGACAAAGATACTATTTTTAAGATGGGGGGATACAGCACATAAAGTACCTCCTTAATGAAAAGTACAGAGAAAATCAAGTTATTTTAAGACATGTCTTGCAACACTCCATTCTACCCTGTCCTACAAATGTCTTTTACACACTATATATATACATGTAAAAAATTTGCAAAAATCTTGTGTATCAGGCTAGTAGAATGATTTTTTTTTTTTTTAAAGCATCAGGATTATGACTTACATGACTTAAAATCAAAAATCAGATTGCAATTCAGGTAAAATTATTAAAATGTGATACAGCTAGGACAAGGTTTTTCTTTAAGCACCATAATAGCAGTCACATTCCAATAGAGGTGACCAAGTCTCACATGAAGCATCCCAATTTTTGCTATGACATAATGAAGAGCTACTTTCAGAATCAGATCTGATAATTTCCTAATCTAAATCAATTTGAAAATATTTGGGATTTTCGACCTAAAAAGTCTCTTGCAGAGCAGGTCTGTTGTAGATGGAAAAAAATCCCAACATATTGTGTCAACCATAACAGAAGGCTTCTTTTTCTGAAGGCATCTACTGCTTTTCTTTAAATCAATCTTCTGTCTTTCAATTATAGAAGGCATGAATTGGTTTCTTTCCATATGAACTGAAGTGAAGATTAAATTGAATTTTCTTTCCTGTTTTCATTCAAGAGAAAGAATTTGTCACAGTAAAACCTGAAGGTTTTAGAAAAGACAAGACAACATAGTATAGCCACTACACGAGAGACTTTTTTTGTTTGAAAGCTTGTTTAATTACAGGAAATTACTCCAATTAAATTGAGGACCTTGGGGACTGGAAAATTATAAGAAATCCTAGTGAAGTTTAGCAGAGTTGAAACAAGGGCACATAGGGAGGTATAGGCTATATATGGGGCTTTAGTGCTTTTAGCCTAAGCTGAAAGGTCGAACATCAGAAAAAAACAGAACACAGAAAAAAAGGAGCTGTTCCAATTGTGAGATCTTACAGGGCCTTGGTGGCATAATGTCATAGGTTCACTTGTTCTAAAAAAAACTAAGCAGGGAATTTTTTTCTCTTCCCCCTGCCCCACTGTGTGGGAGGGATGTTGAATGGGCAGGCTGGTTTTGCCTTGGGTAATTGACTAACACAGAAGAACTGGCCAGCAGATTTGACATTCCAGGCAGATGGTCCTGGAAAGTCTGTGGGGAGGGGCAAGGAGATTTTTTTTTTCTTTTCTTTTCCCTCTCCTGGGAAACGAAACACATTGTTGCCTTAACTGAGAGAAGGTGTGGGTTGGAAAAGCTCTGAGGTTGCTTTGTTCCCAGCCTGGCTGCCTGGCTGGTTTGGTTTTTTTTCTGGCCCCGGTTTGCCTGCACCCTGCTTCTGCCCCAGCGTGGACCTGTTTGGACTTCATCAGAGAGGAATTCTTTGGGAAGAAAACTATTTCTTTCCCTCCTCTGCTCCCATGTTTTTGGCAGAGGTTTTTGTGGACATTGATGAAGGAAGTGGAAGTCACACGGCCAGCCACAGACAGTGTGAGTTTCCTTCGGGAAGAACCCTTCTTTCTCCTTTTTCCCCTTCCCAGTGAGGGAGAGGGAAGAGCTCCATTTTCCACTTCTCCAGCACACCCAGGGCCCCCATGCAGGGACTGCCAGAGCCCAACAGCGCCCCCTGCTGGCCGACACCGAGCACTGAAGGCTCTGCTCCTCCAGAGATCCAACAGCGCCCCCTGCTGACCCTGGGTAGAATTGCACCAAAAAGCACAAAGTGAACTATTTACTTTTTTTTTTTGAAGAGGATTTTTGGGTATAGGATTATTGTTTGGTTGGTTTTTTTGTGTTCTTCTGTTGTTCTGCCAATACACATACATCCTTTAATAAAGGGCTGTTATTTTCCTTTCTCCACACTTTCTCAGTTGGAGCCTCTTAATTTCAGATTTACAATTGCTTAGAGGGAGGAGTTTTGGTCTTCCTCATAACTCATCCTCCCCAGCAAAACACTTCTGTCTCATTAAACCGAGACACAACGTACCAGTAATATGAAAAATATGAGCCTATGCAAGGAAAATAGTAATAAGACTCTATGCTGATGACTGCAGTGCAAAGTTTTATCCCAAATGTATACACCAAATTAGCACTGCAGGCTTTCTCTTTCATTAAGGTCCAAACCAAGACACTGTACATACATAAGCAAATGGCAATCCCCTTCATTCCCCATGGAGTGGATCTGCATAATGACCAAATTCAAACCTTGACCAAAAATTATAACAATTTAAAAGGTTTTCAACATATAACTACATACTCTTCACAGATATACCATTTATTGCACAAGCAGCAGCATTCCAAAAGTATAAATAATTTTGCCATACGAAAAATGGAAATAGTGAAGACAATCATTATGCTACAGCATAAAAACACAGAAAGACAACAATTCAAGCTTTAAAAAAAAAAAACCAAACCACTCCTGAACTGTTAGTTACATTAATTTTTATTTTAACCTTTCCTAAAAAAGTAGAGAAAAAAAATATTGAGGTGTGTTCCTCTTAACATTATATTCATGTATGTGTGAAGTTTTCTTGTGAATAATAAAAAAGTAGCCCCCTTATACTTTTTTGTAGTTTTCTTTTTCTGTCCTCAAGATACATGATTGATTGTTCATATTTGTCACCTTGGACCATAACAGCATTACAGAAGATTCACCTCAGCAAAAGATAGTAAAATAAAACTTTTTTTTTTTTCACCTAAATGTTCCAAACATCTCAATTTTAACAGTCAGAAGTCACAGCATGCAAAGATACATGTGCAATCCACAGGGAAGCAATATCTTGCACCAATGGAAATTAGTGTTCTTTTCTATACACAGGATGGTTATGAAATGACTCTTGACATCCCTTGTTCCTAAGAGAAGTTATCATTGGCTGTTCACTGTAGTAATGTTACACTAGAAATAACAGTTGTGTATTCATGTTTAGTTTATTAAAAATCTAATTCATAATGTGTAAAATTAAACAAAAATAGGAACCAACTGCATTTCCAGCTCATATTTCCCTTGCAGGACTCAAATATGAAGCATTTCTCCGTTGAGTTTCCAGCTGGGCCCGTTTCATGGATGAAGTGCAGCAATAAATACAAAAGCTATTATATTCTAAAAATCCTGTATTTCTGGTTTCCATCTCTAATTTGAGGGTCATCTCTGAGTTAAATGAACTGGAATTTTACATGTATCAATCTGGTATCTTATTGAAGTAATCCTGTACTTTGGATGGACCAAAGTCATATAGAGATTGTCAGCATCCTTCAGCGCAGAAGAACCAGAAGACTGGATTCAAAATTTTCTGATGATACAAATTCAAGACCTAGAACTGACTTTCCCAAACACGGTCCTTCCACCAAAAAACTGAACCAGAGTCTCAGTTTTTGATTCACGTTTTTTTTTCCTCACATGTATTTTCCCATATCTGTATTTTTTAAAATTTGGATTCCTAACCCACTGAAGGCTGATTTCATTTTAGTTGTTTCGTCTTCCGGCTGTTCAACCGCCTCATTTTGCTGGTGTCGAGGAGCCGCCCGATCAACCCGTCTGACCCTCTCATCAAGCCTTGCAGCCATTGCACAGCAACAATCTGTGCCCTCAGGCCACTGAACACCCCCCACATCCTCTCCCTGCAAAGGCTGTACCAACCCCTACAGGGTTTTGGTCATGTGAGGTGCAAACGGGCACCACGTTACCGCAATCTCGGTGACGACACAGCCAGCGGGGGAACACAAGCTTTGCGCTCCTTCTGTTGGTTTCCCCGGTGTACAGTAATGTGTGACCTAAGGGGAAAAAAAAAACCAAAACAACTACTAACAGTTTTTAAGACCAAGTGATCAAAAGGGATTAGATATTTTTTATTATAAATTAATTTTTGCTTTCATTCTTAGTCCAACGCTCCGTGTACAGTTTTCAGAAACAGAGGTTTTTGTTGTAATAATTCTAACACATTTTTCCTGAGTTACTTAGTATAGAATTCAGTGTATATGTGTAACAAATTAATTTTTCCCAGTGTGTTCTGGTTTATATTCTTAAAACAGAAACCACTTGTCATGCGAATTCCCCCAACGCCTGGCTGATATTTAAGATTCTCTCCCAGACATTCCTTGAGGACATTTAAATTCTGATTATTCTGCATAATTTTGCAACTATAAACATTCCCATCCATTCCCTCAGGACATTAAGGATCTAGCTATACCTACGTATAGCACTCATTCTCCAAGGAGTTCTTTAAATAGCCAGGCATCTAAACATAGAAGCCTTAAATCCTAATTTAGCTTTTCCTTCCAGTGACAGTGCATGGGAGTAGTGACCCAGCTCCACACAGAGACGTAGTTGAATAAAATCACCCAGATACATGTGCAGAGTCATTAATAACAGGAAAACTAGAGGAAAAAATACCTGTTGCTCAACCTCACCACCAAGGTGATGGGCTTTCAAATGACACCTTTTTCCTAATCCATATGGAGAAACATCCAGCTCCAGGACAAGCACCGCCTTTGAGTGAACTTGCATGTAAATAGTACAATTTTACGCTGAAATGAATAGACGTTGTGCCGTAAAAAGAAGACAGAAGAGGGAAAAGGAAAGGATTGTTAACACTTCATTGTCATTTGCCATCTGGTTGAATCTAACAAAGAAGGTTTCAACACAAATCCAAATGTCTAAATTTAGTCACTAAAAGACAAAACTGAAGACCTCTTTAGAACTGCAACCAACCCCTTGCAGTCGCTTATGACAGAAGAAACAAACTTCCTTTTTGTTGTGCCAGAGAAGGCAGTTAATAATTGCTCATTCCAAAAGGTTGGTAACGGACTGCATATAAACATTTCCTTTATTTGAAACCAAAAAATGTAAAATGATTTTATAAAGATAAAAGTGAAAGAAGAGGAAAATTTATAAGTGTCCTCAAAAACCTTTTTTCAGGTTAAACTTGTGGAAATACTTTCCATATTTTATGCTGGCAAAAAATGGTCCAAAGAGAAAGTAACATAGGGAGAAAGAATCAATTTTTTTTCTCCAACATTTGACTGCAACATCATTAGGAAATAGTAAAGTAACACTCATAGAAAGAAATAAACTGTCTGGATTTTGTGTATCTGTCCTCTTCTGCTGCAATAAACCATGTCATATAGTATAATTCATGAACTTGAAAAGATCCCTCTTTAGCTATTTTGGGGTTTTTGCTCTCTCTATTTCTCTTTTCAACACTTAACAGTTTTGCTCTGGAAGTAACACTTTCACTTTTAAATTTTGACACCTTACAGTGTAGTTTTTAAAATGTGAAAAGTACAGTTTATCTAAATTTCCTTGTCACTTTAAACAGAGAGATACCAAGAATTAATCTAAGGGTGTTGGAAGCTGGGGGCTGGAGGCATCACTTCTTCAAAGTTGGGGATTTTGTCATGAGAAAAATTAGAATTTTTCACCATCCATATTCTAATGGGAGAATTTTTTCCCTCCTATTAAAAAAAAAAAAAAAAGAGAGTTGTTTTTAGAACTGTCCTAGTAATGAATTATTCTCTCTAATCTGCAGAAATAAAGACATCTTACCAGAAGTGAGATGTCAGGAATTGTATAGCTAATATATTGGAGCAAGATAACCTGCTACAGGAAACAACATTGTTGTTGAAGTAGCACTGCAAAAGATAGGAAATAGGTATTTACCATTATTAAAAAATAAAATATTAATAAGTATGATGTCTGCTAACAGAGGCATCAGCAATTCTTTCAATATACTAGCGCATTCTCTGGGAGTTAAAATTAGAAAATACATACTTAGAGTCAAACTTTGCCACTCTTAAGCCAGTATGGGAAAAGGCACATTCCAAATTGATCTTAACACCAAGCAACCATGTAAATACATACTCAAAAGTCTATGTCCTTCATGAAGAAATACACGTGGAAGTGCACTTGGCACAAATAAGATACAAGTAAGTGTAAACTCATATTACCAACCATAACAAATTACAACATCTAAAGTCCTATACAAATTATAACATCTAAAGTCCTATACAAAATCTGTGATCAGATCATGTGAAAAGGCAGAAGAGGCTCATGAGCTGCCCAACTGTTAATATATTTCTATAACTAACAGTGTTTTTCTGCATAAAAATGCAGCACAGGTCTTATTGATGAAGACTGGACTTCCCCAAGGAGTAACCTACAAATGCATAATCAACTGCTCGCTGACTACAGTAGTACATGGAATGACCTATTTAAGAGGAAAATTAGAAAGACATCATGAAGGGACAGAGGTGTTCCTTCCTTTTTCACAAGAATGCCATGGACAGAGACAAAATTAAGTCAGTAAAGGCTTTGAAGCAAACCTGTCTAGAGTTTCAAGAGAGCTTCCCAAAAAAACCCTTGTGCTTGGATTACAAAACCCAGGCATTAAATGAATAGCCATAAAAAAAACTTTTTAAAATGGACTGTAACAATTCCTTTTCACTCTAAAAGGAGACAAGGGATTGCAAAACTGCTCAAGACATAGCTGAATCCTTCCAGTCCCAAATAAGAACAATAAGCACAGGAAAGTGAAATAAACACATCTTTGTGACAGCAGAAATAAGTAAATACAAAGATTGTACTAAGGATAGAGAACATAGCTTCAGAAAAACCTGGAGAGTGAAAGTAGGCTGTGTTCATGAACTACTGACAAAGTAGCATGAATGAAAGTCTCGATCTGAATCAGTCTGTAACTAGAAACAACATGAAGAACAGACATTTTTAGCTCATACTTTCTTTTCTTTACTGTTAAACACAAAGCCACTGAAGAAGGGCCTATGATTAAGGCATTTTCAAATAGGAATTAGAATAAAAATGGTGGTACAAAGGGAGGTTGTGTGCCTTATATACAGCTGTTTAAGGCAAGGATCAAACAGAAAATGTTGCAGAAATGCAGCCTTTCGTTTGCTTCTGGGAGCAGAACCACTGAAGAGAGAAAAGCTGCAGAATGTTTTATGTTAGCTTCAGTACTTTGAAAAGGAACAACTAACCACAGCCTACAGAACACAGCATCAGAAAGCTGATAGAAGGCATGCTTTGACACTCTATTGATTCCTCTAGCTGGTGAAACTTTCATTATTTATGCAAATATTTCTGAAAACCACCAGAAGATAAAATATTGATAATTTCACATTAATGTATAACCACTAGGGGTGATTTGAATATGTCATAAGACTGTCTTCTAATATATATTTGAATTTTAGAAGTGGTGCCATAATCAATATTTTATTGGTATTTTTCTCAACACTAGAAGAATAAAAAAATGAAACCTGGCTATAGTTGGAAAAGTTTTCAAAACTATTCCATCTTATATTTTTATTTTTGATCAACTATACTGGGTTTGATCGCATCTGCACAAACAGTTGACACAAAGTCAACTGTCAAAAGTCAAAGTCAACTATTTTGACAGTTTATCAGAATAAAGATGCTATGAATCAGTTATAACAATAGCAACACTCATATCAGAAGTGTTTGGTCTAAATAAATAGATGGGTCTCAAAAATTTACATTCCATCTCTGACGGTTGCATCTTTTAGAAAGTCTAGGTGCCTGAAAGGTTGAAATGCTCCTTGTGTTAAGTACAAAAAAATTGCAAAAATAACTTAGAATGTAAACATTTTCTCATGCAAATATTTTTTAGTGTCACTTTATGCGCTTATAAATGGAGCTATTATTCAAATCCTCACGTTCTCCTACATGAGAGCTGCAAGATTTCATGTAATAGCTTGCATCTCCCATGTTGGGGGAAAGAAAAGGGTTTTTTTTCCACACTAAACCAATGACAACTACACATTTTATCAAAAATTGAATCAAAATTACTTTTTTTTCTTTTTTTGAAAGTGATAACAAATCAAAACCCAGTAGATTCTAGATTAGCCAGGTATCCCAGACTCAATACTCAGCACCATTGACAATCAGCTCCATCTAGACACTCTCCAAGGAGCAACAGGAAGCTGATTTAACATCACATCCATTCAGATGAGATGTGCAGAGAAGTTCAGAGAAAGCAAATCTGAGAGGCACCCGTCCTGAAGTCCTGCAAACTCAATACAAATTAACAACCTGATAGTGGCAGTAACAGCACTGTGTTGTTGGTTGATGACAACATGTTTTGTCAGATCAGTTTTGTGGGTAACCAAGTTGTAGTCTCCACTGATACTAAAAGTTAAAAATTTCTCTTTCCAGTTACTACTAATGCATGTCACAGGGTATTTTAAAAGTAGTCAGATAGCAGTTCCATACTGATATTTCAAAAATAAGCTCACTCTGCTGAATTCTGTTGCTTGACCTCATTCTTGGAAAAGTGTGCTAATAGCATTTTCACTGCAAACAGACACCAGCGACTACCGTGGAATTGAGTAAACAATAAAGGTCAGATATCCTGTGTTATTTCAGGTATAACCAGTCATACAGGTTATAGCACTGGACTCAGATGATACAGTAATTATTTTATAATCTGTTTACTATATATAAATGAATCAGAGCTTTAATTCTTACCTTTCCAAGAACTGTCTTTTGAAGCAATTAGCCCCCAAAAGCAGGTAATGTAGTCTATAGACTATATATTAGTAACTGTATCTACCTGGAAGTAATAGGAGGCACTTTTTAGGAACTTCTCAATGAGAGTGCAGCTCTACAGAACCCAACCAAAAGCTGTGCCTTCAAGGAACTAACAATCCTGTCAGGAAGGCAGGGAAAAATCTTAAACTCTGTTATAGCTAGAGGTTGTAAAAGGGTACTGTAGAGAAATAGAGAGTGGGTTTTGTTCCTTACTTGAGGATGAAAATTGGAAAGTCTTATGCAAAGTATATTTGCATGAAGGTTGATATTTCTAGTCTATGGTAGTAAGCAATAGCTGATGTTTCTTTAAAGCCTTGGGATGAAAAATGCCTGAAGTAACATTAAAACTAAAGCTGTTTAAATGCTAGATGTAGCGTGCTTAAGAAAAAACACGAATACAAGAAGGTTCAGTTTTTCAATAAAGTTCACTAACAAATTAAATGACTGCGAGTTGCAATCTGCTGATCCAGAACCAGATGCAGAGTGCATTTGGAGCTTTCCTGTTGAGTTAATGGACTTCAGATAAGACACAAGAGGTATGGCCTACAATGTTGATGTTTTCTATCCACTGAATGCTGCAAGTATCTACTGTATTTTTTGTTCTTTAAAATTGTTTTAAAGGCTTACCTTCCTCTTTGCCTCTATAATAAGTACATGTAGAATGTCTTCAAATTAAGAATTGTACTGAGAACCGTGCACCTTTCCTATATCCTGCCTAAACATCAGACTTACAGTAACAGAGTCTACTGACCTATAAGGTGTTTCACTGGATTGGCAAAAAACAGCTTCTCATCCACCAAGTCACATATCCTATGAGAAAATCCAGAGCTTTACTGAAATTCTGTAGAGATCACTGGGTTTGTATTTCATGACTTGAAATGTAGTTTTAAGAGAAAAAGGTTTGTTTGCTTACAGCAAAGTAGACTTTTTCCGAAAGATTAAAGTTAAACTTTCTGTTTATTTGTCCCTCCAGGGACTTTGCAAATAACTGGCCTTTCAGTTTGCCAGCAAAACTGAAAAATTTGATCCAGCCAGATATTGGGCAGATATCTACCCTTTAGCTCACAGCCTCCACCATAAAAGACGTGCTAAATGAAAGCCTTTTCATATGGATAGTCAAGATTTCTGAGGATTCCTGTGCTAGGGATTGAAGAAGGAAAAGAAAAATGTTAGTTTGCAGAATACCTTTTAACAGGGTATTTTTTTTGTGCTTCAACATCTTATTAGATCTGCCTTTCCCAGGAATTGCAAAATAATTTCCTCTGGAAATATCAACAGCATCTTGGAGAATTTCTGTAGTACCTTCCACGTTTTGTTTCTGTGGAGTCTATCCCTTCTAAACATATATGGTATCTCAAGAGGCACTAATCCAAACCAGGCTGTGGGTGTCTTTATCATTCAATGAGTGTGGGCAGTGGGCATAGATATTTCATTATATGGATCCTGGTAATTGGCTGACATTTGATAAGTGCCTGTGGGTAGGGAAAGTTTAGTATTAATCATCTGTGGCAGGGCTTAAAAGGGGTTTATATGAGTCAGTACACTTTGATCTGTAAAAATCTGGACCTTCGTTTTTAGGACAATCTTTTCTGAATGACCATGTTGCCAACATTTTGATCTAAGAATTGTTTAAGTTACCTTGTGTAGTCACACAAATGAAGAAATTTATGTGCAGTGATAATATGGAAATGTGCCATTTTGCTGTAGATAGAAAGCTGTATCTGCTAGAGTAGTAGGTAATAGGGCAGAGCAAAACTTCAAGGATCTTCTTCAGCCTTGCAATAAGTGGCTTCTTGTTAGTTTTAGGGTGAGGCATTTTTTTGGAGAGGTAGGGTTCTTTCAGTTTTTTTATTTCAACAAGTGTTTGCTAACAAAAAAAAAAAAAAAAAAACCAGAAATGCAAACCAAATTAATAATAACTTCTACCATTAACTTTCAAAAAGCAATGCGGCTCCAGAAGTTGTAGAAGATGGCATCTTTACCAACATGACCAAGGAACGATTTTTGCTGGTACCTCCACTGTCACCACATAATTTTGTCATTGTAATGATTGCTTACCTCAAAATCTTTGCTGCTGCACCATTCTTCTTCCATTCCCTCTGCATGCTTGCATACCTACCAAAATGCTGATTGACAAAGTTGAGTCCTGTTGTTTATAAATCACCATAACCTAATGTAGAAAGTATTATTTTTACAAATATAAACAAAGCATAATTTGTTAAAAATTTGGATTTCCACAAGCATATATCAGTTTTGGCATTTCAACAGAAGTTAGAATTTCTGGCTAAAATCAAGGAGCAAAATTACTGTTTCCACATCATCTGTGGGGGTTCCTACATATCTAGTTATCTTGCAGGATCTACTGCTGTTTTTATCACATTTCTAAAATTTCTCTCCTCATGTGGAATAGAAAAAGTTATTAAATTTATATGTCAATGTCAAATACAGAGAATGGAAAGAACTCCCTTCCTTGACTTAGCATGTTTATGGAAACTCAAAACGCTTTGGCAAATTTAAATACCAATGTGTGAATTCACGCTCATGTTGCATTATCCCTTAGTCATACAGGCAGAATTTCAGGAAGTAGTATTGGAAAGATGTAGAACATATTCATATATAATTTATCCAGCTGTATAAATATTTTACTCATTGATTCGGCTAATTTACAAATAACAAACTTGACTTGTTAATATTTTATTCAATGCAAAATGCCAAAATTCACTGGATATACTTTATGCAACAAAATTCATATATAAACAATTGCATATCACTACTCCAGGATTCCGATGAATATTTTTCTGAGCCAATATTTAATTAGCAATGAATTAATTTATCCTTAATATATTTTCTTTGTTTGGTTTTAACCTTAATGTCTGGGTTGGACAGGGGCTTTCACTTCTGTAGTCAGTTCTTACAAATCACTATATAACTAGTGATTCCATTGTCAAAAATAACAGCACCTTTGCCTAGACATTTCCCCTAGCTCAGAGAACAGCAACTGGAAATGCTGATGGTAAAAATCCACTCATTTGGATAAACTGCGAGCAGTGAAGTGTATACAAATTAATAAAAATTTTAAAATATCAAGGAAAAAGGTCTGCTGCTTTCGGTGTTTGGACATTAGGAATTTAAGTATGGTATAAACATGGCAATGATGCAAGCTTACAACAAAATAAGAGTAATGAAGCTTCCAAAAATAACACAGAAGAAACAGGTGCTGAGCAAATACTTTCAGTATTTGGATATAGGTAAGATATACTCTTATTCCACAAGTTCATAAAGTATTTTCAATTGAAGATAGCTATAAAATTTATGATACACATAAACACTAAGAAATCAAATGGGGAATACCTCCAACAGTCAAAAACGTAGCTGAGGATATCTGATGTTATGAAGATTGCAAAATAAATCTTGAGAAACTGTTGAAACTCAAAGCACTTTGTGAATGTTGATATTGCGCCAACTTTCACAACAAAGAGTTAAGATGATGCAATTAATCTGTAGAGGCTTTTTTAAGCCTATATATATTTAAAAATACATGTGAACTTCTGCATTTAATGTAGTACTACCTAATATTTCAACTAAAAATCCAGAAGGATGCAACATCAACAGAATATACAAATTGGAATCCACCTAATAACTGACTAATTCTCAAATATGATTCCAGGGACAAGCTTCTACACAGATTTAATAGGGCCTGATACAAGGTTTCTTCCTATTTAACATTTTCATGGATGTCCTGGACAATTAAACATTGTCTATGACAAAAAGATAACAGTGTCATTCACTTTATCTACTATATAACTTTTTTTGAGGTCTTGAATATGTTCATCAATCTATTTTAAGTGCTGTGAGCTTCTAAAAAGAAGCAAAAATTCTAAGAAGGGGTTTTTATGTTCATTCTTGACAAGAAGTCTGAGAAAGAAGGTATCATGGCCATTAGCAACATACTGTTGAAGCTCCTACACAAAATATATTTTGTGATCAGATTTTACCGTGCACTAATCTTCATCTTTGATTTTGAGAAAGCCAAATTTTTACTGCTGCAGATCTATCCCCCCTTGAAAGATGCCCTGGACCCTTTAATCTAGGGTTATGATTAGGGTTAGGGTTAACATTAGGGTAAGGGTTAGGGTTAGGGTTAGGGTTAGGGTAGGGGTTTAGGATAAGGTGGGGTTTGGGTTAGGGTTAAAATGTTGGAAAAAAATATAAAATCAAATCCCTCTCTTCTGGGGAATTAAAATCTATTTTAAATCAGACATAGAAGAAACAACCTGGGCTTTACTTGTCTCCTACTAGCATCATCTTTTCTGAAGTAGTTCAGCAGGAAGAGTTCAATTTAAATGTGGCACAGAAAAAAGTTTTTAAATACTGCAAGTTATTTGAAAATAAAATTGCCCTTCTACATTCATGCATATCTTAATAGCGTTACTCACTTCATATTCACATTAGACTTCATCCTAATGTGTAAGCATTAAAGTCTCAACTGTAGCTTAAGCTCTGCTATATACCAAGGTGCTTGTATATAGATCATAATGAAAGGTTTGTGCCTGAAGGGATGTGGAGCTCAAGACCTCTTACCCTACAAAGACTCATTCAGAAGATTAGTTTTATTAGCTGTGAGAAGAGTGACAACAATGTACACACCTGCCTAACTCACCCACTTAAAATTTTAGTTAAGGAGGTGGTAGCGGCGATCTCAGTGGAACAGCTCACAGAATATTGTAAATTTAAAGATCAGCACGTGTCTTTGAGAGATCAAGGTCATATGCTTTTTGTTTCTTCCCTTGCACATGCAACCTGTGCACATGATTTATGGTTTTTCTAATGGTGTATTGTCAGACAAGAACTGCTGTAAGATGAAGTATTTTCAAAAGTGTTGGTCTGGTCCCCGCAGGTCTATGCCATATTGTGAAATGTTAACTTGGGATAATTCAACAGTCCATCTCTTACTAGCTTATTTCTAATGTGACTTCACTAGGCTATTGCCCAAAAAATAAATTTGCATTGCTGTACTCAGATGTTGCCATCATCCTTCCTCTGATTGACTCTCTGGCGCATTCTTGTTCTTTTATACATTCATGAAACAAATGGAAAAGAGTACACATGCAAGCTTCATAAGAAAGATGAGGAAAAGAGAGTCCTCTTCAGATGACAATTTTTGAAGTCTAGTGTTATACATGGCATCACATCATTTTGAATGTTTCTTTGAGTCATAAGTCAAGTCCTGAAAGAGAGTTGTATAAAACTTGATATTTCTGGATTTAGTCAACATATTTGCCACATATTATTATATTATTGTGCTTCAATTTACTTTCTATCTTAATACTTTGTAACCAAAAAATTTTGTGGAATAAAATATCTTTAGATCACAAAAGTTTTAAAAAGTTTTATAAAAGCCTCTATTTGTTACCCTCATTAAATATAGACACTGGAAATGAATGTTTGACTGTTATTAAGTCATCAAATCTCTCACATAAGGAGGCTGACACATTTTTACCTAATTGGTAACATTTGCATTCACTGTAGAATTTTGTAGAAGTCCACGTGAAAAGTGCAAAAAAGGCCAAGACGCAACACAAAATATTAAATGTTGTGACTGAGGCTTCTGTTTGTGCAGTACTACTTTACACATGAATTTTTCACTTACATCCAAAGAGGGCATTGTTTCTAGCAAATGCAGTTTGTGTAGTTGATCCTCCAAATTAAAACAGAGAACTTGCCCTGTCCAGACTGACTCTCTTTTCACTGGGGTATCACACAGACTCTTTGTCCCAGCACCCACTTTAATCATAACAGAGAGATTTTACAATACTTTTTACTATAAACAATACTGTTCCTAAATTTATCCTCACTATAGTAACATTAATCTTGACTATAAAGTAGAAGCTAAACTAACAGTCACAAAAGGCAGCAGCCTGCTTTCTCAAAAAATCTTTTTATATAGTTATATAATAGTTGTATGTCAAGTGAGTAACATCCATTTTTGGGTTAAAACTGTAAATAGTAAACTGGAGTTTGGGAATTTCTGAGCAAAGAAGATTTCAGGTTAATGTTCCACTTGTGGGTTTATGACAGTAAAGCTCCAAGCCATATGTTCATATTATGTTATTTTAATATCAGTTTCTAAATTGACTTTTACTATACTATTAGTGTTTCATAAAAGATTAAAAAGAATGTATTATTAAGCTAAAGTCTAAAAATTAGTGAGTAAAAAATGCCAATATATGTGTATGAATCTTTAAAAACAGTTATTAAAACTTACTTAATATCAGTGAATTGAAACATCTGTCACTATCTGGTGTTATTCAGAGGTAAGAAAAACACAGAGAAAAAAACCCCTGAACTTTCTTTTGCAATTTCAGCAGTCTGAACCTGTGAAAATTTTGATTAGCAATTATTCACAGAGGTAAATTACTCAAGTGCTACTTAAAGTAAGTTGTCAACAGGAAAAGGATAGATATACTTGGCAGACTCATGAAATAGGGTTAAGATTTTAAATCAGCAGTGCAATTTAGCATTCAGATTGCTAAGGATCAAACAGTGCAAACAAAATCTCACAAAATGTGGCAGGGAAAGAAAAGGAACAATTCAATTGTAGAAAAAAAATCATATGAGTTATTCTATCATATTTGGTGATACGAATTCAGTCTTCTCTGATCTTAGGTAAATAGAAATAAATACAACAAAGATGGAAAATTAGATGCTCTACATTACTGGTATGAATACAATGCAGTATTGCAGTGATGTAATTAAAACCACATATTACTACACTGTAGTATTTATACAGTAATACAGAGTTAGGGACATTCCACATATATTACCTGGACCATTCTTCAGTACATGGAAGAAAACCTACCTTCATTGCAGGACTCAGGTTCATTTACAGAGCTATTAATTTGAGTAAAATCACCAAACCATCCCTCAAAAATTAAAACAGTTCCCTTACTGGTAAAAATATTTTTCTCCCATCAACTTTTTCATGGCAAATGCGACCATGGAATCCCACACTTTATTTCTACAGGACCGTTTTTAGCTCAAATGTTCCATCGTCATAAAAGCACGACATTTTTCTGAGTGCTGCTCAGACTTTGCTTTAGTTGTCATCAATGCCATCCCTGTCTCTTTGCAACTGTAAGGAAAGGATACCAGGGTGGGGAAACCACACCGTGCCCATCCCATCAGCATCACAGGTCTTCTCTCCAGCCTCCAGCTCATGCTTAACTCAGTAGCTTACTAAGGCAAACGTATCAAGCCCAAAGCCTACCTAAAGCACACCCACGCACTTTGAGATGGTCTAAGTCAAACAGCAAGGTTAACACATGCCACCTTCCATGCTGGGTAGCTCCCAGCACAGTTAAGAGATGTGACTAGGACTGCTTCACAGAGCCTATTGCACTAACTAGGTCAGCAGCAAGTGGTTTTCAGTATGAGATTCAACACAATAGCGAGAGAAAATACTTAGGACCCACATATTCCACATCTTGTTTAGATTTTAAACAAAAGGAGATTCTTTCTTCATTTCATCCTGAAATTTTATGGTTGGTCTCTTCTCCCAGGCAACCAGCAGTAAGACAAGAGGGCATGGCCTTAAGCTGTACCAGGGGAGGTTTAGGTTAGATATTAGAAAGAAATTCTTTACAGAGAGAGTAATCAGCCATTGGAATGGGCTGCCCAGGGAAGTGGTGGATTCTCCATCCCTGGAGGTTTCAAGATGAGGCTGGATGTGGCGCTTAGTGCCATAGTCTAGTAACCACAGTGGGGTTGGATCAAAGGTTGGACTTGATGATCTCCGAGGTCCTTTCCAACCCGTCTGATTCTATGATTCTATGAATGCTCTAGTAAGCAGCTCACACTTTTAATTAAACTAAAATCATATCACCACAGTAATTTCTCTTAATAACTTCAAAGACAACCTGGTTTTTTTTATGATATAGAAACACAGCATGTTCCTTCAGCCTATTCCTAAAGGTGTGATGGGAAATGAACAAGTATTTCAAAACCAAAATAAATCTCTCAATTTCAATATCTAAGTAGCAATGTCTAAGTACATTGATATTATTGTACAGGATGGACAGGCCAAAAAATACTACCCTCAAAGAAATAAAACTAATGATAACTAAAGCTTTTCTGAAAACCCCTTCCCCTAAGCAAATCAACTTAATAATATATCTAAAATACCCTCTTGACCATTGTGCTTTGCAAAGGTGAAAAAAGTGTACAGAATCTAGCAGAAGCATACCACCTGGTAGCACACTATTTAACATCACATGGCTAGATACACGGGTTCACTTTCATCTGCTATGTCACTATCTCCAAAGACTGGACAAGACAAACAAAAGCCATCAGAGAATGTTATGTGTGCAGTAGCTCAAAATATTTTGCCCTATTTTGCAAAAGGGGTGTTTATTAACATTGTTATTTACAGACAATAATAAATTGTTTTTTAATTAATCATAGAATCTTAGAGTGCTTTGTGTTGGAAGAGACTTTAAAGAACATTTCATTCCAACCCCCCTGCCATGGGCAAGGACAACTTTCACTAGACCAAGTTGCTCTAAGCCCTATCCAACCTGGCCCAATCACTTCCAGAGATGGAGCATCCACAACTTCTCTGAGCAACCTGTTCCATAATACTGACAGTGTTTTACAAGGCCTTCCAAAGCCAGAATAGAATCTGATTTTAATGAACATTTTCTTTCTATGTTCAAGAGCTTGTAATTGGATCTTGGGCACTTAAATTCATGTAAAGACACACCGCAGATTCCAGTCAGGCATGTAATGACATGTTTTCCCATACAATATTTATTAGCTTTCTATTTAAAATTTTCTATCTAGGAGTATCATTGATGAATACTTTAGGTAGATTGCCCTGTTGACAGCCACAAGAATTTGTTACAGACACAGTTGCTGCAGTTAAAAAAACCTATATTCATATTTACAAGACTAGTGTGAATGTGTGTGTACACACACGTATGCATGAGTCAAGGAGAAATTTCTTCAGGAAAGTGTACTATAATTTGCTGAAAAAAAAGTACAGGCATAACTTTGTGTAAAGTAAAATGGCTAATATTAGGATTTTGTAACACTGTCTATCAATGTAAATTATTCATATTAGTTGAGGTTTTGGCAAGCTTTCATGACTCAGGACGAAATTTTGCTAGGACAGCTAGTCAATTTGTCATAAAGAAATATGTGATCTTCTACCAAGCTAAAGAATCAAGTGAATCTAGCTCTCTGCTTAGAAATATATCAGGGATTGTCCTCATTTCAGGCAAGCCTTGTGTCACTGGTACCAGTTATTACCAAAGAAGAGTTATGCAACATGAAGGACACTCAGTAACCAAATCCTGATAGTTTTGGCTCTTTTTCATCTTGTTTTTAACAGAGAGACTAAAACATCTTCAAAAGTTTCAGAGGGAAAAAAAGGTTTTAATGTTTGCAAAACCTTTGAAGTTTCAGTGACAGTAAACATAAACTCATAAAAAGTTAGTAGATCAATATTTGGACTTAGATGCAATAATTAACGTGTTAAACCAGAGGAATGAATACTGAATAAACATACCATGCTACACATCTCCCCCTTGTGGAAGGAATCCCGGCTATTATTAGCTTAAATGAATCACTAGGGCAACTGCTTTGGCAAAAAAATTGCTTTCCAGATCTAGCCTGAAGATTTTTCCTCCTCTCTTTAAAGATCTCTATTTCTGGATGATTCCACAAACTCAGATATTTGCTTTTGCTGAGATAATATACTTGCCCAAAACACTGACTACTGAAACAAACACCATATGCTTTGCAATTCTTTCTCAACTCAAATCCTATAGTGCTCTTTCTGGAAATAGAGGGTCTCCCCCTTTCAAAGAATTTTTCGTCATCCTCACAGTGGGAAAACATTTCTTGTTTCATTAGGCCATGATACTCATAAGAAAAACATGAATATCAATACAGAGACCATTGACCTGGGAGAAATTCCCTTTAGTAAGGGGCTGGAGAACTCAGGATTTTCATGAACATGACAGTCTAGTCTACTTACTGAACCAGATGGACACATTTCATTAGGAAAATCTATGGATCAAATAATCAAATGGAAAAATCTTTATGTTTCAGAATTGAGTACCTGTAAAATGGTGTTTCCAGAGACTGTTAGATAGGAAGAACAATTTACACTGGAAATTCAGTAACTTACTACAGCTTTAAACTTCTGTGCCTAATACCCATGAAGACAAACTATTATTCCATTCCACTTTAGAAACTCCCAAGTTGAGGCTTAACATCCTGAATGACAACTACCAAGACTTGTTTCTGCCAACCAACTCTTACTGCAGATGGTCCAACAATAAGAACCATTCAAAACATCTATTCCTGATCTTGAGTAAGTATTTCCCAAAACCTTTTTGGATTCAAAAGGATTCATTGTTTTCCCTTTTGGAAAACCGTGGTGTAAAAGTTAGAATCATTATTTACTCTTTTAAATATAAAATAGGAATTGGAGAGATTTGGACTAAGTCACACCACACCAAAACAAAAATAGGAACCACATCTCCTGTGTCTGAGCCCATTAGATTGTACTATATTGCAAACCACTATAATTTTTATTCTATAATTTTTATCCACATAAATAAAAAGCCAGAAGTAGAAACTCCATTTCTGGAGACAATGTGTATGAATGGATGAATGGATGCAAATCCTTTATAGACACCAATTTTTAAATTACAGACAAAACCAGAAGAGTGATAAATAAACAAAATGCTTTTGCAAAGTAGTATCCTGAAAAGAAACAATATTATGACAGTCAGAAATAAAACTAACTTCCTTCTCAATAGGCCAAGATTTATATAAGAAGAATGTCTGATCAAAATGTCTGATAAACCTGATATTTAGACTTCAAGAGTTTCAGACTAATAGGCACAAGAATGTGATGACGAGTAATCTTTCGTTAATCAGCAAAATCCCACTTAAGTTATTTCAGGCTAGCCAGCTGTACAGAAAATCTTGCCAGCTGGTACCCCAGAAACAAAAATTTCTTGTATCATTCCTTCTGATTACCCCCAGAAAAAACCCTACAATTTCAAAAACAGGCTCTTCTTCTGGATCCCTTTTACATAGGAGGTTTTACAGTGTTCCCATTAACTTTAAAAACTCCTGATTTATGTGGAAGGGTAATTTGATACATATTCATTATAAACATCTTTAGAAAATTGTAGAACATGCCTACAAACTTATATAGCTGGTCATAAACCAACACTTTTTCAAGCCTTCTTAGAAAGCAAACTTTGAAGACTACTCAATAAGGTTTTGCTGACTTCAAAATATATGCACTATCCAAATAGACTTATTGAGCTGCAATAGAAGATTTTAACAGACTTATTTCTTTCCTCCATGTGTTGTTTCCTTCATAATTAATTGTTGGAGAATAACAAAATAGATTGCAAAAGGCTGAAAGTCTTTTTGTAATCCTATTTTATCATCATATGACATGACTACATTACAACACAGCAGAGAAGGGGGTTTAAGTATTTGATATTCAAGTGTTTTATCTCTTGCTGACAGAATAAAATATTTCTCTCCTATCTAGGAAGACTTTGTCTCTTTTTAAAAATTACTATCTGATGTTTCCCTGGATCCTGGAAGTTTTAAACTTTCAGAGGCAAATACTTAAAAGTCAGAAGTTTATTACTTTTTCTAGGAAACAGGTTTACTAGTATTAGTCACCGTTTCTTTCAGTCGGTGTGAAATTATACAGCAGCTGACCAACAGTTATTTTGCAGATCACCATTTCAACATAGAAGTGTTATTCTATTTCTCCAAAATGCACACACTGATTAAACAGTGCACTAAAATTTGACAGGCTCTCGGTTTAAACTTTCTTCCAGAGATGCAATGAGAAATCTTAGTAAACTTGGATTTTTTGGGAACAAAATCTGACGGTGAACAATAGCCTAAAAAAACCATCCCTGAAGCAACTGCGTTTATGTTGTACATTGACTCCTTTCCTTTATAGACTAATGCCATGTAGGCAACCCACGAGTTGACTGGGAACAGCCCTTCCAGGCAAGTCTGGCATCACACTCACCTCCCTAGGTCCCTCTGTACTCTTGCAACAAACGTAGTTTTGGTGGTGAGAGATAACTTTCTAAGGTTATTCCTCACAGCCTTACTATACCAATTAGGCACGTACCTTAAGAATTTATCTGAAAAAGTATTGCTGTGGAATTAAGTTATTGTTCATGTCCTGGGTGTTGTGAAGCAAAAATGCAGGATGCTCCAGAAGGAAGAATATGAGCCAGAGGTCAAGGTGACCCCACAATCACCCCCGTTACAGACCCACTGCACCTGAGCAAGATTAGTGAGGAGATCAGGTCCAAATATGCAAGGGTCATAAGGCAAGGGGAGGTACAAAGTTAGCTCCATGAAAATTACAGTAACTCAGGCCGAAAACAGGAAACAAAAAGCAAGACTGTATTCAGTTATAACTGCAACATCACCCAGGGAAGGAACAAACATCCGAGGGAGAGCTCAAATGGAGCCCCTGGGCACGTGGGTGGGGATTGTGAAGGGAGTCCCAGGTGAGGCAGGTCAGGACCACTTAAACCTGGTAGTGCCCAAGGGGCCCTGACACTGAGCAAGCTCTTGTCAAGTAAATGTCACGTTAAAGGAGGCAAACAAAGGGTGTAGACCAAAAGCTTAGGGAGGAAACTGCTTGGAGCTCATGTAAGATCTGATTATCACCTAGACTTCAGCTGATCTCAAACAAGTTACAATAAAAGTGAGAATGTGGATACAGAAGATGCCACCTTTGCATTTCCGTCTTTCCCCAGAGGTAATGCTCGTCTGAACCAGAGGCAGCCAGTGATTCACTCTCACAAAACACATAGAAAGTACAATATACTTTCTCTACTGCACGTTGACTGTTCTTCCCAGATTTCAGTTGAAGGGATTTGGCAAAGAATTATTAATGCAAGTGTATCTTATTTTAAGTAAAAATGCTACAGCAAGAGTCCTGAGAGATGCATGTGTGATCCAAGGACAGCTATTTTGGTGCGCAGGCTACGTGAAGTTGTTATGCATCTCCTGATCGTGCCAGAAGTGAGAGAAATGGTTTGACTGGAGGCCCTGTGGGAGATTCTGGGCAGTTCTGAAGTCCTAGAAGGCCATTGAAAATTGAAAGTTCCCTTGGATTTCTCTGATTTACAGCTCAGGCTACAGTCACTGCCTTTTGTAGCCCTGAAAAGAGTACACAAAGCTGCTCTGGCCTCCCTCTCATATAGGGCAGAGTCCCATTGCCCAAGAAAAACACAGAGGGGAGCTAGCTTGTAGAAGGATTGACTTTGTTTCAACAGAATTAGTGGCAACAGAAGTGGAAAATACATTTAAAAATCTCTCAGCTAACTATCACTTAAAGCTACAGGTTTCCTGACCTAAGTTTTCATGTTAGAATTTAACTGCTTACACCTTCCCCTGGTGATACCAGAGGAATGAAAATATTTCTTATTCAAATAGAAGCTTGCAGGGAAGATTCATATAAGTCATTTTTTTCTCCCCATTCTATTCTGTCAATTCCACCTACAAAAAACCTCTAACCTGTGATCCCGTTCAGCTGGTATTGGAAATCTTTGACTGAAATCACCAGTGTTGCAAGTACCTCTGTAGTGAAATATTAGAAAATCGACCATGGGGAGAGACAACATTGCAGCTCTAATTGACTTTATTTGAAGACCCTGCAGGATCCATCCTGCAGGTCAGTCACCAACAGCCATCAACAGGGTACTTCTGGAGGTTTCCTGTGCCGTTCCCACTTGAGGAAGGTTTACTTCTGGAATGTCAGCCACCGCTCAGGGTTCTCTCACTCGCTTCGCAAGATCAACATTCATTTCCCAGGTTGTCTTTCAAAGTGTCAGCATTTTGGTTGCCTGAGCCTGTGAGATCCTGTACACAGTGTGACACCGTACCAGCAGTTGCTTCTATTTAAAAAAAAAAAAAAACAAAAAAAACACAACAAAACAAACCACCATCCCTAATGTAATTAAATCAAGGCGTTTGGGCTCCTTGCTGAGTTTCTGGTGCTCATGCTTGTGTGAAGACATCCAGGGGCTGCAGGGCCTGGGTGCTCCCAAGGATGGGAGGACAGGGCAGCAGGGCACCAGCTCCTGCCCCAGGCACTGAGTCCCTTTCTGGGGAGGGCATGTCCTTGGAGAAAAAAGCAGGCACTATTACCACAGTTACCTGCAGCTGTGCAAATAGCATAGTTAAGGTAACAGACTAACACTGCATGCATTTGGCAATGCCAGCTGCCAATTTCTTTAAGTAAGCACCTCTCTTGATTTCCTTTGTTCAGCAATTCCTTTAACAGCAAAGACATTAACTCCTAAAAGTCTCTCCTGGTGCAACTTTTTAAGTAAGATTTTTCTGGAAAACTGGTAAGTTTGAAGAAGCAGGTCTGGGAGAGGATAAACCAGTGGTGATTAACTTTTGCCTTAAGCCACTGTACTGTGACGGTAAAAAATTCTGATAAGGCTGTGTTTTACAAACTAAAATATTTCATACAACTTAAAGTCTGTTAAGCAAATTCCCTGATATATATTAGCTGCTCCAGTTCACACCTTCAAATAAATTAGAGAAAAATTGCATCCAGCTGCTTTCTGACCTATTACCCAGCAACACACCTTAGCAGGAGTTAAAGAATTTGTCAAAATATGCTAAAGGGGAAAATGGAATACCTTAAGTTGTACCAAATTCAGAATACTTTGCTGAATGAACCAAGTATGACCTATAAGAGTTTACTCCGAGAAAGAGTGTGAGTAACTTCAGAGTGGCCTGACAAAATAACTGAATGCCACATGACATTCAGTATTGATAAACTGAAAGTGTTGCCCACACAAGGAAAAATATGAAAATACAATTTCCGGGTTCTAAATGACAGCATTTTTCCATGAGTAATATTTAAATGAAAACCTGATTCGTTAAATATTTTGGACAAGTAAACATACCAGAAATATCTGTAGTTGTCTGCAGAAAAGATTCTATACAAGTTTGCTTTTAGCCAAGATACTGTAGAGTGTCGTTCATTCTATCAAAAAAACCCCCAAAAAACCAACAAAAAACAAAAAAAAACAACAAAAAACCCACAAAAAAACCCCAAAAAACCAAAAACCCCAAAAAACCCAAAACACACAAACACAACAAAAAAAACCAAAACGAAAACAAAAACACAAAACAAAACAAACCACCCAAAATTTAAAAGAACCTGTGAAAAAACATCAGTGACTGGCGATAACAATAATTATCCGCCTTGGAAAACTCCTATGTGAAAGAATGGCTTAACAGATTTGGATTACTTGCCTCAGAAAGGTAAGAAATAAGAAGGTTCATGACAAAAGCATATAAAATTATAATTGGTGAAAAGATGACAAGAGAGGAACTCTAGTTCCTCTTTCAACAAAGGAACAAGGGATCACTTATTGAAGCAGAAAAATGGCAAGTCAGGATGAAAAGAAAGACCCTTTTTCACAAAGTATTATTTTAGGCCTTGGAATTTCCTGCCACAGCATGTCTTTGAAGCCAAGAGTTTAGCAAAATGTCATAGAAACCTTGTTACTTTGTTGGTGAGACGAGTGTATAGAGCTAAATAATGAACAATAAAATAGTTTTGGAAAAGTTAAACATATTGTCTAAGTAGAAGACTAAACAGGGGATATGTCCTATTCCATACTCTTGTGTTACTGTAACAGATTTGGGTTAGTATTTTGCAAGAAGCCCTTAATAAGTTTTAAAATTACTGAAATGTTGGATTTTTGGCTATTTGCATGATGACATGATTTTGAAAAGAAAATAAGGCAAAGACATGGTAGACATGGAAAAGTACTGACTAAACATCAGTTCCATGGCAATTTCAAGTACTCTAAAAGGATATTTTTGCAGTGCAAAACCCAATAATCTAGAGATCAAGTGGTTTTGTGTGAATAGTTTCATTTTTCAGGGGCAGTATGCACATGGAAATTTATAAGCTCTCATATCTTGCAATTTCGATTAATATAAAAATCTTTTTCCTTTATTTCAACAAAGTCATGGACTTCACTACTTATAGTCATTAACCTAACATATCAATGTAACTTGTAAAACATTCTTTCTGTTTCCCTGGAACACTGAAGCATAGAGAATTCAGTCCAAGAAGTTCTTCCCAAAATTCTTACAAGCTTTGTGAATTTTCAGATTGATTGCCTAGAAATTCAAAGGTTTTCTTTACTGATTATTGTTGAAAATTTTTGCAAGAATACATTTCATACATATTTTCTAAAATGTTCCTGACTTCAAACACTGATTTGTGATGAATTAATATGTGATGATATACTAATAAGTAGAATTACTCTGTTCTAGCATATCCACTATTCTACCATTACGCTTTTTTCTTATGCTCATGAAATGATTTATGAAAACTTTTGGATCTCTTCAAAATTCACAGATGCTTTGACTGCTCAACATAGTTGAAAAGCATCAGGTACCTAATGCAGGAGCACATTTTGGGAGCTGGAAAAGAAAAGGCGAGTCCTCTTTCTAAATACACTTGACTGTCTCTGCCTGCCCAGGGACTGAGCAATTCACACTGTCCATTGGCTTCTGTGACTGAAAATGCCTCGGATGAGGGTTTCGCCACTGAAAACTGCAATAGGTGACACTCTGCTCCACTGAAAGGAATATGAGCTTGCGTTTGATGTCAGCGAGATATGAGGGTAGAAACTCTGAGCACACCGGGAAAAACCCACTTGCCTAGCATATATTAGCTATTTTTGTTCTCTTTTACAGCATAATACTACTAAATCCAGTTCTTCTAGTTTTCATCAGGTCTCAGGCTGCAAGACCTCAACACTATGGAGAATAAGGATGCATATGAGAAATGTTTCAGAGCTGCAGATGACCTGCTTTTCTTGACAACTAGCAAAGTAAAATGCCTGTAAGGAGAATATGATCAAAACAGTGCAATCATATATTTTTAAACAAAATAAAATAGTCTAGTGTGATTTCTAATGTGATTGATGTTTTCATGGTTGATTTATAAGGTTGTAAGCCTTATTAATCATTAAATTCTACCTCAACATGGATGCATAAAATATGATTCAATGGAAAAATAAAATTTGATCAAATACTATATAAATTGAACTTAAAGTCATCCCATTAAGATGCTGAATTATTTTAGATTTAATCTATGCATTCAATAAATTGATTAAAACCTAAAATTTGTTTGATTGCTGATTCATCTAATTAGGACAGTGAACCAGTGTAACCTTAAGCAACCCAAACTAATGGACAGTTGTAGAGAACAGAGGAACTGATCCAAATAAAGTTTGATTATTTTCAGTGTATCATGTATTTAACGATTTTTCTTGAAACAGCAAGAAACATAAGAAAAATGAAAATAGAGACATTGGGAAAATATTTATTGTGCTTAAACATTTTTTCCTGACATATCAGTATTACTCAGTAAGAGTATATTTGGAACACCTCTATTGTGGAATTGCTCACTGGAATTTTCCACTGTTATTCAATTTTCTGACAGAAACGATGCATCATATACGTGGGTGTTTTATGACAGGTGTGGCACCGGCACTTTGGAAAAGCACATGTAGGAACTGAGTAGCTTAATGAAGAAGCAACCATTTATTCTTGAAATCCAACAAAAAAATGGTCCCTAAATCACCGATGATATGCCTTAGGAAATGGTTTTGATGGCAATTTTATACAACATTTGCCCTGGGTTCCATACCTCAGTCCTTGTTTTATGGTTGGTGAATTACCACATAAGCAGGGTGCAAGAACAGAAGAAAAATGAAGACAACCTTGTACAATGAAAGATAAGGTTTAATGGCCAAAATGAATATGAACATCAGAAACAAATGGGTTGAAGTTTATGGTACTATCACTTTGATATGAAGACAAACTGTTTTCCATGGATCTTTTCCCACTTATAGTCTACAAGCCATACTGAACCAACAAGCACACAAAACCTATACCAAGTTAAACAATAAGCTGCTAAATTTAAAGGTGTATATATGTGGTTCTGTTTTTGATTCACATCAGATTTTCTCTAATGGAACTATACAACTAATTTTGGAAAAAAGATGATTTAATAATATAAGCTAGGAAACAGGACTTTAATTAAAATACAGGCATGGTAAACAAATACATTTTCTTACCTGAATACATTAAAAAAGGCAGAGTATTCTTTAGTGTGGACAGTCAGCAACAAAGTGCAGACCAAACATTTAGTTCTAAATTTTAAAGATTTTCTATTCAGAGTGCAAAATATACTTCCAAATCATACCAATCTTTTGGCCGGTTTTGAACTCAGAGCAAAAGATTTTCCTTTGCAACTGAAACTAGTATATTGACCATAGGTGCACCTAAGCTTGAAACCCATCTTTATTAATTACAATAATTAATATTATAGGGGTTTTTTACACCGAGT
The DNA here is from genome assembly GCA_013399855.1 of Oxyruncus cristatus. NCBI lineage: Eukaryota > Metazoa > Chordata > Aves > Passeriformes > Cotingidae > Oxyruncus > Oxyruncus cristatus. The sequence goes on along the minus strand of VXAY01000969.1, from coordinate 402,916 downwards.
AGTAGTGCACATGCCGAATCTCAAAAAAAGATTCTAATTGAGATAGATAAGGAAAGCCTGGGGAAATCACTAAAGTCCATGAACAAAACAGCATGATTTACTGAGTCTTTAAGTCTTTGAGTCTTGGAGAACCATCTGAGAGACGCACCATGCAAGCAAGCTCACGTAGAGAGGGATTTAGTCCACTTGAGATGGATGAAGTTGTTCTCTGTGAAATTAGAATTGTAGTACAAGCAACTAATGATTAACCAACTGATGATAAATTTGAAGGAGGAGGATTCTCTCTTCAGAATTAAGCTGGAAAATATTAGTTTGCCAGGTGCATTATGAACAGTTATAATCTACTGGTAATGAGAGGGTATTCAGTTTGGAGGGGGTGTTAACGGATACACAGTAGGATTTCTAATTCTGTGGTAAAGAAGTCCATTAACTCATCTTTATAATTCATCTCCCATTAAGCTTTATTCATAATGCTGTAAATTATATGTAAGTATATTCCACTAACAGCACAAAAACTGTATCCAAACTGTAATTTAATGAGATTTCTTAAACATTTGAATAATCTTACTGAACTTCCTGAGTTTCCAAGTATTCTCAAATTTAAGCATATGGGCAAAAATGCACAAATCTCTTCCCACCCTCCCACATAAGCACTTTTATTCACCTTTGCGTTTCCAGGTATTAACACCAATTTTTTCTTTTGTTCGTATTTCAACAGACAGTTTGTTTTCCTTAAAATGTTTTTGTTTTCTTCTTCATTTTATCCCTTGTTACAAACATCCCAAAGGAAGAAGCTGACTTTTCTTCTTTATTTCCAGAAGCCATTTCCAGCTCTTAGAATATCTGAAAAGAAGGAGGAATATCACACTACCATTATGCACTCCTCAGCCAACCAGCAAATGCTCTACAAGTCTTCACAGAATAATAAAAATAGTAAAGAACTATAAAAACTAAGTTAAGTATTTTTAAGCGACCTAGAAATGTATCTATTTCAAATGGCAAATGCTACAGTTCTGCTGATTTAAATACAAAAACTGAATGAAACCAACCAAACAACCAAAAAGAAACCAAAACAACCGAAGTTGTATCTCTTTAGTCAGTAAGCTGTCGGTGTTTCATCATTTTTTCCACCTGGATTTGAAAGCCTAAAAAGGTCAAAGGTCCATAGCTATTACTTCTTAAAGTGTAAAAGAAGACAAATATACCATCTTTCAATCAAATGACCTACCCACTAAAATCAGAATTAAAGTCACATGGTTATACTGTTTCTCTATTAAAAAAAAAATAAATACTTACATCCACCTTGGTATAAAATATTAAGTATTGCAATAAAAGTAATAAAAGAAGTACTTAAAACAATATTTATACTAAAAGTATTTACTCATCTATGGTAATAATTTTGCTAAGCAGAGAAATGGTCCCATTGAAATTATTCTTTTTACTCACTAATTAATTTTGCTACTCCCATTGATTAGAAAGAAAAATTTGCTGCTGTTCAGTAACCAAATTTAGCTAGTGAGATGCTTTTAATTTGCTTTCATACACAGAAGAAATACGTGCACCAGATTTGCAGACAAATGTGTGGATTAAGTGGAATCTTGTTTTAAAGGACTCCATATCAGAAATCAAGAAATCTTGTGAATCCAGAATGGAAGTGGGAGCGTCAGGATCCGTGTTGACAGCGAGCAGAGAATTTTTACAGATTTGAACCAGGAAATCATCACGCTTCCGCAGGGTTTCCCAACAGGACCCAGAATTACAGGAATGAGCCAGGGAAAGGAAGCACAGGGTGTAACTCAGCAAAGTGTGAATGATCTATGGACCCTGCCGGGAAAAGTAACTTCAACTTCAGACTTGTTGTTTTTATTCCTTGTCTTTTTTTTTTTTTTCCTCTGACAGACGTGCCTGAGCCGAGCAGTTTCATCGCTGTGGAAAGGAGCTTCTTGTGCAGTTTCTTCTGCTGACAGTGTTGCCTTGAGCTTAAAATGCTTGTGAAAAGTGCAGTTTTAGATGAATGTCACTAATCTCTGTGGTTTATGAATATTTGATAAAACTGATTTTTACAGGTTCCTTCTGATGCCTCTTTCTTCTAAGTAGCTGCAAAGAGAGAGAAGACAATGATTCATATAGCTCTATGTGATTGTCGTTGTAGACATCAGCTTTCTAGATCATGGATTTTCTGCACAATATATAGGAAAAGGCAACATGCTCCAAGGGAAGATGATCGAGAGACTGGATGTGTCCTGGAGAATACAACATATAAAACATATTTCATGCTGCTCTCTTTTACTGAATGTCTTTACTGATCTGTCCTGACAGCTCTGGACTCCATGGGACAGTCTCACACAATTCCCACCCTCTGTTAGCTGGGTATGAAGTGGGTAATTTTATTAATTGATAATGTTATCAAATCATGATGCAGTTTATTACAATGGATACCTGGGATAATATCTGGGGCTTCTTGTTGCATTTAAGCACTGCATTTTGCTCTTATACTGCCATGCAACAAAATTTTTCCCATATAAAAGTTGGCAAGTCAGATTCAGTTTATCCAGCTGATCCAGCTTCTTTCATGTGCAAATATGAGGAGTTGATTTACATATCAGTTATTCTGATCTTGTATTGAGTTATTATCTGCACACATTTTTTACGTTTCTGAGAAACTCTCCTCATTTTTAAACCTGCAAGCTATTTCATTTCTCTCAGTAATAGCAGAAGTAATATCTGTAGCAAAAAGAGTTAAAACTCTAATGGGTTTTTTTCCCATTCAGGTCAGAAATAAGATAAAGTCATTGAAATATGACTCAAGGCAGTTCTTTCCCTTGGCTGAGCAAACAACTGCATGGCAGCTCTCTTCCAATCTGTCATCTTGCTGGGAATATCATAACCAAAGGAGTAATCACAGACACACAGTTAGCATAGACTGCTGGTAGCACTGAGAGTCTGTCCTCTGCTGGGTGCCTCCAAGGAGATCCTCACTTCTGCAGCAAAGTCTCTGCAACTACTTCCTTTCCTTAAGCCATTCCACATAATCTGTCAGAGATTAGAGACAAATAGATAAATGTCTCTTTCATAGCTGTAGCTTAACTTTTTGCTTCTCTTGTTTAGCGGAGGGAATAAAAAAAATACAACAAATAACTGAAGTAGTCCAAAACTCATTATTTTTTTCACAGAATAGTTAACAAAAACATCGCTTTATGCTACATAAAATGTTTTATAAAGCCTGAAGGTAATTTTCCATTTTGCCTTTTTGGTATTAGTATATAACATGCCCAGAGGGATAAGATCAAAGGTCTCTCTAAGTCCTCTTCTGTACCTCTACCAGAGTCCACACAGAGCTGTCTAGGGACAGAAGGTGACGAATGACACGAGTATGCACTCTAGTTCATAGGTGGTTTCAGTTAAGAATAAGGCAAAAATATGGTATACTTTTTCCTGAGCCTTTAGCAGCCACTTTAATTTCAGATTCCCCCTAATCAGTGTGTTAAGGAATTCTCTAAAGATTTCTCTTCCATGAGCTCAATCACTCTTTACTGAAACCTGTACAAATATGTGACCGAAAATGTAACAGTTCATGGTCACACAAGTACATCAATCTTACGCTTCCCCATGATTTCAACAGTAGATTAAACTCATGTTTTCTAAGATATATGTGGGCTGAGCAGTTGCTTAATGCACATGTTAGTATTCCAAACTGAACAACCAAGCAGATGCCAGAAAGCATTACCCAGAAACAGATAATAACTTGGGCTACACTGCCCACCTCAGAAGCACTTGCAATTCAAATCTCTTTTCTGAATTTGACACATTAAGTGGGCATTTTCCTGAAGCACTATGGTGGGTGTGCTGGTTATTCAATACAAAGGTAAAGAAATCACACTTCTTTTCACTTTGTAGTAATTTACTTGAGAATTTCCAAAATTATTTGCTTTAAGACTTCAAAAACTTTTTCACAATCTTTTTAGCTGGTCAAAAATTGGATAGGAATATGAATGCATCCTGTGTTTTCTGAAATACTTCACCAAAAAATACATTGTGCTCTACTCTTTATCATAGCATCGGACTGTGTCTAGCCAACCCTCTGTTATGACTTATTTGTCCCTGTCTTTTCCATTTGTTTGCCTGTCCTTGATTTACCAGTTGTTGCCCACAACTTTCTGTCTGCTAAAGAGATGAGCCTTCCATTTTGCAGAATCTTCTCCACTTTTGTGCGTTCCTCTGTCGGGCAGCATTTTTTTTTTAAATTACATTATCAATCACCATGTATTGATTTTTTTCAAGGCTCAGTTTTCTTTTACCTAATAAAAATTGAAATAATTTTTTAAAAGGCAGATTTTTATTAAATCCTCAATTTGTTAAATCCCGGTGCATTCACCGGGGCAATCTGCAGCAGCATCTGCTGCTGAAAGGGCAAACTGTTCTCTCTAGTACAGGGCAAAATGGCCTTTGTAATGCATTTTAGCAAAGTCTTTACTTCTAATGCACGAGTTTACTGAGGCATGCAAAAGTCATTTCCACATTAATCTACACCCGAAAAGGCTTCTCTGATAAGACTTGGTCTCAGTCAGTAAATCCTTCTCAACTCATCTTAGTGCTACTGCAAGGCTAATTGCACAAGTAACAATCACATATCTAGCCAGGGGATTGACTTAATTTTAATCTCCTGTTGGACCCATGCTCTTGCACAATTCAGTGCTGATTTTCTGTGTCTAGAGCATTACATATAAACTCCTGTGCTGAGTTTTTGCTGACTTTATTTCTAATAAAAATGAAATTTTTTCCCCCTTCCACATCCATACACATGCATCTGCAGTTCTTAATGTTAAACCCTTGTCCATCTGTCTGTGTTAGCAAAGTTAAATTCTTTCTAGCAATTTTATTCTAAATCACTTCGCCACAATCACTCTACGCATGAGAAGAGCAGCAGATTAAAATGACTTCTCAAACTGGTGTTAGGTACAAATGCAAAAGCTTTGACTAAAGTTAATCCATATCTTTATATACAGTTCACTGAAATGAGGATTTGTAATGTTTCTGCAGGTGACTTTTATTTCTGACACAGAGTGCTGCAAGTTCTATGTTACAGGAAGAGATTCAAAATATGAGATGCAGTTTATTCTAGAACTAGAAGTTCGTAGGAAGAAAGGACATTTTTGTGTCATAAACAGAGTGCTGGGTTAAAATCCACAATAATCAAAACATTGTGACCACTGCATGTGGAACAGCGCACCTTTTCCCCTTCATAGAGTATTACAGTCTTCTAGTACCAGAAAATGCAACGTGATAGCTTTCCCAGAATATTGTGATCCGTAAACACAACACATTTTTTTCTTTTTTTTTTTGTTTTTAAACATGTTTTTAATTTGCCTTCTGAATATCTTTAGGTCGCGTCTTTAATCTTTTCTCCACAAGCATGAAGACTTTTTATTTTTTTCTAGAAACAGTGGAAATTTACTGATAATCATTGAACTCCCATGGAGGGCATTAAGGAAAATACCAGATATATGAAGGTCAAGATAAAATTGCGCAGGCTGGCAACAATGATTCCTCTCCAGCTTGCCAGCTCTGCCAGTTGGTATGTGGGTGGGATCCAGAGGCCCCCACCTTCCTGCACTAGAGGATGTGCCTGCAGGGAGTACAACCACAGCTAGGACAAAACACAACTCCTTGCATTCCTTGAGTCCATGTGCAAATAGAAAGCTATCATCATGTCCCCAGAGCCCTCAATATTCTAACCAAGGAATAAACAAAAGACAAACTGTGCCTTCTGCGCATTGGGATGGCAAACCACTTGGTCTGTGCCATTACAACATTTTCCATCGGTCTGAAGGCCTGTCTGACTTTCTTGTTGTACCTGAGCTCTCCCTTTAAATCTTGTCTGAGAGGAATGACAACAAGCCAGCAATTTATTATTCCTATGTACTTTGACAGCATCTGATGCAAAAGATTTAGGCAAGAATACTATAAGAGAGAAGGTAGCTTGGCATATCCTGACAGCTGAGGTTGTATAAAAATTGGGTGGACTGGCCACTTCTTGGACATTGGAAGACTCAGATGCTAATATGGATGTTCAAGAAACTTTCCAGGCTAGGCTGGTTCTAAATAACAGATCTGTCAGTTTGTAGAACAGAAAATATTCCTCATCACTACAATTTTATACTTTATGTAGTTACCAAATGGTTGATGCTGGTGAACTACTACCCTGTTAGATGTGATTTATATCTAATATTATTATATCATCTAATGAATATGGAAATAGGAAGGAAGGAACACACAATGTATGCAACTATTGCCTACTGCTGTCATTTCAGAGAAAAAAATTTCAGTTTACCTTTTTCTTGCAGTTTTGTAGAGGGTCCATGGCTATAACTGAAGTTTAGCTTAAAAACAAACGTACTGAAATCAGAACTGATGGTAAATTAATGTGATTAATATAAATGTAGAATAAATATTGATAGAAACAAGTAGAAAGTGCATAGGATTTCATGTCATATAGCCTCAGGAGATGAAATATTTAAGTGGTTTATTTTCTCCAACTTAAATATTATTTTCTTATCCACTGCTCAAAGGAGTCCCGAAAATTAATTAATGTCTGCTTTGACCTATAGGTTGCTTTCAAATGCCAAGTTTTATGAATAGTTCTGGATTATGGATTTTTTCATAGGGCCTTGCCCTATGAATGTTTTTCATTCCCCTATGAAAACTGAATATTTTACAGGTTTTCCCTTACTATTCAAAAGTGGGTTTTGCAGCTTGCATGTAGCTACAACTACTATAGTTGCTCATATGAGTATAGCTCTTATTAAAAAATGTAGCTTTTCTCTGTATGAAAAGAGATCTTTTGTTTCAGATTAAAGAATACAGACATACCAGTTCTGTGTTGACCATGTTTCACTAGGTAGCTTGAATTTCTGTGGAAGAACGTGTGTCTTCTCAACACTAAGTCTTGAACTCAAGTTGCTCTACAGGGTAAGCATGGAGAAAAAGTCATTCACACACGCATTCACACAGAGTTCCAGGCAGATTAAGTAAATGAGGCTCACTGAACATATCATGGAGAAGCTTCCTACACGACTAGATCTCATATATTAAGACTGGGTATCCCTGAGTCCACCAATTGCAACTTGTTTTGCTTTGATATGGGATGCAGAATCTCACAGAATGACAGAGTGGTTAAGATTGAAAGGGACCTCAAGGTCATCTTGCCCAAGCCCCAGCTGAAACAGGACCATGTGAAATATGCTGCTCAGGACCACACTCAGATGGTTTATCTCTGACATTGGAAACTCCACAGTCTCTCCCGACAACCTGTGCCAGTGCTTGGTCATTCTCATAGTAAAAAGATGGGTTTTTTATGTTCACGTGGAACTTCCTGTGTTTCAGTTTGTGCTTGGTGCCCTTGGTCCTGTCTCTGGAGACCACAGAAAAGAGCCTGTCTCTGCCCTCTACGCACCTTCCCTTCAAGCATTTGTTGAGTCCCTGAGTCCCCTCTAGGATAAATAGTTCCAGCTCTCTCAGTCTCTCTTCAGAGGAGAGATGTCTTAGTCCCTTCATCATCCTGATGANTGTGCCAGTGCTTGGTCATTCTCATAGTAAAAAGATGGGTTTTTTATGTTCACGTGGAACTTCCTGTGTTTCAGTTTGTGCTTGGTGCCCTTGGTCCTGTCTCTGGAGACCACAGAAAAGAGCCTGTCTCTGCCCTCTACGCACCTTCCCTTCAAGTATTTGTCGAGTCCCTGAGTCCCCTCTAGGATAAATAGTTCCAGCTCTCTCAGTCTCTCTTCAGAGGAGAGATGTCTTAGTCCCTTCATCATCCTGATGACCCTTGGCTGGACCCTCTCCAGTATGCTTATGTCTCCCTGTACTGCCGAATTCACAACTGGGTACAGAATTCCAGGTGTGACCTTACCACTGCTGAGTAGAGGGGAAGGATCACCTCCCTCATATCTCATATTCTTCTGGGGAAGATTTCTTAAAATAACAAGAAGTAAGAATAACAGTAAAGGTGCAGAATAGCAGTTCAAATGTGCAGTTGTAAATTCAAAGGCTTGAGCTCTTTCCTTTGCTTTTGACTCTAGCTGATAAGCTGTGAAAAGCAGCTCCCAAGCGAAAATAAGGCTCAATAGAGCACTTGTAACCGAAGGCAGAATTTTAAGGCAAAATGAGAAGAAAGTGGCAAGCTCCCAGTAAATATGAGCCGAGATAAAATTTTTTATTCTGTTGTTAACTACACCTTGAAAATAGAACTGAGTATTAGTTCAGATGAAGTGTATTCTAACAGAGTAGAAGAAAGACTTGCCACACAGCACACACTGTTCCAATCCATAAAAGAGCTAGGAGCCTGCCTACAACAAGAAAAGATTCATACCAAGCAAGTGACTAGATAAACAAACATTATAGACTGCTGCATAAGGGTGTAACCATATTAAAATATAGATATACTCTATAAAAATTGCATGATGGAATTCCATTTCCATCTCCCTTCGCTGAACATTCCAACTGTTCCCTTAGTGAACGCAGCCAGTGGTAGCTAAGGGACACCTGACCCTTTCAAATGGCAGTCCTTCTAGGACCGGAGAAGTTTTTTGGATTTCTAAAACCAGAGTACAAACATTCTCACCTACTACCCTTTTCTCCATGGCCCCACTCTTTTCTCAGACTTTTGTCTCTTTTTAATTCTTATCTGCTGTCTTAATTTTGATGCTCAGCAATGAGACCATAAGTATACTGAACACAATCAGTTGAGGAATCTGGAAGGATACAGAGGCATAGGGACTGGTGGCAATATAGACTGGGGGGACTTGGGGAGGCTATGAAGTCTACTTAAGTTTGCACAGCCTTTTTATACAGTGCATAATATAATTACATCTTTTTATGTCATTCCCTACATATTAGTGCCTTTAGGGATTGCACTTAAAAACAGTTGTATATTTCAATGTTTTGTTTTGTTTTTGAACTGGAGCATGTGTTCAGAAAGGCACGTGGGTATGGTATCCACATGGAAACCCAAGAAAGTTTTCAGGAGGTCTGAGAAGCCCTATGAAAATAAATCTGTGTGATTTTGACATTTTTCTTCATGTTCAATTAAATTCCATTCTTAGGGCTTATATTAAAAGATTTTCTCCTTTGCCATATTTATCTCTGGGACAAACAGTATCTGATTGTGATATTTCATATGTTCTCTTTTCTAATTATAATAACTCTTTGTATTCCTGGGATGATTAATCTCCTGGAGTCTTCTCACTGACCTCAGCCATGCTGGCATTACTTAGCATTATCTTGCCAATCAAAGTAATTCCGTTTAGGAACCTCAATATAAATTTAAGACCCTGGTTTCAGACACTCAGCCGAGATTTATTAAAACGCAAAAAACTCAATTTTTCTCCCGTTTCATTGGTGCCTGGCAAGTCTCATCTACTAACCAATGGCTGGATAATGTTTATTTTGAACACGTTTCATTAACAGAACAGATCAAAATCCATTTATCTTTGACAAATTTGTTTTATTACACTTTCATATTTTAAAAATTTACAATCAAAGCACCCTGTAAAAAACAACTAGATGCTGACTCCCTCTTGTTTCAACATAACTAGCAAACATTCAGAAACAGGTTGAATGGGAATCTCAACTGAAATTAGAAGTCTAAAAAACAATGGGGCTTGTACCTACTTAAAGTATCTCTACTCAGGTCCGCAAAAGTATATCAGAATCTAATCTGAATTACTTGTGCCCAGTAAAAGAAATGAACTGTCTAATGATGTCTTTATGGTGAACCTAATTCAAGAACCTAAGCCCTGAGATGCCATCACTGATGGCCTGAATGCTTCCAGTCCATGTTAAATCAAACACAGCAGCTTCAAGCAACTATAGCACATTATGAGCCTTCACACGGTTACCGAATTTTAGTGTAAGACAACTCAGAAACAATGGCTGAAATCATGCCTCATACCACTCAGCTAGATTTGCAAGACCATGTCTGTCAAGGTGCTGAGGTTCTTTATACGTAGAAGTGGTGAACAGGGCTTTGGGGAAGTAATCACCACTGAAACCTTGTTTTAGAAAAAGCTGCCTTTAGAGAAGGGGATTTGTCTGGCATAGGTAATTATGTAGTTGTCATATGCTATGTAAACAATGTGAAAACAACCCCAGTATTTTGAAATTATATTTGCTATGAACTGGAAAGCAGAAGTTGTCTGCTTGTTCATGTTGGGTCATCTCCTGCTGCTGTTATTTGGTTAAAGTTTCTCATCAGAAAAAACAGGCAGAGTAGAAATTTCTAATCCTTTCCTCCTGAATGTATGCACATGTTTTTAAATGTGCTGGTCTATAGACAAAAATTCTTAGAACCAGAAAGAAATCCTTGACTGATGCCTATCAGCTCCAGTGTAACTATTTGAAAGAACTTACTACTGTGAATATCAGCTGGAAGGGTTTTCCATCCTGTTAATAAAGACTGAAACTGAGATATGTAGAGATGGTTCTTCTGTGATTACACTGCTGTTGGCACTACAAAGGGAAGTGCTGCTTGACAGATTAAATGTATAAGCTGCCTCTAGAAGCTAATACAAAGTATATTATTATTTAATATTTCTCTCTGGTATTGTTTTGAGGGTCCAACCAGAACTGCAGGGGTCTTAAAAATTATTTTCTTAAAAATTTTGTATGTACCTGAGGGGATTATCTGTGCATCAAGGCTACAATCAAAATAGGTAGAATACTCAAAAAGAACCTGAAGACAGAAAGAGTTGTGCAACATCTCATAGAAGATCAGTTTCAAATTTTCAAAACACCACGAAGATATTCAGAGTACTTGCAGACTTCCAGTTCAGGAATGAACCTCCCAAAGCTTGAAACATCCACTTGGCATTGCTTTAACACCAAACATACATGATGAGATACAGATATATGAGTTCTATACAAGCTATTTATTTGTCTGGAGATGATTAGTGTATGTACAGTATGTGGTATACGAGACATCTCAAGCAGCAGGCAATATAGGAATGGGAAAAAAATTTATTGGATGCCATCCCAGAACTACACGTTAGTTATATTATGTCCCCAGATACATGATTTTTTTTTTTTTAACAAAACTACTTAGAATAGATGCAATCCTTCTCCCCAGATACAACCATGCTGAGTAAAAGTCTGAGGATTTTCATCATTTTATGTGTACAGCACCTACAGACCAGAACTTTTCTTTTTCTTTCCTACCTTTTCATGGCTAAAGGAGAATGTGTGAAGCTTGTGGTGTAGTCACGGCCCATTTTTGCTGCAGGTGGCACTGAGGACTAGAACCTCTTACGATGTGAAGTTATGCCCAGATCATTGCAGAGTGACACGGTTATACCTGTGTACGTCTGAGAAGGTTCTGTCCCTTAATCTGTTGATAGACACACTAATTTTGAAATAATGTGGTCAATATCACTAGTCAACACTCCTGTCCCAAGCAGGGATTAGTCCTCCTCAAAGGCTCCAGATAGTTCACCCTGCTAAATATTCTCTGAACATTCTTCACAGCCTAAACCAGAGCACAAATATCCACATGAGAGGCGAGTAAATGGAAAACACATTTCTTCTCCTCCTGCTTGTGCATTTTTCATGAACCTAATCCTTGTTCATAACCTACTCTGACCTAGATCAGAATGATAAAAAGACCCTGTTTCATCAGACTGAAGAGTCAATAACAGTAATTTTTTACCTTATATATTATTTTTATTTTAACCAGGTCACACTATTAATTAGAAATATATTCTTGATGTACCTTAATCATTACCATAACATAAAAATGAAAGCAAAACCAGAAGATCAATTTTTATGACTGAATTAGAGGAAATTTTATTGAGTTGTGTGTTTTGTTTTAATTTTTATAACATTAGAAAAAGTCTGGGGATGTTAACAAGGAATAACTACACTACAAAAATGAAATATAAACTATTATGAGAATTACCACCAAGTTAATGGCACATTAGAAATATGTTCATAACTCCCAAGAAAGCAAACTTTACTTACACTGGTTGAAATAAACAGAGACACATTTTTTGTGGGTGTTTATTTCTTGAAATGTTTCATAGTTATTGTACTATCATTGTATTTTTTATGTTATTCTGCATCACTGCCTTCTTCATCCCTGATTATAGAAGGTGGAGAGGGTTGCTCATGACTGAATACAGAATAACATTTAATCTATTTATTCCAAATTTGCATAAGAGCTTATAATCCTGTGCTATAAATTTATGGGAGAAGAGGGTTGAAAGGCCTGTGCAAAATGAAGTGCCCTTTTAGTTTCTTTATCACAGTAATGAATCTTTGCAAACTTTGTGTGGTAAGACAGGAATAGGAGCAACCATATGTACTTTTTTCTCTTTCTACATGTATACCTCCACACACTAAATATATCTAACATATGATGTCATATGTTTATTGTGTGTATAGATAGATGCATGTGAATGTCCGTGTGATTTAGCTTTAATTAAGAATTAAATACTAAGTGCCTCAACCATAAAAGATTAAGATAGTTCCTCCATTATTGACTAAATCCCAATGTAAATTCTGAGTATTATTTTCAAATGTTTTAGGTAACAATTTAAATCTGTTCCCATAAAAGTTAATAAACAAAATTCTAAAACATGTCATAAACCCCTTTATAGTTTTTACATGTAAAGTGGTATGCAGTAGTAATGTACACTATTGGTCAAGAGATCATTTTTTTTCATAATAGATTACTTTGAGCTGAAACGGACTTTAAAAATCATCTAGTTCTATCCCCCTGCCATAGGCAAGGACACTTTCCACTAGATCAGGTTGTTCAAGCCTCAATACAACCTGGCCTTGAACACTCACAGGGATGGAGAGTCCACAACCTCTCTGGGCAACCTGTTCCAGTGTTTTACCACCCTCACAGCTAAATCTTCTTCCTTATATCTAATCTAAATTGACTCACCTTCAATTTAGAGCCATTATCCCTTGTCCTTTCACATGTCCTTGTTGAAAGTCCCTCTCGAGCTTTCTTGTAAGGTCCTGTTTAGGCACTGGAAGGTGCTATAAATTCTCCCAGGAGACTTTTCTAGGTTGAACCACCCCAGGTCTCTCTGTCTGTCTTCACAGGAGAGGTGCTCCAGCCTTCTGGTCATCTTTGTGGCCACCCTCTGGACTCGCTCCAGCAGGTCTGTGTCCTTCTTATGTTGGGGGCCCCTGAGCTGGATGAATCAGTCCAGGTGGGGTCTCAGCAGAGTGGAGTAGGGGGTAGAATCCCCTCTCTTGACCTGTTGGCTGCACAGCTTTTGATGCAGCCCAGTAGCATCAAAGCTCCATTTGGCTTTCTGGGCTGCAAGGGTGCATTGCTGGGTCATGATGAGTTTCTTGCCAACCAACACCTCCAAGTTTTACTCCTCAGGGCTCCTCTCAATCCAGTCTCTACCCAGCCTGTATCTGTGCTTGGTATTGCCCTGACCCATATGCAGGACCTTGCACTTGGCCTTGTTGAACTTCGTGAACTTTCCGTAAAAGGCTGAAAAAACCTTATACCACAAAAATAACCGCAAGTTCAAAGCAGACAAAAAATCACAAGCAAAGCCCAACCTCTTCCTGCCCCAAGCTCCCATGAAAATACTATTAATATTAATGGCTAGATTCAACTTTTGACTAATTTATAGTAATGTATCTGATTTTAAATAGGTTGGTTGTAAACTCTAAACATTTTCTTAATGGTGACATTTCCATGGAATGAGTTTTTTTTAAATCTGAAAGGAAGTATACTAAAGCTGTTTGGTTTTCAAATATGTGGGCCATTCTTACCATCAGCCTCCATAAAATGAGCAAACTCTTCATGCACAACAGGAAAAACCAGTCTTATGTGAGTCTGGTTGAATCTAGTCAGTCATCCTCTCAACAATGATCCAGCAATGAACCGTCATCTTCCCAACCCGGCATCCGCATTTTCAGAAGAGTTTTAGGTGTCCCAAATTCTGGGTGCTGTGTTAGAGCCACAGATAGCGAAAGTATGACTGCAATGGGCAGTTGTGATCCAGCACACTCAAGGGGCAACAGTAAGGGAGATGTGTCATCACAGGCATCATCACCAAGAGTAAAAGGCTTCTCTCAGGTGCAGACAGATCTTAGTATTTATCTGTCTCATTGACATATAAGAAATGTTGCCATTGTACATCTTGCTAGCTCACGTGAAAATAGGAGCATCAAAGAACCGAATAAATGGAATTACAAAAGTACTAAAAGAACCCAAAAGGGTGAGTGCAGAATCCCAGTAATGTTTTTTTTATTTAAGGACCCACTTGAGGCCATTGAGATAATTTCGAAGTACAATATTAAGAATCTCTTAATCTATCATGCAGTTCTTCACAGTGGAAAAGAAGAGGTTGGTTCAATAATCAAATCCCAAGTCAGTTGCTGTGATTACTGTGATTCCCTTTTTGCTTTTGATAAAATAGACCGTCTTCCCTTTGGGGATTGTACAAGCCCAAATCAATGAATCAAAATTGGTTCCAACACACCAATTTTGGTTCATTGATTTCCAAGCCAACACTCCTTTTACTTAATAGACAAAATCTCAACAATCTGTCAGTGATATCTGTCAGGGGATATCTCTGTGTTGGAACTTATTTCAGATATTTTGTCTTTTTTTCATTGCTCTTCTATCATTGGCAATTGTTTCAGGGTACCATAATACTTCACAGAAGCCAAATTCCCACAGCTGAATACTCACATAAGTGTATTTTGGGATACACTTGTTGCAACTCATACATTATGTTGAGCCTGACCTTGTCTTAGAAGCAAGAGCTTCTATTGCTTAGGAAAAAAAAATAAAAATATTCCAAATAGGTAACCAAATAGGTAGGTTTTTATCTTTTATGAACAAAATGGAAAAGTTACTTGCACAACCAAGAAAGATAAAACTTACTATTCCAAGTAGATATATTTTAAACTTTGGTGCGTTCTAGATTTGCAGCAGCACACTTAGTTCAATATTACTTTAACCAAAAGGCTTAATTGGAACGAAGTCATAGAGTTCAAATGTGTATTTTGCTGGGTTTACACCTTATTAATGTCATGTCAAGGTAAATGAAAAATAACACATTTCTCAGGCAACAGATGGATTATTTTTTCCCATTAAAATGGCACATATTAAATTTTCAGTGTTAAAGATGAAAAGTCACAATTACTTGGTCTACTCCAACTTTACTATGATTTTAGTTTTACCTCCCTAGAAAAAAAAAAGAGTATTCTCTTGCGCTATCATAGCAAATGCAATATTTATTTGAAAAAAGGTTTGTACCTTGTATAAAAAATATGTGAATGATATCAGAAAAATCACTGATTTTGTGGCCTAAATGTCCATTTCTAAAACCTAAAAAGGTAGAAAAGAAATCTAATGAAAGAGAAATGATCTCAAATTCCATTTTAAATCACTGCGTGTATCTGAATTTAGTTCCTAAATTTTATCTGTTTTGAAATGTCTTTTCATTCCGTTCCATTCTATTCATCCTTCTACCTTGCCTTTTCATTTTCCCGTCCTGGCGTGATCCAAAGCTAACAGGAATGCACTGAGTGACTTCCATAGTTTCAGTGAACTCCAGGATAGAACCTTAAGTGCCAATGAAGAACCAAATGCCTGCTTTTACTTCCGTGCACCTGAGCCCTACATCGTATATAAGATTTCACTTTAGTGATTCTGACTGTTGATTTTGCTTGGCACCCCTGGCTTAGGCACTTTAAACGCATTTTAATATGAGTTGTGGAAATAAGCACGATGAAAGAAGTAAGAAAGAAAGGAGAGTACAAACAAGGCTTATGAAAGGACAGGTGAAATAGAAATAATAATAGGAGGGAAGAGACGACCGTTTTGTTAATGAGCTGCTGAGAATAAATGAGCTTTTAGAACAGATTTGAAAGACCACATTGATGTAAGAGAATGAATTGAAAATGGGAGCTCCTTCCACAAAAGACGGGCAAGAAAAGAGAGAGTGTGTGAAATCAGTAAGGATGAGAGAATTGAAATTGCCTTTATGTTCTTGCTTTTCACATCTCAACAAACAACATTCAGGAATCAAAGGTTAATAGCAAAAAAACTTGTCATAATTGGATAGCTCTCCTCCCAAAATGGCACAGCAGCAGCAAGGCAAAAAATTCACACTTGCCAGGCATGACGTGCCTTGATAATTCCAAAGTAGTGCTGAGAAAGCTAGAAATATATTAATAGAGAGCATAGTAAATGGAAGGAATGATAAACAACCAGACCACAGACTAACTAAAACCTACCCAGGAAGAGTGATAAAAAAGATAAGGTTGAGTGCAGTTACATGAAGTAGGACAGCATATTTAAAGGGCTATTAATATGTGTGAGACAGTGGCCATAAACATCGAAATTTTTTAGAAAAGTTGTTTGCTTACTGAAAGTTCCTCGAAGCTACAGCTGGCTGATTTCCTGACAACAGCATATTTGCCATTGTGGTCACTGTGGCAGGGCAAGTATGAGGGCAATTCCAGTCTCTCATGCAGTATCAACAGAATTGTCACACTTGTTGATTACAGAGTAATTATTAATGCCAGTAATTTCTTAAACAGGAATAACAGTGTGACGTTTCTGATATACACCTGTCCCTGTTATGAATAGTACAGCAAATATTACAGGCATCTTATATGAAAGCTTCACACATGTTATATGAAAATCAATAATGGAGCATAAATGATATCAGGATGCTTTTGTTTACTGTGTTGCTCTTCTCAACTTGCTTGAAATCTGAGGTGAAAAAAATCAAGTAATCATGGTAAGCAAAGACATTTGAACTGACAAAGAACCAGCTTCTAAGCAGCCACCCTGCAACAAACACTACGCATATGAGATCATTTGATGTGTGCAGAGGGAGAAAAATAATCTAAGTATCACCTTGCTTAAACTTAGTTCAGGGTTTTTTTCCAAGATAAATGTAGCACAAAGATTTCTGGGTAACTGTTGAAGTGTTTAGGGCAAGATAAAATCTGCATAATATTCCTAAATTGTGCAAAATAGTAATCAAATCCTTAGTCTGACACTGGGTCCTGTTAGAAAGATGTAGTGCTTCCAAAAGTTGTTAAACACATGAATTTTTGTAAGTCACTTCTTTTAATATGGTAAATGAGTTTCCAAATAGCTGTATGTAGTATTTCAATTTCCCCTAGCAAGAGCATTTTTATTTTCCTTCCTGATATTATATTCTGCTTTTTTTGATGAAGTGATGAATTATCTGGATTACTGCCTTACAAGTATTAAAAAGAGGACAGAAGAGAATAAGTATGTCTTTATAGTACAAATTATTATTTTCTAGGCCAAAAGTATTATTTTGTAGGCCCCATTAAGACATCAATAGGGGCACAGTAGCTCAAGACTCAAATCCTGACAGTGCAATAAAGCAAACTGATGAGTTTTTTTCCTTGTCTCTTCTTAAAGCAAGGATGTTATAAGATATCAAATATTGCAGAAATTCTCTAGATAAGTCCTGCCTGGAGAAAGGATGAGTCATTCTTAGCCAATCTCTCTTCATAACATCTTCTCCTCTTTGTGCCCCACCAGAACAGGTCTATTATTTCAGGTGTGTTCTCTCAGGATCTAGCAGACACAACAGCATCAAGAGTTCCTTGCCTGTGAAGCTGGAGGATAAGCATTATGAATCCTCCCATAGGAAACTAGTCAGTCACTTCCAGAAGACTTCGTACCCTGCACACTGAAAAATCCAAGAGTTGGAATTTTCTAAACGAAAGAAAGAATTTGCTAACCCTTACCACCAAAAATTACACAGCTAAGTCCTTGCTCCACCAGTGGGAGCAAGGTGGTAAAAATCCCACTGGCTCGAACAGGGACAGAATTTCACTCCTTGTCCCACTGTAAGAGAAAATCCAGAAAGGACACAGTATCAACCCCTGACAACTCAGGTCCACCCATAACAAAAGGTGTGAACAGGTTTTCATGCAACCAGCACAGACAAGCAGGTAAAAAGGTACATTAACCTGCAGAGGTTCGATTTTGATGCAGCTTCATCCAGAGCGAAGAAAACTCAGACTGCATATGTTTATGAATTTTTCATAAGGACTATATTTCATCATGAAATTTTCCTCTAGAACGTAGCAGACCATACTCACTCACTGTAGTGAATGATAAATGCTTTTTGTGTGAGAGACTGTGTGTGTGTGTATGTGTGTGTGTGTGTGTGTGTGATTCTGTGCACCAATGTCACAGTCTCAGCATGGGAATAGAAGGAAACAGTGGCATCCTGCAGACTCAATTCAAAATTCTCTAGGAAGCCTGTCTTCTTTTTCTTTTATTTATTTACAAAGAGATACAATTAGTCATAATGTTCTACTGATTTAACTGCTGCTCTTTTATTTAGATTCTAGAGTGATATTTCTACTCTACGTATGGCTTACATGACTTTTTACAGAGCAGTGATGGGAAAATACTGATTTTCAGGGCTCTACTTGTTTAAATTGTTTCTTTTTGCTGAAATGAAACGTATATAATTGAATATAGACAGTACAATTAGATAGGTGGGTAAGAATATTTGGTTTGGTGATTCATTCTGAGTTTAGGTGCATTTTTTCCCTTTCCCCATAGTTTTGGGGGGGTTTCCCCTAAATATATAAAGGGCTTGAAAGTGTTAACTACAGAACTCAGCATTGTGTGTCACAGTCAGAAAGCATTGTCGTTTCCAGCTGAAAAAGAAAGGCTATCAGATATTACATGGTGTAGGACAATACAGTATTATTCCACATCATATTGATGTGTTTTGTCCATAAAATGTTCCAAAATCCATTTGCAGTTCAAAAGAAAATCCAAAGATCATTTGAAACAGCCATGGTTGGAGTATGGGAACAATGTAGTGTTTGAAGATCAAAATATTTTATTCCTCAGATGCAGGATCTCTCCTTAATGTTTAAAAGAGAGCTCTTATGCTGCTCAACCCACCTTCTATAAAACGTGCTGTTAAAAGTTATGTCAGACTCCGGATAAAGACATTACATCACTAATTTGAAAGAATGTCCTCTGCTGGCTGTAATATAATACCAGGATATAAAGCACAGGTGTGTGTGTGTGCAGCACTGGACTTAATGTAAGTACAAGCAACACGACAGTGAAATAAGGCCTTGAAATTTAGAACATCAGCTGTGTGGTTCCTGGCTAAAATCACTCAGTTTTAGCAAAACGTAAGGCTCAATTACACAAGAAAAAGCCCTTCAGACCATCTGGGGGCAGAGGTTACACCAACACTCCTTGCACCAGGGAGAGTTTGGGGGGGATGAGTGAAACCTGATGCAGGAGAGGATAAGTGGTGCTCAGGCACACAGCATCCCTCTGCACGAAGAATGCTTCACTGTTTAAGAGTATTTCATTTTGCAGAGGCAACTTTAACTGGCCTTGGGCTTAGGTCCAAGACATCCATTTTTTATCAAATACATAGTGAATGAGCAGTGTTTAAGGAGTTTGCAGTCTCTTAAAGTAGTGTCTTGCCAAGAAGAAATTGAATAAATAGGTTGTCCAGCCCAATAAGCGAAGGCACGTTAATAATCCCCTTTCCCGTTTTTCCCATTACATATACCAACAACTAAAGGACTGAGGGTGACTTGCAGTAAAGTGGTTCAGACCAAGGACATTTTACATGTAATTGGTTATTATTGATTATATCTCAATTAATGAAGGGAAACTCTAGACATATTATAAAATATGTAGACAATATACCCAGACCTGGTTAGGGACAACAAGCTTCTCACAAGCAATATTGAATAAAAACAATTATTTCTTGACATTTTCTCCTCTTCTTCAAATGTCAACTTAATTTTTTTCAGATTTTTACTTATTAATGTGGCAGATCCTATCCATCATGTCATGCTTACTCTTATTTTGTCAGCAATTCAAGCCAGAGATATAACTCAAAGTAATTACATTAAATGGTCAAAAGCAAGGTATGTTCTAGAATATCTTTGCTCAAAGTTTAAAAAAAAAAATTTGTTTTATGAGAGACCCAACTATTTACTTGATGAGCTTGAGATTCATTGTCATAAGCTTTTCAAGAGTGATACACAAATCATCCACAAAAAAATTCAATAAGACATTATTTATTATTATTGTGGATCTCATTTATTATTTTATATATAATATTTGTGTGTGTTAATCACAATTAATCATAAGATTTTACTTCTAGCTAACGTTTTTGCATACCTTTTTCTTATGCAGACTGTGCACTGTTCTCGTGACACTGCTGTATGATTTGACTTCACGTCACAGAACGCGTCCTTTAACAAATATTCACTTGTTTGCTTTGTTGGAATAAATAGATTAAATATGAAATTCAGTAACTAGATTTTATAATGCTGTGTTTCTCACTTGGATGCATAGGGAGCAATGGGAAAGTCATTCAAGCTGTAGATATCTTGCTGCTTCTATTTCTAAACCAGGTCTGCACAGAAGATGACTAAGCAATGCAATCCCATTTTAACATGGCAAGTAAAATGTGTGGAGTGCTGCATTTTCTTGAAATACTGACAGAATTAAAGTGAGAAGTGTTATGGAGCTGTTTACTCACCTCTGACACTCCACCTTAAAGGTACTTTTCTAGCTTCATAGCAGCCTAAGGGAAGTGCTGAAACCTATGTACAGAGAAATAGAAAAATGCAGTTAGCATTTAGAATTTGGAGAAAGTTCAGGTGATGCTTGAGAGTCTGTTAGACCACTTATTTGAGGTATACAGGCAAAAAGAATCCTTGACTAACAAAAAAATCATTATATCTCTCCTTACAGAAACTAAAGCAGAGCAAAAGAAAAATCACCCTCGTAAAAGCAATGTAATGCCACATATTTAATCATGGACTGCTAACATGCCATCTTATGTAAATTATATATAGGACAATGAATGTGCAAGAGATTTATATAAACTAAAAATAGCACTCAGACATCCTAGATTTGCCCATGTAAAATCCAGCACTTTGCAATATAAAATTAAATATGAGAATAAATAGTTCAGACACATAAATCAAAATCTCAACAAAACAGCCAATTCTTATTCAGTCCAGCTTGCTTCAGCAATTTCTTTCTTCTGTTCAAGACAATGTCTGTAAGCTGCAGTTATCTTAGTCCTCAACCAGCTCTTCTATGGGTTGGGAAAAATGCTTGGAAAAGAGAGCAGGGCTGTCAGCAGAAATATTGATCTGAGTACTGGTAGTATAATTCAGGCAGGTCAGAAATGTCACTTTTGGAATCTGGAAAGTAAGGTATTCCAAAAAAGATAAAAAAAAATGGTTCCTTGTCTATTTCGTGTTCGTGTGTAGCTACATTTCGTTTTATTTGCAATGATATTTATATCTGAGTAAGGGCATTAATCATAGACATCTACGGGTTGCAATGCTCTTATCCTACTATAATGTCCAAAGTCGTTGAAAGAAACCTGTGAATTTAATGTGTACCTATGAGGTGTTTACATATTTTAGAATATATAGCTTAGTGTAAGAAGCATTCTCAAAATGCATATGGGTTTCTCCATGCAGCTCTTTCTGATAGCTGAGTAATGAACAGCAAGAATTCCAGAACCTTTCAAATGTATTTGCTGTTCAAATTTCTTTTTTTGATTTCTTCAGTGACTGATTCATTATCATATAATGATCTGTGGATAACAGCAGTTCCTAGTTTGTTCTTTGCTAGTCAATTAGTTAGTGAGCTGAAATGCAACTATGCAAATCAAATTATACTTTTCTTGCATCCTGAATAAGTACTTAATAATTAAGATTATATATATAGTGATTTCTTATTTCTTTTGATGGTTGATAAAATTCAAACGTCGTACTGAAAGCTTACCTTTTACACATCTCCATGTAAAGATGGTTCCAAGTTTTGAATGTTCATAGAAAGCAAGTGTTATTGAATAACAGGCATATGAACCTTAACTTAGAATTTACTGCATAGAATAGAAGTAGGAATCAATAACTTGTTCTATAGTTGAATCTGCACACACTGTACACTGGAAGTCTCAGAATTTGGCCACGTTATAAAGTGGGCGTAGTGGTTGATGACAGGGGCAGATAATGACACTTGGATAAAACCCCATGGTGATGGAGAAGGGGAGGCAATGTGGAGGACACATGGGACCTGGGCAGCAGCAGCTCTGTTGAGTGTGCAGCCTGAGAATAGTCTTCGCACCAGAAGGCACCAAAGTGTCATTCCAGATACAGATGAGTCCCACGAGGTGGGAGACTGGGGCAGATGGTGAAAAGACTGGGCCTGGGTCCCTGTCTGCTTATACTGTCCTGCTGATAACATGCAGGCAGGCTGGAGTCCCTACCACTCAAGGTGTAACACGTATGCATACTGCTTAAATGAGTCAGCATCATGTTTACAAGCTGTGGTGCCAGTGCTCCTCAGATCTTGTAACGCTTTGCGGGTCCCCAGGATTTCTGCTGTAGACCACTGTTACATCAAAAACTAACCCAAACACAAAAAAATAAAAATACACTATGTACCAAATGTGGACATTCAGTACTTTACACAAAATTAAAAGTTTTTACTAAATAAAAAGTTGTATAACTAGTCATGCTTATACTCCCAACTTTGTCAGGGGCCAGGTGTCACCAAGTAGTCTTCCATACCCTCTTCTGCATTGCCAAGCATCAATAATTGCTACCTACTATTTACTGCCCTTCTAGAAAACGGTAGATTTTTTATTAAGTGCATTTGTGCTACTAAAACTGAAAAAAAAAAAACATGGTCAGATTTACAATATCACTGACTTGGTTTATTCTGTGCTTTTGCAATTTTTCTGGTTTGTGAAATAGCTATTCCTCCAAGTTGATGAAAGCCTAGGGCAGCCCATTTTCCTTCCTTTTGCTTCTACGAGGGAACTTCTTTGCACCAAGAAGCCTTCTTCCCAGAAAGTCATAATTGCCGCAACCAGTTTCTTTTTATTATGCAGCATTTCCCCTCCATGAATATATCGCTTCAATGAATTCACAGACCAGCTCTGTCTGGTTCAAACCCATGAACCTACACTTATGATAAGATAATGAATGCACACTCATCAAGCAGAACCACACTGAAAATGCTGTGGGCAAACATATAGTGCAATAAATTCTGTTAAATGAAGATGATGCATTTTTAGAGGCATCTCGCTTCTCAGAGGTGTTTGTTCACTCATCCGGCCTCACTACGCACCACAGAAGGAGGGTTTTGGCCACTGTGTACACAGGGAGATAAAGTAAAGCAGCAAATGTAAATAAAGGAAGCATTAATAAATGTATATTTATGTAAATTGGCATAGTATTTAATTAGTGACTATTGGGAAAGGGCACAGTAACATGCAAAACTGCTTCGAATGGCTTCGTATGTTATAAAAATTTAGTCAGTAAGCCATATAATGCCAGCCTAAAATACAGATGGTTTAAAACAGCAACACAAAACATTGGTTTTATACATGTAGTAAAGGAACATATCTGTAGGTTTTTATGTCTTAATCCACATAAGCCAGAAGGCTTTATTTCCCTGTTAATAAAAAAATAGGAGAAAAGTAGAGCTCCCTACCCCTCCTTAGACCAGTGGATGAAAAGTCCTTTATGTACAAAAGTTACCATATCATTATCACTGATATTGAACAACAGTGAGATGTCCAAGCAGCTTTATTAAATATGTAATGCTTCATATGTAGGGTAGATTTGGACGGGATTTAAGAAAAGAAACTTTTTACGATGAGGATGGTGAGGATGGTGAGTCTTGAACAGGCTGCACAGAGAAGTGGTGAATCCCCCATCACTGGAAGTCAGGTTGGATGGGGCTTTGAGCAACCCAGCCCATGTTCCAGCCCAAGTCCGAGAAGTAGGCCCAGATCATCTTTAATGATCCCTTCTGGCTCAAACCAATTGATGATTCTACATGATTATTACCTTAAGGGAACATCGAGGTTTGGCAAGGGTTAGGCGGGGCAAAGAGATTGTCTCATACAGGTTTTCAGAGTCAACTTCAGCTCTAGTTTGATCACTCAATATACTATCAGATATGCAGACTCAGGATACGGGCATAATGACTTTAAAAGGGGATGTTGAGATCCAAAAAGGCTGAATGTTCACCATTTATCCTTTTGAAAACTTAAAGACAGCTCAAAAAATGTGTCTTCCTCAGTTGATATGCAAGATATTTAGCATCTCCAGGATCCGGTGAAAAACAAATCACTTGACATTTCTCAATGGCTTGGCATAGCTTTTATCCATGGCTTCTATTCCAAAATGCTATTAAGGCTTCCATAACATATGAGTTTTACAAACCAAGATAAATGATGGACATTTGCCATGCAATTTATAAAGCATAAAATTTGCTCTATGTTCTACCATGCCTGGAAAAGTTTGTAGCCAGGGTCACCAGATCTCTCAGAAAGACAGTGCTCTGCTTTTTCTCTAACTGAAGATTTGTCCTGAGCAAGAGTGTCAGCAAATTGCAGGCACTATGATATATTGTCTAACAGAAGAGAATTTATTTGGGGGCAAACAATAAACTGAGTTCAAAACTTCATTGTGCTGCACAAATCAGATCTGTTATGTATGGCTATCTCAACAGGAACAAGCGAAAAACAGTTTCTAAACTGATTATACATACAGAAAATCTCTATTTTTAAAAAAATCTTATTATTGCTAATGAACAAACAATGCTTGTTCATATTTATAATGTAGAGAAAATGTTAAATCTACAAATTGAGACAGTATAGAGCAATTTTATGTATAATTTTGAATTTTGTTTTACAAATCTGATCTGCTGCAGACCTCTCATTTTTATTATTATTTTTAAAATATTTTTCCTTCTGTGTTAATCTATATCTTTTCTTCCAGGTTTCTCCTAGCATTTCCTGCCACAGAGCTATCTGACTCACTTAACACTCTAGAGAAATATGAAAGGTTCCTTCAGGCAGCTTGGTCAAATTAATAATCTTCTTGAAGGGTCACAGGGTCATCTAATGCCAGAGTCACAAGTGCCTGTACAGAATAAAATACAGAATACTGAAGACAGTTTTGCAGGTGCTGGGATCCATCAGTGCTGGTCACTTTTGAAACATCACCTCAACAGGGCACAGGAGCAGGCAATTCCCGAACGTTGGAAGTCAAGAAGGTGAGGCACAAGGCAGGTGAAGCACAGGATCCCTACTTGGCTGAGTAGGGATCTTCTCTTGGACATAGGGTAAAAAAAGAAGGAGTATGCCCAGTGGAAGCAAGGTCAAGTGACACGGGAAGAATAGAGACATGCTTCTTGTCACTCTAGGGAGAAAACTCGAGCAGCCAGAGCTCAGCTGGAGTTGAGGCTGGGCAGAAATATGGGGGACAATAAAAAGAGTTTTTTCAAATATATTAATGGCAATATGCAATACAGAAATATCATTGGCCTGGATGAGGCTGGTCACCTCACGAACAGGGACAGAGACAAGACAGAGGTATTTAGTGCTTTCTTTCCTCTGTCTTCAACATGGATGACACACCAAAGGGGTCTCAGTGCCCTGAGCTGGAGGACCATGACTGCAAGAATGATGAACTTCCAGTTGGCCCTGAAATTGTGCAGGATCTCCTGCTCCAGCTGGATTCCTGTAAATCTATGGGTCCAGATGGGATTCATCCCAGAATCCTCAAGGAGCTGGCTGATATCATCACAAAACCTCTCTGGATGATTTTTGAGCGGTCTTGGGAATCCAGAGAGGTTCCAGCTGACTGGAAGCTGGAGAACGTCGTCCCAGTTTTCAAGGGCAAGAAGGAGGACCATGGAAACTATGGGCCTGTAAGTCTCACTTCAGTGCCTGGTAAAGTGATGGAGAAAATTATTTTGGGAATTGTTGAAAAGCACCTGAAAGACAACACAGTCATTGGTCACAGCCAGCAAAGATTCTGCTTATCAAACCTGATTTCCTTTTACGACAAGGTAACCCACCTCGCTGATCAAGGGAAGCCAGTTGATGTAACCTTCTTGGATTTCAGCAAAGTTTTTGAAACTGTCTCTCACAGGATCCTTCTGGACCAAATGTCCAGCACACAACTGGATAAACACACCATGGTGTGGGTAAGCAACTGGCTCACAGATCAAGCACAGAGGGTAATAATGAATGGGGTAACATCAGACTGGTGACCTGTCACTAGTGGGGTTCCACAGGGCTCTTAGGTCCTGTGCTCTCCAACATCTTCATACATGACTTGGACGCAGGACTGGAAGGGGTATTGTGCAAGTTTGCAGACGACATAAAACTTGGAGAAGCTGTTGACTCCCTGGAAGGCAGGGAGGCCCTGCAGAGAGACCTGGGCTAATTAGAGGGCTGGGCAATCACCAACCATATGAAGCTCAACAAGTAGAAGTGCTGGATTCTGCACCTGGAGTGGGGCAACTCCAGATACACATGCAGACTGGGAAATGAGATGCTGGAAAGCAGAGCCGTGGAAAGGGCCCTGGGGGTCCTGTTCAAGGGCAAGTTGAACATGAGTCAGCAGTGCCCAGGCAGCCAGGAGGGCCAACCGTGTCCTGGGGGGCATCAGGCAAAGCATCGCCAGCTGGTCAAGGGAGGGGATTGTCCCGCTCTGCTCTGCACTGGGATGGCCTCACCTTGGATATTGTGGCAGTTTTGGGCACCAGAATATGGGAAAGATATTAAGCTATTAGAGAGCGTCTGAAGGAGAGGAATGAAGATGGTGAAGAGCCTTGAGGGGAAGCCTTATGAGGAGCTCCTGGGGGCACTTGTTCTGTTCAGCTTGGAGAAGAGGAGACTGAGGGGAGATGTCATTGCAGTTACAACTTCCTCCTGAGGGGAAGAGGAGGGGCAGGCACTGTGCTCTTCTCTGTAGTGACCAGTGACAGGACCTGAGGCAGTGTCCTGAAGCTGTGTCAGGGGAGTTTTAGGTTGGATATTAGAAAAAAGGTTTTCCCCCAGAGGGGGAACAGAGCTGGAACAGGCTCCCCAGGGAAGTGAACACAGCACCAAGCCTGACAGAGTTCAAGAAGCATTTGGATGGTACTCTCAGGCACATAGTGTGACTCTTGGGGATGGTTCTGTGCAGGGCTAAGAGTTGATGATCCTTGTGGGTCCCTTCCAACTTGGCATATTCTGTGATTCTGCATTCAAAAAATGCTCCAGTATATTTTACATTATTATATATTATATTATATACAGTATTATATTATACATCCAGAGTATATTTTTATTATTCACTTTAGTAAACTTCCTACCGTTCAAACACATCGAAGAGGTCCTTGATGAACTTACATTTTAATATGTTACATATTTTCATTGGTTCTATGAGAATAAAATGGTAGCCTGTTACACAGGCTCAAAGTGGAATGCAGACATGCATTTACATCAAGTTAAGGTTGTTAAAAACCATATTCTACAAAGCTGATACATTCCAACATGTTTCCATCTGAATTCCCACAGGTATCTTATCAGCCATTCATGCTTGTAGCCAGTCATAATATTCCACTTATGTATACAAACCCTTTTTTTCTCTGCCTGATACATTTCATCTCCCTTGAACCCATCATAAAAAGGTCTAACAGTCTCTCTAACAGATTTTCACTTAAGGACAATAATACCATCTAAAGACGGTAAAGTGGAGTTAATATTCTTTACTTTTTTCAAGTTCCAGACAGCACAACTAGGTTGCTGTAGAAAGGATACAGTATTTGGATTACAGTTCTTTCAAAGAAAATGTCTCTTCTGCCTGTGGTTATCACCTCTGACTTCTTTCTTATGTAGCTTGTTGTTTAACAACATAGAAAAAAACAGATAATTAATTACAACACTGAGTCCCAAGAGCTATTTTACATGTAGGAGTAAGATTTCAGTGGTAACATTCAAACATCATTCAGGGTGGAAATGACACCCGTACCTATAGGGATGGGAGTCATGAATCTTGCTTTATTGAGTTCTGTCTTCACAAACCTAAGCAATGAAAAGGTCAGACCCTTGCTCTGAAAAAAAAAGTGATTACAGGTAACTTCAGAAATAGTGGTAGTGGTTCACTGAGAGTGAAATTCTGGTGTTCGATACTAAGTGTATATTGAACTATGTGTGCACACAGGAGCAGATATAACAGATGAATTTTAAAAAAAATTATGACTGATAATAGCATGTAGCATTAATAACACAGTGCCATTCTCTCCATACCACTTTTTCCCACTGTAATGAATAACCAAAGCCAGCTCATATACAGAGAGTGTAAATAACAGGCAGTTTCATCATGAAGACCCTCTAGCTCTATATTTTGTAATGCTTGCTGCTACCAGGAAAAAGGGTTACATAGCTCTAGGAAAATATGATGAACATCATTTCCAAAGAAAAAGCTCGGGATAATTGTTTCTATTTTGATCAAACCCACTGTAAATTCAGGTTTTATAATAATACAAAGTTGTAAGTACTCTTGAATTACCAGACCAGTAACCTTGAATACTTAAAATTTTTACTCAGGTTGGGTTAAATAACAAACAGTCATTGTTATACAAGCAAAGAATATAGAAGAGACAACATGAACCTTTTTGGATCAGCAAATCATTTCCTCACTACTGTGTCAACAGCTTTCTCTGCTTACTTGATGTCAGTTCTCAGGTCAATTGTTCTTGACTTGCATTAATCAAGAGCAGAGAATGTAATGAGCTACCAAGAACATATTTAGTAGTTTAGCTAGCAGTCAGGCTAGAATTTTTCAGGGTTTTGTGGATGGCGTTACAATTTAAAATGTGAAGTATGCAACAACAGAAATATGAAGCAATGATCGGGGGGAAAGGGGGCTTTGGTTCTGAGAACAACTGTTCTCTGTACCAAGTGTTTCTGGAAATGCAGAGGACATCAGAACTAAATATCTATTCACCTACCTGGACATTCTGTGATTGCTTGAGACTGTTTGCTGTAATAGCCAACACAGCTTTTAGGAACACCTTTTTGGCAAGGCAGGTAATGACATTAACGGCAATGAAAGAAAAACTGATAATTACAGCTCTTGCTATGCTCTGCACATGTCATTCCTCGTGAGATCATTTAATGATCAGCAAACATGAAGTGCCTGTGAAAATTGTAATTTCTCATTCATTGAAATACTGACTGCAATTCAGCCTCAGCAGAGAAAATTTCTAATTTCTTATTTCTTCATCACATGCTGCCATTGACTTTGATGTAAACAAAGCTGAGTCCAGTGATTTTGCAGCCTTTTATTACTGAGTTGCAGATTTGACAGTATTATTCCTGTTCATAATACTAGGCATTTTCTTTTCCTTCTTTTCATGAAAAATAAGCTAATTAATTGATTAAGGAAACTTGTGCTTCAGTTTCTCAATTCATGCTCCGATTTCTGAACATGAGTTTACATACCTGTTGCTAATTACAGTGTGATTAGCTATCTCAGAAACTTAAAAGCAGAAAGGTTATGAAGGCCACTTATCCTTGGCTACCCAAAAAGCAACCTACTGCTCTAATCAGTATTAACACATGTGGACTAGAAACAGCCAAAATATTACATCTTTATATTATCTTGTGATCTAGGCATAAGGTATTTTATGAGATTTGTAAGTCTTGTTTAATTCCATTTTATCCCTTGTATACATTCAGCATATTGGGGAGGAGAAAGCGATGCTCTTGACCCATTCACATTCTTTATTATAAAGTCAGAAATAAACTCAGTTTTTTAACAGTGATCATGTTCAGCTGTTTATTATTTTAACTTTCCTGTCGTGGATTTTCACAACATGGGAACTGTGGAAAGTTCTTAATAGCATTCTATAAGTTTATCTGGAAACAACATACTTGCCATAATCAGTCCTTAAGTGTTGATTTCAGCCATACACTATTCAATCAAAGTTATTTATGCTTAAATGATTTGCCTTCAAAACTATGTTGGAGAAAAAACTTAGTTTGTGCATTTTAGGTGGAAAAAGACACAAAATGAACACTAATGCAATTTTTGTCAATATATTCACCTAAATAATTTGCCAATAGGAGAAAGTAGTTATGAGTAACACACAAGCCTAGAAATAATAACTTTTAAATACCAAACATGTCCTATTATACTAACCATAATAATGAAATTAGGCTTCTAATCAATGCTTTTGAAGAAGCTTTTGCCGAAAAAACCCACAACTCCTTCAATATACATATAATGTATGTGCGTGTCAGTGCCCTCTGCTGGGTAGAGTACGATCCAAACTGGTATTTATGATCAGGTCTTCACAGAACAGCAGCTCGTAAGAAGTTATAAACTGATGTTATTCAGTACAGAACGTGAAGAAAATTCATATTTGCATGGCATATAACGGAAAAAATGGTTTGGGAACTATTGTTCCTAGATTTTGTCCCTAAGGCTCGTTGCAAGTGTTTGAAATAAGCAGCTGTGATCTTTCTATCTTGTGTCAAAGGAATGTGCAAGCATACATCATTTTGTCTCTTTCTTTATCCATGAGCAACCTACCCAAAAGGTTTCACTGTGCAGTATTTCAGTGTGGAATTTTATTTACCTTTCTTCCTTAGCTATAGCCTCCTATTTTAACACCATATATTACACAAAGCCCCCAAGTGGCCTTCAGAAATATTTATTAGCTGTTTAACAGAATATGCTTTACTGCTGCTGAACTACATTTTACAGAAATGACATAAATGCTGTCCCTACTTCACCTACTCTAGGATAAACAGCCTACTCTAACTTCAGGGCTCTTAATCTAACCAGTTCTAAATTCATTAAAATCTGCATCCCAGTCTCAGTTTTATTCCAGATGAGATGCTGCCTTCAGGGTCATTCACAGAGGCCACCAGTGAAAAAGGTTTCACTTTACTATTCCAGATATTTTGTCCTGGGGAAACCAAATGGGTCAAAGGCATTACCAAGGAACGAATACATTAAGTAGCCACGTGCTTGGGGTAAGATACTGGTTTGGTATTGCTATAAATCTCCTTTTTCCTCTGAATACGCAGTTATTCTTTTTTTTATTCTTAAAGGAAATGTGCTTAATTCTGACTGCCCTGTCCACTTTCATAGTAGTATTCAGTTTTTCTACTTTGCATGGATATAAATAACCATTTATCAGCTGCTAATCAGTAATTAGCCATAGCACAAGACAACATCTTCCTTGGAGCCCAAAAATTAATGAAAAGCTGAGAACTGCTTCCTTGTCAAGAGTTTTGCTGCAACCACAGGGGCAGCAGTCCATAGTTTCAAATGCATCCTATGCTCCACTCAGCATTGCCCCATTTCACTCATTGAAACAAACTTTTGGCCAAAAAATGGCTAAAAAAAAGCATTTCACATCAGGGCCAGGAAGATCATGCCAACAGCATTACTCTTCTGGGTAGGAACGTACTGTGCCAACACAGTACTCCTGGTTTCTGTCAGGCTTGTGTGTGTATTAGTATTGGCTTTGTGCTATCTGTCCACACTCAAGCAGGTGGCAATTACAGTTTTGGGATGAACTAAGCGAGTATAGACTCTGCCCCTCTCAAGAGGAAAATGCCACGAAATGAAGGACTAACACGGATTGATTTCCTTGGATTTCAGCCAGGTCTGGCTCACTTCTTACTCACAAATACTTATAAAGGTACGCATGGACAATAACCTGGATGGGGATGGGTGAATGTCTGCACATTAAGGTGAGATCAGTGTAGTGTTTTCTCACTGAGATATGCTTGGACAGTCAGGATGCTGTACTGAGGCTGTCCAAGAACTGCTCTTTGTACTTCTTTGTGTAAAGTGATCCTCTACTTTCACCACAGATATTTATTCAAGCAACACCTTTTTGACATCAGTAAGAACAAGTTAAAAACTGAAGGATGAATTGAGTTGATCACGTACTTTTAAAGTGTCTATAATCAGATGCTAACTAATAATATTGAACTTTTTGACTCAGTAATTAATTATAACTCCAAAAGCTAGATCGAAAAAATAGCTTTTATTGTTTGGGTTTTTTTAATATTTATTATTCTCATCTTTCTTTTAGCCATAATAGTTAGAAACATTATAGTTAATTTTGAGGGATAGCAATATGCATCTCAGTTGCCAAAACAAATCAATAAAACATCTGCCTTTTTAGGTAGACAAAATTGAATTTTCGCTTCTGTCGAATGCCACTTGGGGTAAGTAAATCTAGTCACTTTGGAAATGCTTGTCAGCTAGACATGCCTCAACTGAAGATGATCAGCCATGAAAGTATTTGCAATTGAGCCTAATTAGTCTTTGAAGTTTAATCTTATTATGCATCAGATTTTGCCAATCATCTGCAACCAAGCTTCCCATTGAAATCAGCGGGAAAATTATAACAGAAAAAAATATTTAGTCTGACCCTAAAGGACTTGGGAATGCTTCTAATTTTCCCATAGAATAAAAAAGACAACACTGCAGCAGCTCAACCGTCTTGATGATTTCATGTACCACAGTGACACACACCCTATAAATGACCAGGCAGAGCTTTCAGTCCAATTAACAGCTGCTCAAAAAAAAAAAAAAAAGGCATTGGAAGTAACAGCAAATGATCAGATATCGATGAGAAATACACAATGGTCTTTACCTGAGTTCTGGAATGCCATCAAAATTAGGGATGTCCAAGCTCTGCTCTTAGGGAACAGAACAGTAAACACTGGGTACTGAAATGATGGCATACGTAACCAATTACTTTTATTTGGAATTATATATCCATATTTGTCATTGCTTGTAGACTTACTACTTAAATACTCAGTAAAGTAGTAATCTGAGGGTAGTTCAGATACAAATATAACAAAAATAAAGCTCATATAAACTATGTGAAGGACCCCATATAAAGGACCCCAATGAACAGTAAGTAATCATCTCTAAAGTAAAATACCAACTGATAATATAAAGAAAATTTGCAGTTTCTCACAAAATTATAACCTATTTTCTACATCTTATGGAAAGGGAGTGAAAAGTAAATGTTTAAGCTTACTTATAAATAATCTATAAGTATTGCTTTTATTAACCAGTATGTTAATAAAATATGATTTATTAAATGTTTGAAATATGAAACATACCAACACCTTAATACTTCAATTAATTCATTAATGCAAAAGTTATTAGAAATATAAGGTTATTAGAACCTGATGAACTATTTTCAGCAACTTTACCACATTAAATGCAGTGTTACGGTTTATTTCTTTGAATGTCATATACATACCAATAAAAAGCATCCAAAAGAAGCAATAAGAGATACACATACTCTGGAAATGAACAGAGTAATCTCATTCTTTAGTACTGTGAGCATATTATTTTTATTATAGTTAGCTATTACATGCAAATGAAAAGTTTGGAGTTTACATAAATATGAAGAGGAAACATACTATCCATGAATAGGCCCTAAACAGTAGTTTCAACAGTAGAGTCTAGAGTTTTGGTCCTAAACCAGCTGTAAACATTTTGGAAATTTCTAGTTTTTCAATAAATAAATGTATTTTTATACTTCAGAACTTTCACAAACTTCAGCCTCATGGGGTTATTCCTTTTTAGAATCCCCCCCGCTCATTAATTGTTATTTATAATTGTCATTTATTCTCTAATTTCCCAGACAAAGATGCTCAATATCCTCCTTAAGAAGCAGACCTGGCAGCATGACATACAGGTACAAAATTTCTTAAATAATCCATTCAGTCCAGCACAAGGTTGTTTGTACACTTTACTTGAGCCTTACACTGAAAAATAGGAGATGAACATCGGCATGAACTGTCTTCCTAATGTGATTAGGCTCAGAAATGAACTGAATCAGAAATGAACAATTCATAAACGTAACTCAGTTCGACATTTGTTCACAGTGAAAATTATCTCTGAGCAAATGACCCAAATAAGCCTATGGATCTCCTAAACTCCTCCCAAATCCCCAGCATTGGTGATGCAATGACTACGGAGCACAGCTGGGGTCAGCACACTGCACTTCTGAGTCCAAACCCTTGATCTTGTCCATTGGGCTATTTCTTGTCCTCCTAATTTCAAGACTGCATTTGCTTTTTCAAATGAGATCTTCATCAAGAGTGACTAAATGTGGTGGCAATCTGAGAGGTGACCGGCAGACCTTGTGACATCATTGTCAGCTCATTCCATCATGTTCACAACTGTGTCCGTCACAGAAGGGCCGGAGAACCCTGGCCCTGGCTCTGTCCTGGTGAGAGAGTCCAAAGAAGGACTGGTGACCCCTGCAGAAGTCCAAAGCCTGCAGCTTCTCTGTACAGAGCTTCTGGAGCTCTCTGCCTGACGTACTTCACAAACACTATATTGATTTAAAATTAATTTAAAGAAAGCCCCCACATTAACTTTGTTCATGTAACAGTACTACTACAATTTTCTACAGGCACAAATAAAACACTTTAATGATATAATTTTATACACCATGATTACAGAAATAAGTGAAAGTCAAGGAATAAACTTTATATCATCGGAAAGCAAATTCATTGGTATCAACTATGCGCTTGATAAATTTAAAGTGAGTGGACTCTGCACCTGCTATGCAGAATGTGCATTGTTTCAATGAGTCAACATGCATATATCATAAATTAGTGGTCTACTTCTTAACCACAATACATGTGTTTGTAGCTTGTGTTTTTAAGAAACATTCCTAGACATTTTCCAAAGGAAGAGTATTAGTAATATACTGCCTTTGTATCTAAAAGTATCACTTAGAATTGAAAGCTCATATTGCTAGGCATTGTATAATCATGCAAGACAGCCAAAACATATGAATTAGCAGCATGTAGTCCAGCGTGATTGTATGAACAGGTCCAAACTAGAAAAAGAGATCGTTGCTATATCCTTAATGAAGTGCTGCAGTGCACATCTACTACAGATCCATTCCCAAACTCTGAAGTGGCAGCTTCCAAAAAAAGAGGGTTTAATGCTACATGATGTATGGTATAGATGATGCAGGTATAACTGCAACAACTGCTCAGGCTCATCCATCAGGATCATCCTCACAGGATCATCTAGGAAAGATTTCTAGACTATAGCTCAGGAAGGGTGACTGAGGAAACATAAAACAAGTGCTGTCTCTCTGCAACGACCAAACACATCCTTGCTGGAAAGCCATTCTTTGGAAACCAGCTATTTCAGCATGATAATTCCTGGAGCATCCCTGTCACTAGTATTTCTCTTTCTGCCAAACTGTATTCAGTAGTAAAAGCCGCGGAAAGATCTGCAGGTAGAAGTTGGGGTCTACTATGTGTATTTACAATACATATCTGTACATAGTAGACATGCAAAGTGTATGGAAAAGTGGTTTGTTTTGTCTCTTTTTCAGATGACACAAGTTGAGGGCCATTTTTAAATCTTTAAATGTTTCAACATTCAGCCAAATACTGGGATTTTATTGGTGTTTTATATATTTGACTCACAGACTCTGGAGGTAATGTCAAGAAACTGTTTTTTTTTTTCCATCACAGATCTGAAGCTTTTACAGCTGCTTTCTCTACTACACACTTTATGTTTTGTACGCACTTCAATTTGACAAAATAACTGGAAAGCAAATTATAAACAAATATAAAAAATTGGAAAAAATCATCAATAAATGTAAGACTTTCATTTGAAGCAAAAAAAGGTATATACATTTTTTTTAATGTATTCAGCAAACTGTAGCGATCTTAAAAATCATGAACATTGGTAAAATGAGAAAGGCTGTCAGGCATTCAGACTTCAACCTTGACAGCGTATCAGGACCCAGACTTGCAGTCTAAAAGCAAGCAAATAAGAAGACTCACAAGACTAAAAAATCAAGCCATTCTTAATATTAATGAGAACTTTTTACCATAGGATTAAGGGTTCTCCCTTTTTATTATATAATTTATAACACAAGCACAAAAAGTCACCTAATACAGTATTGGGAAAAAGGAACAAAAGACATTATATGTTCAAAATGCTAACACTTATTACAGGATTTACTTTATTTAGAGAATAAATCCATGTGTCTTGTTCAAATTGCTTATCCTGAATTCTTTCCCCTTACCAACAAAGACAGACAGATAACAGCTGAAGGACTGTTTCATCACGCTAGTCTTGGATGTTTGTCTGTGACATGGGGTGAATTGCAACCTGGAGGTATTTATTTCCATCAGTTACTGGGACACCCAAAAAAAGCAGCTTAAATCATTTGCCTGACTTTTGCATTACATTATTTTTACTAAAGATGAGATGAATACCACCCTTTGTTTTCACAGTCCTTTTCCAATCACAGCTATAGAATCCTTTTTGTCCTCTGTTGATTACCTTACTTCTGTGAAGTAAGAAACACTTGGTTTATTCACAAGTAGTATTTGCTGCAGGTTGACACAAGATGTGGTTTGACACTGTAGCCTAATTAGAAGCTTTGACTAGGCTCCATATTTAATTTAAACAAATGGAAAATAATGAAACTTTGCCATTCTGGATTGACTGATCTTTTGCTCTTCTTAGAGGAATATTTGCAAAGGGTAGTAACATTAAAACAAACCTCCATATGCATTAAGTCTTCCTTTGACTGCATGGAAATTCTACATCTAAAAACATGGGTAACTCCAGTAAAGATAAATAGAATTTCCTGATTTACTTTCACTTTGCCATTATATTAGATAATAATATAATAAAGAATTTATAGCCAAATAGGATCTGCTTTGATGACACTGACTTGTCCAGTAGGACTCTCTAAGCACACCGTTCTACCAGGTTTAGTTGGCTGAATATCTTTTCTTATAGTTGAACCTCCAATTTACATACAAGAGCCCAATTTGTCTTATCATCAAGAGAATTTACTGCAAACATGTTGGTCTCCATAAGTTTTATTACATAAAAATGGTTGCCCAGCTCAGAATAAGCTTTTTTGTTTGGTTGTTTGGTTGGTTGGTTTTTTTTTTTGTTTTTGTTTTGTTTTGTTTTTTTTTTGTTTTTTGTTTGTTTGTTTTGTTTTGTTTTTTGTGTGTTTTGTTTGTTTGTTTGTTTTTGTTTTTAACAAATTAATGATCTGAAGTCAACAGTGCAGTTTTTCTGCTGGCTGTCCTTAAGATGTCCTGAAGCCCTGTGGTTCTGGTGTGGATGGTGATGCTGCTGCAGTGCCACAGTGGTGTGTCTGCCACAAGGATAGAGGTCATTTATTCAGGAAACTGAACTTTCTCGGGTTCATAGTGCTGTGGTGTTGCACAGCTAGGAGGAAATAAAATTGATCCAAGCAGATACTTATGAAATGATTTGGAAGCACTAACACAATTGAGAAGAATGTACATTTTCCTTGCACTTTTTTAAGTTAAAATTTATGATTAATGTAAAATAGCCTACTGTTCAGCTTTTGCTGCAGTATGTGCAATGCTCAGCTTATTAAAATGAATGACCCCATGAAAAGCATTAGCATTTGGCAATTTTGGGGATGTAATGAAGCATAATTAGAATGATTAAGAAATAAATTGAAAGAAAATAGTTAACTGGTCTATGAGTGAAATCCAACAGTAGCACAGGAAGCCTGCACAAGGTCTCAGTTATCATGCTATTCCAGCCATTTCTGCAGCTCACCAAAGCTGGGGGAATAGCAATTTACATTATACAAACAGTATATATTTTTCAGGTGCTGTCCACCAGAAGCCTGGGTGTGAGCTGTAAAGGTGCCTCTTACATTGTTGGAGGTACTATTAGCTGCTAGGGGTCAAACATCACCTAAAGAGAATTAGGGTGGTTGGGTTTCAACAACAGTTTTACTAGAATGAGCAACATAAATCTGTATTTCTGTAATCTGAGCAGCTCAGTGTTACAGCTAGTGTCTCCCACTTCAGGATTATTTTCCTAATACATTGATGTGTTAGGTCCTGATTTATCAAACCATCATCTACTCTACTCAGGGTGAGGATTTGTCCTCCCTTTCATGTTTTCTAGAGCACTGTGCAGATAAGCAGTGCAGGAACCATACAGGCAGCAGCATATAAATAACAACTGCAGTAAATAGTCACTTGTGTAAATCTGTGAAGGCCCATTAGATGTGGATACAGACATAAAAATGGTCATTATTGTTTGGCAATTTCAAAATGCAAGCAGAATTTTTTAAAAGCAGACCAGTCTGGGAACAAAATCTTCGTGATCTATTCCCAGTTTAACACAAATTACCTCCAAGACTCAAAGGACAAGAATGAAGTACAAAATTGTTTTGTACTACAAAATTAAACTGTTTGCTCTGTTTTACTCCCAGGTTGTACATAAGAACTTATATGGCAGGAATGAATGAAGCAGAGATTTAAACTCAGCAACATACAAAAAGGGAAGTAGGAGCTGTGTATATGGTTCAGTATGTATATTTGGTTCAAAAAGGCTGAGATAAGAGTGCAGTTATTTTGACCATCTCACCTATACTCACAAGTTGTCAAGTCATTCCTTACATTTAAAATTGTTCCTGGTAAAACCTGTAATGACTCTCTAAGCAACGTTTGGTGAAGACAAATGTTGTCATTCAAGCAGAACTATAGAAACCTGTGTTCATTTATAATAAAATTCCTTCATTTAATTTTATATATAAATGCATTAGGAAAATTCCATGTAGTTGGAAAATGCAGAGAAATAATAGCCTGACACCAGAGTCAAACCTTTCTGCAGTATCATCAGTTGAGAATGCAAAGGTCATTCCCTTCTGATATTGAGGCAGGTTTCTTATTGATTGTTTCTATGCCAGAAAAAAAAAAATCAGATTAAAATAAAAGGAGTTTCTTAGTCTCAAGCAGAAGTGAAAAATAGCTCTTAGGGGGAACAAAAGGAAGGCAATCAAAATTTACTGTATTGTGCCAAATGCAGGCAGTTTCAGTTTGTTTTGAAAGATCCATTCACATAATCAAAAAAGAAGACTTTACAGCAGAGGTACAATAACAATTAGTGTTTCGTCTAAAAATAGGTCATTAATGTGAGTATTAGCTGAGATTAACTTCGCCACATAACTGTTTTGTTCTGCTTCGCATTATTTTGTGCAAAGGCGTGTTTCAAAAAAAAAAAAAAATCTGAACGCAAAGAAAATTATCAGTAGGAAGCCAAAATTCTCTCTCCCTGTGTTTAGATAACACGTGGGCTCCCTACCTGGAGTACCCCTCTACTCGTCAATGGACAAAGTGCATTGAAAGGAAATCTCCATCAAGAGTAAGGGAATCATAATTTGCAGGATATCAATACTCCTGGTAATAAGACATCTTTCAAGAGCATTATTCTTCTGCAAATAGGAGTAACACAGCACTCCACATGACTGTTTTTCCTCCGGCCAAAATCCCCATATATAATGGTGTGAAAAGAGCCCTTCTCTATTCCCAACAGTCAGAGTAACATACGTGTAACCTGTATTCACACCTGTGCTTAAGATCTAAAAAATACAATTATCTTCAGCATTTGGCAACACTTCAAATGTCTTGTTTCTTTCAGGTGAGATAAGCTGTAGCCTAATTTAGATACATTTTCAAAGCAAAAATAACGTTAATAATTAGTGCCATTTACAGTATAGGAGAATTTCACCTAAGTCCAGTTTCACGATGATCGAGGGATACCTGGTAGGTACGAGTTTACCCCTATTCACAGGACACCTGCAAAGGCTGTGAAGTGCTATCTGTAATTCTGAAAACAGCATATGAGTGAGAATTAAGTGCTGCACTGATTTAGGGCTGTCTGTCTGCCCAGAGATAAACAACAAACACACTTGCACTGAAATTTATGTTTTCAGGCACGTACCAAAATCTAGCTCGGAACAGATACAGTAATATTTCCTCTTTATTTGCTTGGGCTCTAATGAGTAGTACCCAAGCTGTGTGTAAAAGGTTGTCAGTTTAAGTCCACTTAAATCCTTTTTTTGTCACAGGCTAAGATTTTTCAGGTATAATTAGCTTTTCAAAATTGGTTAATTAAAACCACAGTATCCTCAGGATTCCAAATCATATCTATAATGGATGTCGGAATTTTCATTTGTCTGGAATTGCAAATTGTCAACTAGTGGATTTTTCAAAATCTTAATTACTTCATCCAACTCTATGTGAATTATGTAACCAGTGCTTTTCAGCATCATGTATTTTTTAGTGTCAGAGGTTAAATTGCTGTATTTACTCAGTCGTAATTATTCCTTTTTTTTGTTTGTTTTTCTGAAATCTACACAAAGGTCTTGGTTGCAAAAGTTTACATTAATGTCATCATTCAAAACTTTAATATATGTAAGCACATCAGCAGCTAGCATTCATATATTACAGAAGAATACTTAATTGGAAAAACTGTCTGCTTCTTCTCTTTCCACAGTTTCCTAAATATATATATATATTTTAATTGTATGCACACATACTACATATGTGTACCCACGTTTTGTTAGCTGGGTTTTAGCAAACTGACAACACATCAAAAGAAAAATTGAATTGTACCACTCATTCCCAGTTTTAAAAGTTTCATTTTGCTTTTTATCTCTTGCAGATATCATTTAAGTAGTTGACAGTAGTTAATAAGTTGGTGATAATCAAAGATACATGTCACTCTTTTTCAAATAAATTCCAAAAGAATTACAGAAATACTGCTAAGTGTTGAAGTGTGGTATTGCGTGTTGTCTTTTTTTTACTTGTTAACCATGGATTATTCATACTGCACAACTTATGCCATGGTTTATTGTGTTCACAGTGAGGTGACATGAGTTAGCTGAATAAAGAGCCCACGAACACAAGTACTAAAACTCCTCATTAATGCGCATTATTCACAAGCACTTCTAGTGAAAATGCTATGCTCAGTAATCATGTTTTCAAAGGGACTCTCTCAACAAATGTTCAGCTGCCACACTGCGCAACCCTTCACAGAAACCAGCATCTGCAAGGAGTACAAAACTATTTTGTAGTCAAAGTATTAGTGCTGTAGCACTTGGATGTCGACTTCAAAGCCTCTTGCTGCTAGGTGATGGCAGCAGGGAGATTGCAATCCCTGTCACGAAGATTTGCAACCAGAACTTGTCACTGGAACTGGGGAGGGGGGCTTAAAAGTAAGATGGAAGGGACACTATTCCTCGACAGCCAAAGGCAATACTTATAAATTACCTCCTTCTAACTTGTCAAAAACTACAAATGTTTTCAAGAATTATGAGAGGAGGGACTGGTTTACCTGTATTTATAAAGTACATTTCTTTGAGAAAACTACATTCAGCATCTTTTTTGGAGGGTGTTGGCAATCGGTAGCTCAGTTTAGAAATGGAAAGGAGGCTTCTACCATGTCATATCCCCACAGCAAAGTCCGTAAGCAAGCTGTTTACAGGCCACTGCTCAAATAGCCCTGTTCCTTAGCTTTAAATAGAAGCACCTAGAAATTTCTGAACTTGGTTTTGTTGTGATTTGATTTTGCTCTGAATTCTCTGAAATGAAAGGGCTATGAACATACAAACTCCTGGCTTTTGTCCCCTGAAGAAATTGCCAAGGGGAAGCAAAACAGAAACCACACAAGTCCCACCCAAGTCTTGCATGGGTCCCATCATAAATGAGATATAATCCAGCCGCCTGAATGAAACCTGTCACTTATCTAAATGGCAAATACTATGGAAAGTAATTTTTTTTCTATGTTTTGCTATATTATGTACATAATTTTTGAGGGCTGAGATGTTGCTTGTTGTACTTCAGTCTGATGTTTGTGGGTATTATAAACAGCTGATAAACCATCTTCTGTGGTACTTGTGGACATCCCTACTGTAATAAAGCACTTTTATCTGCCAAAGCTGGGTAATAAGCTGGAACAGTAGCTGAACAAATTAAGGTTCTACCGTGTTTATCCTGCTGCATTCAAATGACTGCAGGTTTTTATCCCTGACAGCACCAGCTGAGTTGGGAATCACAACCACTGTTTATATTGCAGCTTAGAATTTCTAAACTTCAATATGCCTGATAAAATGACCACGCTTTTGGGAGAAGCTGAGAGGCTGCCTCCCCTCAGTGAGATGACACAAGCACCGGTGCTCTTGCGGATCCCAGTAATGCTGCCTTGGCATTTTGTATCAAAGTTGTATGGGATGAAGGAGCGCCATGTTAGGGCAAAATGCCATGCACAGCCAAAATGAAGTCAGAGTGAAGTTATATGGGTTGTTCTTACCTTATGAATCAATATGTTATAATGCAATGAATCTCTTCTGGTAAGCTGTCTGGAAGTTTAACACTAGCAGGCCTGCTTTCCACAATACATACTGCTGTTACACCTGGGAAAAAACTGTAAAATGCTGACATTCCTTGTTCAAATACCTCTGACTCTGCATGGTTTTATTCACTATAGAGAACTCAATAAAGAATGAGCCTCTCTTCTATGTAAATGTCAGATACCATCAAGTACTATATATTCTTTACAAGTTGATCTATGTAGTCCTTTGAAGATGATTATTTGTTTAAAAGAGTATTCTAAAGGAGAAAAAAAAAAAGGTCTCTGTTCATGAACCCACTGATACTGAGGGAGGCTGGCTGTGAAGCTGGTATCTGCTTCAGAACAAGGAGCAACAAAATGCAGGCTTGTATTTTTCATACTCCAAGATTAAAGGACAACAACCACAGCCTTTTATATCACCAGCAGCAAAGCCTGGCCAGGGAGCACAGGAAATTGTTTTTATAGTGACTTTGTCTTGTCAGATAAGAAACACTCCAGAAGATGCAGTGAAGCTACTCTCTGTCTCATCAAACCCCCAATGTTTTTCTTGTGTGCCTTCCATCTCCCTCTTGGCATGGTAACTGAGGAGTCATAATTCAGCAATAAAGCTATATGGCTGGCTTCATTAAGAGCAGGTGCCCATGATTTATTAGATATGGCTAAAAAACATTTTGAAGCCCAGGTGAATCTACTGAACTTAATAAGGTAATGAAAAAATAAAAGCATACAAATAACTTCAGAGTTAAGCCTTGAATCCAGAGCGAGATATTAAATTTGATTTTTTCCAAGTAACTTCTTAGACAGAGTCATTTTGCACTCTGTACTACCTTTCTTTTTGAAAACAAACAAAAGGAGAAAATATTTATCAGTCCATCTTGATAGGTTATGTTTGGAAATTATAATTTGTTTCCTTATGGAAATAACCCCTTTCTTTCAAATGAACAAATGTAAGAACTATATTTAAAATTTAATATTCATGTGCATTTTGGAGTCAAAATAGACAAAGTTCAAATAAACCAGGGGCATAATAAACTAATTTTCTTGACTGACTAGACACTGAGGCTGCTGAGGCAAGAGACAGTCAGTCCTACTATTGCTGTAGCCATCTGTTTCCCCGTGTCTCGGAGCAATAATGATTCCTGATTAATGCACTTCGTGCAAAAGCACAGACTTCACAAGAAGTGACCTGTAGTTGTTTATGAATAGTCCAATGAAAAAATTAGCCAGTCTACTAATGTGGTAAAAGTATCACTAACAGCGCTGGCCAGATCCAAAGTGAAGGCTAGGCACACTTTTTCTAACCCTTAGACTGAGGACAGCGTGTAACATCCATGCTCCAGTGGGCTTAACATATTCCTTGTGCCACAATCATGGAGGGTACTTTCCAGACCATGGTTATAGGCGGTGTTACATAACTAATGAACATTCTTTCTTGTGGACAAAGGTGTTTTAAAGCATTTATTTCCCAGTGCAAACTGATAAAAATACCCATGCCCAGAGCCCAGTACCTGATTCACTGAAGAGCAGAGAAAAGCATCCCTTTTCTTCCTGTAGCATAAGCAGCAGTCATTGTCCATATAATCCTGCATCAAACATAGCGTT
Source organism: Oxyruncus cristatus (assembly GCA_013399855.1). Lineage (NCBI taxonomy): Eukaryota > Metazoa > Chordata > Aves > Passeriformes > Cotingidae > Oxyruncus > Oxyruncus cristatus. The sequence continues at coordinate 359,239 of VXAY01000969.1, read as the reverse complement.
GGAATTATTCCTATTTTGTTCTTTCAGTGTACCAATGAGCTTACGGAGAAGTAAGGAAACAGAACAGGATATGTCTTTATTTATGTAAGGCTTCATCTTTTGAGTTATAGAGTGTTCTAGCAGCAACAAGGGTATTCAAGGAGATGGACAGCAAATGCAGGGTCAGTAAACAAGATGGGAGAGGAAAACAGGATAAAAGGAAAGGCAATGTGATGCAGTGTTCATATAGTAATTTCAATAGCTGACAAAAACTCTCACAATCAAGCGAATATCTGCAGCTACCGTGGTAAACTATCACAGTATATGTGTCATTACCTAGTTAAATATTCACAAATCATTAATGCAGCTGATCATTTTTCCTGTTCCTGAGACTCTTTATTTGTCAGGATTGCTTACATTAGTTCTGTTGCACTAGACCTGGGCCTGCCCAGCTGTGGTAGCCAAGAACTGCCCCACCTATCTAACAATAATTACCAAAGTGCAACAGCAAGACTTATGTCTGCCCTGATGTGCAGACCAACCTGTAATATCACACAACTGTTTTAAAGCTAAAATAACCTCCTAAAATAGGAGTCTCCTTAGAGATTCTATTTGAAGGGAAAGGTTACCCTACAGGAGATGTTGTTCTGGCCCATAGGTGCAAAAAGAGCTATCAGACACTCATTTCTTGTGTGGTGATGTAAGATAGGGAAAGAAACATGGGAGAATAAATTGGAAGGATGGAAACTGAATCCTTTCATAGGAGATATTCAGTATGGCACAGACACTCAGAGTTGACTGTATTTGAAGAAGAAAGATAGACTGGATCCTAACTGAAAACATAGCAATGTGAGGACAGAAGCTAACAGAATTTTTACCATAATTCAAGTATACTCAAGGAAACAAAATAATAATGTCATTTTTTTATTCTTATTTCCCTACCAGCAATGTGCCATTAGGTGACAACTGGGCCTTTTCTAGTTGCTAGGTTTAAAGAATAGCTCATTTTCTTAACAACTTTGGCCAACCTGCCAAAACTTCCAATTAATTCCAAATATAGCATTCTCTTGTGTGGCATGAAAACTCCTTTTACTGATTGGAGTAAACTAAGTTGCTGTACATAAGTCAAAGTCCACAAACAGCAATATCTTTCAAATGTAATCAAGCTGAGTGAGAATTGAATCAGAAAAACAGAATCCAGGTGGTCTGTATCCTCACATCTCTGATCCACTGAGCTATCAATTTTCGTATTAACTGTTCCTTGAAGTCAGGACTTCAGTGAAGTTTTGCAGTTGCTGTCTATAAGTGCTACGAAATGGTACGAATCAAAAATCAGCACAGTAAGTAGGTGCTACGTGGGACTCTATAAAAATGATACAGGCATACAGAATTGAACACTTGCCTGCTTGTTCTCACAGGAATACTTAGTGCAAATCTCTGTTGCATCCGTTTGAACACTGGCATAAGACTCTTTATGCAAGATGAGCTAAGAATGTTTCTCAATTATCGGCTAGGATGAAAAATGGATTTCCCAATACACCCCAGGCTCTGGGGACAGTCCATCCGAGAATTTCAACAGGGACCAAAAGTAATACATTATTATCTAGACATTCCAAGGCATGTATTTCTTTACAGCATTTAATGCACCTTTCAACATTTGTTACAATTTTTTGCTACAATTGCCTTATTCTCACTCCTTCTTCTACAATTCATATCAGTAAATCATTGTTTTATCAGAGTATAAAAGTGAAAATTTTGCTTTTACTCTCAGATATTGAAAAAAAATATGCAAAATAATGCTTTTCCAATTCACTCATATTTTTTCCATTGTATTATCTCAATTCTTCTGATTTAATGCTTTATGAAAATTTCAAAAAGAAATCAACGAATACTGCAAGCTTTGCAGTGCTACCCTTCTATTGTGCTCTGTTGTTTTAGTGAGTCTCATCAAGGAGACATCAAAGTCTTTCTAGCAAGAGGTGGTCCTTATGTTTAATTTCAAGTTGATTACAAGGCCAATAGGGTTGCAGAGGTGTTTTAAAACATTTTATGTAGAAACTAGAGAAGACCAGCTAATGACCCAGCAAAAATATCATCCAACAATCATATAAAATCCAGAGGATTAATTTACTTTTAGTCATCATGGGCCCTGAAGGACTCATTTGCTAGCTCATGGAAATAATTAATGCTAGAGGTCATGTGATCTTTACATTAAAATGTCAAGAAAATAATTTCCTGGGAATCTCCCTAGCACACAGCAAACTAGTATACAATGTACTCACCCGCATTTTCCAGTCCAGACTTTCATTAGTTTCTTATTTATTTGTTTAAATTGGAGAGTTTTAGAATGTATAAAAATGTGAATTCATATTTAATTTTACAGCGTACTTTATTACCATACTTGCAGACTATTTAATAGAAAAAACAAGTAGATAATTCAAAGCCCTGCCAATCTGCTAAATCTTCGTGACCCTCTCAATAGACAGGGAAGAAAACATGAGATGCTCCCTATTATATATAGAAGAAATGTGACAATTTCTTTCAGCCTCACAAGACTGTTGAAACTAATTCAATAGCTCATGAACTCCTTTAAGGAAAAGCCGTAGGGAAGTGCAACCATGCCAGGCATTCAGATGCTTCAGTGTGTGTGGTGTGCACTGTTATAAATGGACATCTTTGAAGCTGTAAAGCCAAGAACTCCAAAGCTATGAAATACCAGAGTGGAGTCTGTAGTGCCAATTTTATCTGAACCCTTTGTTTAGGTGTATTATGAGATACTCTTTAATTACATGAGCACATACTGTTATTCCCACACAATTCCTGCCTCAGGGCACAATATGGATGTTGCTCACTTACTGAGAAGCTAGTCAATATTTTGTGTTCTCCCTGTTGTTTCAAGTGCTTTATTTACTACATGCTACTCAAAATCCAGCCCTGAAAACTGACATCATTTTTCCTGCAGTTATTTCTATGGTGCTTTTCTGCATAGCATTTGATTGCTTAATAAATATTAATTATATTATTTTCACAATGAATCTGGAAAATGAGAGGATAGTATTTACAGAGCACACATCTGAACCCAGGAGGAACCTTCTAATTTGTGTCATTACAGTTCTGATGAATTAGGGGAGGCAAGATTAGCAGGAGGAGATACTGCTACCCCAGGACCAGACACCTATTTACCAAGCATAGGCTCATTCCACTATAGCCTATGTCATTGATTTCCCTTTCCTGCTTATTCCTCTTTTTCACCTGGAGCAATCTCTTACACTAGCTGTGTCCAAGACCCTCCTGCTCTTCTCAGTTTCTGTCTCCAGTTTAGCTTTCTTTCTCTAGTCTTTAGTTGCTGCTTCTATCTCTTGCTTTCAGATCATGAATTGTGAAATCTTGTTCTTTCTCTGCACCTGTACTAGTAACCTTCCTCCCACTTTTGCCCATTTTAGATGTCCTTTATATTTAGTTTCTCAACTGATCAAGTTTAGGCGAGCATCATGTCTGCGCTCAGCCTCAGCAGTAGCTCCACCCGTTTACTGTCACTGCTTTTATGAGTGCAGCAGTCATGGAAACTGTTTTCTCACGCAGTTAGATATGTCCAGTGAAGCATACAGTTGATGATCATTGCTAAAAAAAGCTCCTTAAGATCTAGATCCAATGTTAGATCCGGAAAGTGAAGAAGAAACTACCCTAGCAACATTTTGCCCTCTTTCCCATCTTTCCATGAAGGGAGAAACTATCAGAGTTCGTGTCTGGTTCAGTTACAATACAGACACAGTCTACTTAATAGGCTCTAACTACACTGAAACTATGTCATTGAAAACACAACAGAAATTTTCCCCGGGTTGAAGACCACCAGTGTGTATATGGACCTGACAATTCTGTATGGTGAGCACGTGTCAAGGTTACTCCTAAACAGAAAGGGCATTGAACTCACGGTGTAGCTGTTTTCCCGTAAAGACTGAAGTTTTCTATGACATAGTGAGACAAAGTGCGAGTAAAGCAAATCTGTTCAGGAGGAAACTAGGCAGTGATTACATTACAAGAAAGATTAAGTGGTTCTGGAAAATATTAAAGAAATACTAGAACTGACTTCTAAATCCTTTCTCTTCATTACAGCTGAGAAGTAAAACATAGTCATGCTATCTTAATCAGCTTATACTATACAGTTTGAAAATCAAGTCCACTTCTGTTCTGTATGCAGCAGTTTTTAAAGCTGCAGAAGATTTATAAACTGTTTCTGTTTAGGAGCAATCCTTTCGAAAAAAGCAAGACAAAAAAATCCACATCTTCTCCTAGAACTTTTGGCTTTAGTATGGGTTTCTGATGCTCTCTCACAATTAAAAAAATTAGTGAAGGCACTAGTGCAAAGTATATTTCAAAAGTGGTTGATTCAACAGGCTATTTACAGGTATAGTAAAAAAAAAGTTGTTCTCCATTTGTCTTTTTACATACTAAGGCCTTGATGAAAGTTATCCCTGTACTGCTGGAATTTTGTTGGTCCTAAGTTAGTTATTTATTGCTGAAGTTAAAAGTGACAGCCTTCCTCAGGCAGCCTCCAATTCGATAAATGAGGGCACCTTGAGCATAAGAAGCTACAAATTACGGTCAGATGCTTGTGGGTGCATAGATGTTATTATAAGTAAATATTCAAAATTTTTACTGTCTTAAGAATAATGGCTCCCATAAGTTAAGCATTTGAGGCATGTGATGAATGTCAGTGTATTTCCAAGTGGCTACATTATGAGTACATGTTTTCGTTATGATGATGAGCATCTTACTCTCCACCATTATGTGCATACACACAAGTACCTCACAAATACCTTAATACACAAATACCTTCAAGAAGAAAACAGTGGCTTAAGTACAACTTAGAAAAAATGCAAGTATTAAGGAAATACTTGTTCGTTGTGAGTCATTATGCTTGTTGCACATGGCATAACTCGATAATGAATCACTACAGAATACTGATCACATCTATTTACCATATTCATATACACTCATCAAATTATATTTCGATTTGATCTAATTAAAATGTTTCACATTATTATGCTTTTTAAAAATGGTGTCAAGATGAAAACTGCCAATTGGTAATGTCAAATCTCATCCCAAGATCACAGTGCTATTTCCAAGTTTTTTTCTGAACCATTTTCTGTGAAGCTCCAGTACATTTTTTTTACTTTGATCCCCACAAAAAAATGTTACAAACTCAAATGGAAAACTTGCTGTACTAACATTTTAAGGGCATAATCCCCAGCAGCTTGCAGAGCAGAGCCAGTAGTGATAGAAGCATTAAATATTAAATACGAGCTAGTGTCATAAAAGGATTGCATGCACAGGGAAATACACAGTTCCAGGTAATATCAGAAATTAAGGTAAGAAGATGGCAAGCTGCTGCATGACAGTAATGCCCTGGCAAGTTTGGAAATAACTTGAGACTAAATATTTCTTGGGAATACACTATGAAAGCAAACCAGGGATTAAAGCTCTGTGGGTTTCTTATCTGCAACTTCAAGCATTTCGTGTGGTTGAAACAAAACTGCATTCTTGTTATGGAAAATACTCTTTCTACATCCAGTTTTCATGGAATTGGCCTGCAGTCTGATGGGCTGAGACAGAGATGCAGGCAAAGATCATGGGTAGCCCGTGTCTTCCCAAACTAGATTAATGAGTTGCTCTAATGCCTTCCATTTGCAAAACTCACTTTGTAAGTTGTGTTGTTAAAAAGGAATCCTCCTGCTCCCTGGGAAAAAGATCATGATGATCAGCAAGGACAACTAACAAAAAGAGATTCACAGAAGAAGGAGAAAATGTTAAAATAAACTGTGAAGAGAAACAATTGTCGAAACTATGTCCAGCTGAGGGAAGTTTATTGTCAGAGAAGTGAATCAAAAGTTTTTTGGTTTAATATTATAAAAAGAGGATGATTTATGTATTAAAAAAGCAGGAAAAAAATAAAAAAAGAATGCAGTATTTTTTTTTTATAGTGGAAATAAATGGAGCCGTTTCTACAATGAGGCAGTATTCATTTCACTTCACAGTGTATTTAACTTAAAAAACAAGAGCTCTCTACAGGCAGAGTTATCACTTAAAGAGTCGATGTGGATTTGAGAGTTACCTACTGAGGTTCATATGAAGGAACAAGGAAAGCTGAATGGCCATAATAGCTTCCTACCAACCTTTAAAAAGTGTGATTTGACTGTTGAAAATTCTGAAAAAACCTTCAATGAGACAATTCTCAGTGCTGCCAATCTTAAGAAGTAACAGTGACAGATTGTTGGCAGTAATACTTAATAAACTCCTTTCTGTGGTCTTGCAGCCAGAGAAGGAGAAAGTGATATACAGGAACACCGGCAATAAAAGGGAATTTTATTTTCTAGCCATTGTCACTTAAAAAGGATACTTCTGCTTGCAGAGCTTTATCCAGCCTTATCCTTACAGTTGCATTTATCTACCAAGAAATAAGCTGCAAGATCATAAAACAATACGCGTGATTCCCTCTAGGAAGGTAGATCCACACGCATTGAAATCAGACCATTCATTTCACAACACGCAGCTTTTAAAGTATAAGAGGAACTAACAGATCTGGACAGCACTGTGGGGTATTCCAGATTGCACGCCGCCACCACTGCCCTTCTGCATGTTTGTCCCCAAAGAAAGCGCAGCCGCAGCCGCTGCGTGTTACGTGGCTCTCCTGAAGGCTCTCAGACATAAGCGAGCTTAATCAAGGGAAGTGTGAAATCACAGCAAAGCCAGTTCTTCCCGTTTTGCAGATGGTGAGCTGCCAGAAGGGATCAGCCCAGGCTTTAATTGCAAGGCTGATGAGAAAGGCAGGCAAGATGGGAAGCTACATGTTACGGTGTGGGCAGATCGTTACATAACAGCGAGGCTGTTACACACGTGGTGCCGTATGAACCAACACGGGCTAAAAAGATTGCACCGTCCATGGTTTTCCACACTCCAGAAACAGACAGATAGTGTATCCCAACTGTTTGCCCTCCGCAGTGGATGCTGAAGGTTCAGTTCACTAATGGCTGGGGGGGGGTCATTTGGCTGAAGCAAAACAACAATCTAGTTCTTTTCCTTCAGGTTGGGCAGAGCAGTGACGAGTGTAGGAAACAATACGAACAATGATAACGATGAAAAGGCGATGACTGTCCCTTGCCTGTGCTTTGCATTCTCGGGGCCAAGCTGCTTTACTGCCCTAGACATAGCCACACTGATACAAGGCAAACTTCTCTGAGTCTGATCGAGAACCCACTAAGATTAATTTTTAAAAATTAAAAGCAACCTCCTTTTTTAACTTGCCTCAGGAATACAGATGCACATATACCCGCACACTCGTATACACATGCTGATGTGCTTTTAATACTCATGCACTGGACACTCTTGTACGTATCCTTATATAGGAACATGGATTTTTTTTTTTTTTTTAAGAATAGATTTTACCCCAAGGCCAGCAAATGTTCTGTGCTACTCTAAGAAAATTTCAAAGAAGCAACTGCAACTTGTAGAGTTGTGTACTTCTGATCATTCTGTCCATGGGCCAATAGTGACAAAGTCATACTAACGCCTCCTGGGAGTGAGGAGGTATCCCTGATTCTCTATGTTTTTTTTAATGCTGAAAGAATTAGAGAAATATGATATCAACTGCCTGCCATTGAAACAGGCAGAAAGGAAGTCAATAAGCAGCAAGATAGTTGAGTGAAGTACAAAATCTATACTTGACTGAAGACATGTCCAAAAATGCCTGAAGTATCGTGACCTTGATGTTTGCATTGTAAGAATCAAATTCACAACCTAAGCACTAGGAAATCAAAGTTTTCATCTTCTGATGAAACGATGCCAATGTGTGAAACAAAACGTTTGAAGAAGAGGCAGCAGGCACCAGGCATCGAGCTGTTTTCTGTACAAGTTTATATTTCTACATGGGTTATATTTCATGGGTTTTCTATTTCTGTAATGCAGAAGGAAGGAAATCGTGCAGAGCTATTTATAAATTTCACTAATTTAAGTGATTGTTTTTATATCCTAGTTTCAGAATTAAACACACCAAAAAAAATCCATAAAATAAATCACCTAGATTATGCAAATATTTTGTACCAAAAGACATTACTTGAAAAAATAGAAAAGTGAAATACTCAAAATCTGTGTGACATAGAGGAGATTATCTCCACATAGAATAAATTTCATACATTTCCAGAAAGAATTTGTCTTTCTCAAAGAAGACAGACTGGAAACTTATAACAACCAAAGAGAGTACTTATTTATTTAAAGAATTTTGACATACTCATATTAGGTCTGGAACCAATTGGTCTTAAGACCAATACCACTTTTTTAAAACATGTTATAATTATTGCTTTTTTCAGCATATAGAAAGAAGAGGATCAGTATTTCTGGAAAGGGCTGTTGACTGAGAATTCAGCAACAGACCCTTAGAAACTTTAGACTTTAGAATTTTTCTGTAAATGTTTTGCAAATTCAACCTGAGTCCCAGGTAACAGAATAATATGAAAAGTAATAGAAATATTGGAATACATATTTTTCTTTATTGCTTTTTAGGAACTTGAATATAGGGCAGGTTGTCATCATCTCAGTGCTTAAAAAGTCATCTGAGAGGCAGGACTCCTCTATTTTCCTTCTTTTTTTCAGTGTTCATTCTGTGCTCCAGGTTAACCACAGGATCTCACTGTCATAGATTTATCACTGTCACAGATTGCAATGTTTTATATACCTGAATCTGAAGAGTGCCTCAAAGCCTATTTAATATCAGAAAATAATATTCTGTTCCTTGGAGCAAAAGTAGTCCTTTAATATTTCAATAAAAAGGAGACCATCATCTCTTCTGACAAAGTTGTGCAATGCTTTTCAAAATTTGCATTATACTAGATAATGCCTGTAATTATGTGGGGAAGAAAAAAGGGGTTTCATGGTAGCTGAAAGCTAGAGTCCATTTGGGCTTTTCGTTTTCATGTTCTGTTACAATAAAAGAAAATTAAAGCCTGAAAAATAGCTATTCATATGTTTTCAGTTGTGTGCATTACCCAAACTTAATTTTACTTTTCTCCTGGAATGCACAGATGGACTAATGGATAATTAGCTGTACAGATTTCATTATGAAACACTATTTAATTCACTTTGTAAAATTCTTATACCTAAGTTCCTTTTCATGCTACACAAGGAGGAAAAAGTGTTTTTCACTAGTATTTAGGTCTCTCAGACAGATTTTATCGTTGCCTATTCAATTTAACCCTTCTGTGACTAGCAGCTAACATGGATTTTTAACAGCGAGTAAAGGTAAAGCTTGAAAGCAAACTCTAAGAATTTGCTGATGGAAAAAGCTACAAAAAAAAAAAATCTATTAATTGTTTCTGAAACAGGTAAAAGTGTAGAGGCTTCCTCTAAAAATTTTAACTGTATGCAGACACACTGATAAAGGGCAACTGCTTTTCTTTTTGCAACTAATTCAAAAAAAATTCACAAAGACAGTAAGCCTCACTGAATGAGATAATGCTATACTTTGCACACTGCATGCTAAATCTTGAGCAGAACCTGTTCTCCATTAGGCATGCAAACACCAGCACTCAAAACATGTACCTTTGTACAGGCTTGTAGATTTAATGCACTAAGCTTGGTGACTGCTGGACAAAGCCCTCAGCGAGTAAGCAAGATCTACAGCGAAGAGGTCATGAAATACAGACTGAAGATTTTCCTGCTCCGCTGCTGTTAATTCCTGGGGGAAAGAGGTTGAAGCTACACAAAACAGCAATAGCAGTTGAGACATGCTTGTGACTACAGTTGAAATGCAGGCTGTAAAAGCAGCCATTCAAAGTGATTCAGTCCAACTTGTCTGTAAATTTTCCCCTAAACTTAGGAATAACCCCTCATTAGATAAAGCAGACAAGTAACCGTATAATGAGAATGACAGCACTGAAAGGAAAAGCTGTCAGTCAGCAGCCTCCATTGATCAGAAGGACAGCTTAATCAGAGATTTAGGAGATGCGGCTATGATTTGTTTTGTCCTCATTTTTCGCCCTCAATTCTTTTCCACAGTGTATCATTGAAAATAACTGTGATTCATAATTAGCTTTTGATTACATTACCAGATAGGATAATTAAAATATCAGGATGCATCCCTCTATAATGAGGGATCGTGGTTTTCAAATCATGCTGTGACATTCATTGGCTACCCAGAAATTTTTCTTTGCTTTCTCAATATCAGTCAAGGTTTGTTGATTGCAATAATTCTGACCATGAAGAAATCAACTGCATTTTGGAAAGAAAGTCAGATGTAACCTAAATGGCATATGCACATGTCTCTGCACAGTCTTATTTGGAAGGGCCTAAGTTTAAACCTACCATGAGTCACTTAGAGTGCACATTATTCTCTGAGACATAGGAAATGTTGAGTTACCAAACAACATTCCTGCAAGGAGGTAAGAAACCAGCCATCCCACACCACTTGTACCTGAACAAGCACACATGGATCACCTGAGATGGTGATAAAACAGTAACAAAAAAAATTTTGAGCAAAGCTTGGTGTATGCAGTGCTAGAGGAAAGCGTGCTAGGAAACATTCATTGCCACTCCCAACTCCCATCCCCCTTGTCTTTTTGCCCTCCTCTTTAACTTGGTGATTAGCCAACATGCAGGACAGAGCTGGGTCCTAGCAGTACCACAGTGCCCAGAACCACAAGTGATGAAGAAGGGCCAGGGTTCAGCCAAGCTCTCCAGACAGCAGGAGCAAGAGACACGGACAGAGACTGGGCTAGAAACAAGGCTACAACATAAGGTGTATCCAGATCTGGACACCAGCACTCCTGCAGCATTGTTGGGCAAGCTGAAAGGCCCAGACTGAGCTGGACCATGGGGAGGTGATCGGGGTGTCAAGGGACATTGGTCAGAGTCATCAGCCAGCTTCCAGCTGGTCACAGTTTTGCTCTAAACCAAGGAAATAAATGTGAGAACATTTAAATGTAATAAAGCAGATGTTCAGATACAAATACAAAATTTTCAGAAATATGTGGTATTGTCAAGTATCTCAGGTTTCAACCAAGTGTCACTGTGGAAAGAACATGTCACCTGCATTAGAATTGGATGAACAGAATAAAGAAAAGAAAAAATAAAAATAATTCACTTACAGAGTATCTTGCAGCCAAGAAAAACCTTAACTTCCTATGCCACAGCTGCAGAATGCTTGACCTTCCCTGAATATCATACATCAATAGGCAAAGCAACATTTTTCTGGAGACTGTCGATCTAGTTTTAAATTCCTAGAGACACAAATTAAAAGATGGGAGGTCCAGGAAAGGTGCGCAGCAGTTTTCAGAATTTTCTATGTCCAGCCTATTTCAGGGACTGAAATGCCAACGAGTGTGAGTGAAGCAGTGATGAAAACTGCACTTCTTCCTATCTGTGGAGCATAAACTTAGAAGCTGATGCCACAGCAGCATCCAATTATAGCCCAGCCTGCAGGCAGATCCTGTAGAAACACTGCTGGGGTATCTCCCAGCCCCTTTGCATGTTCACAGTTTAAACAGGCCAGTTAGGGATGGGAATACTGAGATCACAATATCTTTCCTTCTGGCCCAATATGAATCCATATTCCCAAGACTCAGACAGGCCTTGCTCCCCTTTACCTCCGTGCAGAGCACCATGAATATTCACATCTGATAATAGTCCAAATAATATATCTACAGTATCTATACTGTGAACAGGAACTGGGCCATAGGGACAAGTATCACTGAAAGATTAAGGTATAACTTTATTTAAAATAGGAAAACAGTTTTATTTTAATTTAACTAGTTTGTTTGCTCCCATGCAAAACTTCTTTAATGACAAATCAGAACTTCCTTGTTGCTAAACTATTTATTTTCCAGTTAACAGTAAATAAGGCTTGGTTCACACAAGTGTTAAGAGGCATTATTTGTATATACCAAGAGGAAATCAGATTTCATAGAATGGATTTACATACTTTATTTAGCATTAACATATACTAGGACCACTGAGACTCACTATGCATATGCATACAGTGCATTGCATACAATGAATTAACCCGAGAATAGATCCATATTTTCACAGAACTTAGGTACCAGCCCATTAAAATACCGACATTGATGTTATTTATGATATTACATACTTGCAGTTATTATGAAAACAGCCAGGGTGTTTGATAAGCATTTTCAATGTTACAGGTGTGACAGATGGAATTTAAAGGTAAAATAAATAAAATAAAAGTCATCACTTCTTATTCAGGAAATGTTTGATCTCTAAGGCTCTTTTGTTGGGCAAGTTCCATGTCACTGGGAATGCAGATGAACTCAGGGGAAGCATTTGTATTTATTTATATATATATATGTATATATGTATATAAATATTCTGCCTTACCCATACATCTGTGATTTGGTTAGATATGGCTCTTCAGCCCAAGTCAGGACAGTCATTTAGATTAATTTGCTTTCTTCAAGTATCACCAGCTTATATGAGTCCAAATATCTACCTTATTAATTTGAAATTTAATATTCCTGGATTATACAAGCTATTTAGCCAACTCCATGGGACCTCTTACACCACTATAAGGGCACTGATACCAGTGCACCTGTATTTGAATGGAACTGGGAAGAGAATGAAAGACCCAAAAGGACGCTATTGGAAGAATATTTTTTTCATCATAATATGACTCCTTTGAGTGCCTACACGATCATTTCACTTTCCTCCACAAACTTAGTAATAAATAGCTCACAGCGTCATAGAGACGTGCTGGGTAAATGCTGCAAGTTATGAGGGAAATTTACTGCCTCATAAACTCAGAGCCAAGTAAAGCTGTCATTTGCAAAAACAATTAAGTCATCATTCTGTTCCATGGAGGGTATAGGGTATTCCTGAAACCTGCAAATTCACAAAAAGGGGAAGCTCATCATATGTTCTGAAAAAATACTAACATTTTATTAATACTGACTCCACTACTCCTTACCACGTATGCTGTTAAAAGGCAAAAGAAATAAAGTAGTTCCCTTTAGTTGTTGTTGTTGTCTGGAACTTTTGAAGTCATACTGAGATGCTGCTGAAAAGAGAGAAAAGAGGATCAAAAATAAGACTTTTATCTCTGAGCCATAAAAAAATCTAACATCTGGGGCTACCATAAAAATTGCTGAAGATTGTCCAGATATCCAAGTGGATAGAGGTTGATATTTTATAAAGTTTCTGTTGGATAGCTTGATTTTGCTACTCAGTCATATAAGATTACAATACACTCTTTAATCTTTAGGGAACCACAAGATAAAACTTCACGAAGTGTCTTCCTGAAACATTATAATAATTCACAGATTTTTGTGAGTACTGTAGGTGCAAGCAGTATGGAATTATTACCTCCTGATTATGTATTTTCCAAGAGATGAAACATCCCCAAAAGGCATGTACATGCTGCCTCATGGCAGCACAAGTGATAATTTCTCCAAGAATCTGAGTCCTATATGACCTTCCCATCTGACCACAAGAATCATGCGTGCATATCTCCTGCACACAAAACTGTAGGTGCAGTGCAGCCATCTTGCCATATGTTAGGTGAAAGAAATACATTTATAAAAGGTTAAAGAATGAGGATGAATTGGGTCATCAACTAGGAAAAAAACCTAAGTGGTAATTTAAGCAATGCTGGTTCTGTCATTTTAACTTGGAACGAGAACACAAGCCTAAACTCCCTCGTTGTCCTCACTGTCACGAAGCTGACCCACATTTCACGTTTAATTAGAAGTGAGCTAACTGGACTTCCCAGTAGAGAAAGTCAGGCTAAAGCTGCAGAAACAGCTCATATCTGAGTGCTCTGCTTTTAAACATGAATTGTTCATAAATTTTTCAATATAAATTGAACTTTTTGGAGCCACTGGGGCTGCCAAGCTGAGTCCAAACTGAGGCAGAGCTCCTAAGGGCTATGTGGATAAAGCCCTCCTTCCCTTTGGTGCCAGTGCAGGGAGGCATTAGGGTGATGTGACCTTACATGGTGTTCTCAGGTTCTGGAAGTTAGTCTACACAGGATCTCGATCCCATGTAATTCCATCAGCTCTGTTAGTCCTGGGAACTGAACCAGAGGGAGCAACACTGGACAATTTCAGAGAGAAAAAGCTGTTTAGCTAAGCCTCTCAAGAACATAGTTTCTGTCTGAGGAAAAGTATTGCAAATCACAAAACATACAAAGCACAAATGTAAAACTAATGTGGAAAACTCCTCTCTAAAATTCTATGGAAAATGATGCAAGATTCATGTTATAAATCAGATATAAGGATTTACAGTATGTTTTAAACTCTTATTACTGGCATGGGAATCATATAAATGTACTAAAAGCAAGAATAGGCCCCTTTAAATTATTAATTGTAGTTACCTAATAATAACTCAGTGAATAAGAAGAAAAATTGGTTAAAATGTACCATTAAAAACATATTAAAGCAATAGAACACATCAAGTGCCCTGTACTTCCCCCAGAACTTTTCTGTATAATTTATACCTTCATACAAGTATCTTTAAGTAAAATTACACTTTTTGCCCAATTTAGTATTTATGATATTAATTCCCAGAAAGTGTGTATGTTTTGCTGAATGCTCATTTCTGAGCAAAAAGCTTGTAGGTCTTTAAACGAACTGAGCCACTGAAAACTCTCGTTCCATGGGGACAACCACGGGATGTTGCAGATTTTTTGATCCCAGTGGACACAGAATGTACAAAGCATACACAAAGCATATCTTGGCTGACTATGCTTTAAAAGGCTGTGTGAAACTGTACAGTAATAAATGACTTAACCTGGTCTCAGGGTACAAAGCAAATTCCTTAGAGGAAGACACGCAAACCCAGCTATTTGTTCATGTACTTGAAAACATTTTTCAATGCACTGTTATAATGCCATAATTCACAAGTCAACTATAAAATTGAAGCATTTTAGGGCTTTTTCAGATCATACTAAAACTTTCTGAAACACTGTTTTAACGTTCTACAAACAGAAAATCAGATAGAGAAATTGGCTTTAACCTCTAAAATACGGCACTGTAATCCACTGCCATAAAGATTACTGACTAACTGTTAAAATATTTTCTGAGAATTTCAATTCCGTGCACCTCACTAAATTACCACTAATTAACATGCAGTTAAAAAGTGACCAAATCATTAATATTATTACACTCTGGGCTTTGCTGTGAAAGAAATGACACCATATATATTTATATGTCATTAGAATTCCCCTATCTGGAAAGAAAAACCTTTAAACTTATCTAACAAATACTCTCCACTGCTATTAAACTTGTTCTTTAGTTTTTCATGGTTATTCTAAAAGCTCTAAGGCAAAACCCTTTTTTAGATGTCTGTCCTTAATGTTTTTTAAATTTCAAATTCTATAAAAAATAAAGAGATTTTCAAAAGAAATTTCTGAGAGGGTGCAACGGTTTGATTTCAGATAAAGCAAAAAAACCCCGGCATACTCTATTTATCTCATGTTGATCAACAATTTCAAAAAGGGAGAAAAGAAGACCTGTGGAACTACAGACCGGTGAGCCTCACCTCTCTGCCTGGGAAGATCATGGAGCAGACCCTCCCAGAAAATATGCTAAGGCATGTAAAACATGCTCCTCAGAAAAAAAAGCTTATGAAAAGGAGGGAGAGGACTTTTTTGTATGGGTGGCTAGTGACAAGACAAGGGGGAATGGCTTTAAACTGTCAGAGGGCAGGTTTACATTAGATGTCACGAAGAAATTCTTTACTCCGATGGTGGTAAAGAACTGGAACGGGCTGCCCAGAGAAGTTGTGGATGCTCCATTCCTGGAAGTGTTCAAGACCAGGTTGGATGGGTCTTTGAGCAACCTGGTCTAGTGAATAGCATCTCTGCCCGTGGTAGGAGCTTGGACTAGATTACCTTTAAAGTCCCTTCCAACCCAAACCATTCTATGATTCTATGATTCTATGATTCTATGATTCTATCCTTTCACCAGTGATAAGATATATTAACTGTGAACAATAACATTTCAACAAAGGGATATTCAGATGGTATTATGGCACTCTGAATATTCCTAATAGAATTAAATGATGTTTTTACTGAAGGGTACTTCATTCACTTGTTTCTGAAAATACTTCTCCCCCTCCATAATATTATAACAATAAAGGATGTTTGTAAGTGAGTCCAGCAATTGCTAATTAGTAACTAGGTGAAAGGAAATTTCACTACATTTTGACTGGACCAAACATTTGGGATCAAATGAAACACTTAAGGAAAATTTTTTTCATAGATTTCATTATATTCAATATCATACACTCTGATTCAAATATACAAGCTGCCCATCATAGCACAGTTCTGTAGAATTGGTACACTGGATTAATGACATAGTTCAAGGAATGGAAAAGTAAAATCTCTGAGGTTTGGAGTGCATCTTCTTTACAGAAAGAGCACAAACAGACAATAAATACATTTAACCAATCCTTTATCTACCCGTCAGGCTGAGAAAGGAGTCAGACCATTGTTCCTGCCTGCCAAAGGCTTCCCCAGCAGTGACACCCCCGTGTCAGCTCTTCCCAGGTGTGCCAACTCCGGCAGAGTCTCTGAATGTGGCACCTTCAGTGGGGCCCCCGTGGCTGGACCAGCACCGTGACCTCCTGCTGTGCTCTCGTGGGTGCCACCAAACCTCCTCATCACACTTAAGGCACTCCAGAAAAAAAATGATTGTTTCCTTCTCAGGGAAGAAGTGCTTCAACGGGAAGGGCATAAGAAGTATATTATAATGCGGTTTGCTTCTGGCGAAAAGAAATTCCTCAGAAACCAAGGAAATTCCTATGGCAGCCAGAAGACAGCTATCAGCGTGATTGACAGAAGAATATAAGGAATATGGAAAAAGATGTATTGAAATTTAAGAAAAACAGAATGAAATCAGTGGCCAAATGAGATCCTAAAAACCTGGCCTCAACAGAGGAGAACTGGGAACTACTAGTTCATTGCAAGATAAAATGACTAACATTTTAAAATATAAATTCCACATTTTAAACCCAAGTGAATATGCAGTTTCCATATTCATAGCTTTCAGTTAAAATTTTCAGGTTATATGTACCCTATAGGAGAAAACCTCTCTTTAGTACACTTTTTTTTCTTTTCAGCTATGTTGGCTAAACTGACTAACACACAATTGAAGAAAGATGATTAAAAGTAAAAATGTAAAATTATATTGCAATTTCTTATCATCCTAATTAAAAAAGACGTTGATATAGTATTTTTTTTTATTTAAAGTGCACCTTAAACTGATCAGTCTTACAGTTCTTGGTTTGGGGTACATGCATGTAATAATATATCAGCGGTATAGTATACACAACAAATCATTTTACAGTTATTATATTTTATAGTTATTTCATTTATATATATAAATCAAAGTCCTTCAAAAAATGACTAGAATGAAAATAGAAAGGCTTCTATTCCTCCCATAATATCTGCCAAGAATATACATTATTAGTTTTGTCAGTTCCAGAATTTCACTTCTCAGACTTTTGTTTTTTCCTCTTGAATTTGTTGGTGTTGTGCGTGTCGTACAGCTCCAGGAAGCTATCTGTGTCATGGAACTTAATGATTCCAACAACAAATATAGATTAAGATATATGACAGATCTGGATGGTGGAGTGAATGAAGCAGTGCAAATCAAAATAAATCAGGATTTCTTTTACATTCAAGATGATTACAGTATCAGGAGTAAAAGGACATAAACTACTTAGATGATATATTTTACTTGTCAAAAGCAAAACCACTAAATTTCTGAAACCAGATATGTAGCATTTGGGGAATACATAACTACTCTGGATGGGTTGGTACTCCAGCCAAGCTAAGGCATAAATCTTTGGGGGGGGGAAAAATTTAATGGTGCTTTTTTGTTTGTTTGTTTGTTTTTTTTTTTTTTTATGATGACACTGAACCAAAGGATAATTTGGATACTGAAATATTTGGTTAGAACATTGGGTCACAATTTCTATAAAATCACACATACTGTGAGCAATTAATACAAAGCCTCAAACATACACCCACAGTGGATTGAGGATGACTAAACACACCAAGGCTACACAGTGATAGAAAATCTAGCAGAGACAAAGACCATTACATCAAGTGACCATTAGGCCACCTACCCTTTTTCACAAGGTTCAGGATTCATCAGTCTACAACCCAGAACTACATCCCTGTAAACTGGCACTTGTCTGCGGCAGCTGCACTGTGCCCCATGCATCTCCACAAAATGTGTCAGGTACGTGAAATCCCTACACGTGCACGTGGCCCTCCAAAATTTTACCAACCTCTCCCTTATACAAACCACAGATGTGTTAACATGAACGACCTTTATCCACTCTCCAGCACATGAAGGTGCATTGGAAGGCAAATGGCCAGCAGGTAACATGTAGAATTAAATTAAATCATCTCCTAGGAACACCGCAGCAGACAAGATCAGAAACCCAGCACATCACATCATAACACAGGAATATAGGAAATGTCTCTTGACTGTACTTGGTCTATCTGAAAGGTAAATAGCTGACTGTTTCAAAGGCACTGAATTAAGCTGCTTGGAATCTTGCTGCCTCTCTGCTTTTCCCATGTTTCCCTTCTTTCTAGAGTTGGGGCCAGACAGTCAATGAATTAAACTGCAAAACACACTACTCCCTGACCCCAAGGTTAGAACTATCATAAGCACTGACTGGAAATGGCTGCAAATAGTACTTGTCATGCCCTCATTTTCCATTGGAAATCGAGTAATGACACAGGCAGAGTGGAAGCCCTTGCAAAGGTCACATATTTACACCAGCTGAATCAATTTCTTATATCGGTACTGCAGAAGCTCTGGAGGAGTTTTTCCCTAAGACTTTGCTGGTTTTAGTGTATTTTGTACATGTTTGCTTTTTTTTCCATCAAAAAAAAAAAAAACAAGGAAAAAAAGAAAAACAACATAAAGGATGCTGGTGAGCAATTTGGAAAACTGTAAATCTGCAGTCCCTTGTTGGGGCATCCACTGACCAATATACAATATCGAATGTAAATTCAAGCCCTCAATGAAAAGAGAGGTAACTGCTTCAGTTCTATGAGAATGGAGATGGAGCTATCAATGACAAAAAGCAATATCAGTAAAAGAACGTAATTTATAAGGGAAATAGCAAATTTCAAGCAAGGGAACATCCTCACTCAGTGTCAGAAGGCTAATAATTTGTGTCCAAGCCACCACAACCTTTCCATATATTCAAATGGGGAGCTCTTCCATCTAGGGGGACAACTTTTTTCTGTTTGCAAACATCTTCACATTCCACTGAAATTTGCAGGAGAGCCAAGAGTTTGATTCATGTGGGTTCCAGTGAGCTTTTATCTGGTTCTGACTTGTACTGTTCAAATATTTGAATGAATAACATTCGTGACTTGAATCCACTATCAATTAAATACTAATATAGATATAAATGCAGGGAAGACAGAAGAACACAAAGGGTAACAATATATATGTAAGTATTACCACCATGACAATGCCAAACAATGTACTTGTTAGGGTTAACAGAAATTATCTTTCTCTCAGAAATTCAGCCTCTCTACACACAAATTACCTATGAGAAAAGTGATTTTTGAAAACTCCTGGAAGACACATCTTGTTATTTTACATGCAGATTACAGTGACTAATTGAAAACCACTCCCTGAGAAAGACTTCACTGTTTTCTTTCAAAAGCTTTTGTTGGTGTTTTTTCTCTCCTCTTGTCCAGGGTTCTTCAACTGAAAGGCTGGAGGAAAGGACCTTTCCTATTAAGGATCACACTTAAGAGCATATTTAACTTTCATTGAAATTAAAGGGATTTAGGCATGTATTGAAGTCCTTTTCTGAACTACAGCCAAAATTTGAAAGTGAAGCTGTGAAGTTCCTGGTTTTCAGTAACTGCATGGGTTCAGCCCTGTTTCACAGTCATATTATCTTAATTTCCCCAGGAAAGCTGAATTTCAATATTTCTCTGGTGACTGAGCATCTGAATGGGCAGAATTTCTAAGTAGATTTTAAAAGATATTTAGACACTTACGAACAAAACCCAGCAGCCATCAATCTTTCCACTGACTGTGAAAGAAGAACTGAGGGACTTACCTGCACCTTTAAGTGCCCTAGTACTTTGGAAAATCTACCTGGTGGACTTAGAACAAAACCTTTAAATTCTGATATAATCAAAAAGAAACAATGTTTTTTCACCAAAACGTCATAAGAATCTTTGCTTTTTTGGGGTAACTTCAACTTTCTCAGCTGTTTGTTCTCTAATCTCTCAAGAGAGTTTTGCATGCAATGTCCCTCCTGCATCCTAGACAGGTCTTCTGATGGGAAGTTCAGGTAGACTTTCCCCTGACTACTTGTCAACAGGATTCCTGTGACGAACTAAGGTGTCTTACATTCTTCTCTTGTTGATGAGACTACACTAACTTGGATACGTTCACTCTGCTGGCTGTGGGTAAAGAAGTGGTGCAGAATCCTGCAATTTTGGCCTCAGACACCTCTACTCTACACCAAGACATTTCATTTGTCTTAAGTCTCTACCCTTCCTGCAATATAGGTTATACATTGGTCAATTCATTGGAAGGATTAAATCCAAATGCTTTAATGGTGCCCATCAACGAAGGTAGGTGGAAAAATTCAATGTTTCACACTGCCCCATGAAAGTAAAATCACTGCATATACCTTTTCTCATTGTATTATTTCTTAACATTGTTACATATTCCATGATTCCCGTGATGTCACCATCATCTGTCACAGAGAAGTACTGCAGTTATTTTCACAAAAATAAGTTGAAATTAGTTTTATTAAAATTCCTAGTCAATACTTCCATGATTAGATTTGTAGCAGGATTTATCTCTCTATTAACTTCCATAGCAGGGCTAGAAAGCTTCAGTAGGAAGGAAATTGCCATACTCAAAAAATATCACAACGGTGCCTCGAAAATTAATTTCATTTTAGGATGGGATTCATCTGTTTCTATGAATACTCCAACAATGTCTCCCCTAATTGTGGATCTAGTCTAGTGATGTCCTGGGTATAATGCATCTCACCCTGACACACATCTAAGAAAAAGGTAGATTAGATCCAACATCATGTTGTCGATGTATATTACTTTGGTTCAAGCATGCACATTTTTCTTCAGAAGGACTAAGAGGGCCAAATTTTATTTTACTTTTGAAGGCTGCTGCTTCTATTTTAGATCTGAAGATACACATTCTTTTCTGAAAGTTGGTCTACTTTTTTTAAGACTTTTAGTTTGCTTAAAGAAATGCACTGCTTAAACCTACAAATCTTTCTTTGCATATGCTCTTTGACTGTCATGCCTGCAGCAATGCTATCAATGTTCCTCTCTTAATTTATTATAAAGAGAATTTACGGTGATTAATTTAAGGTGATTATGGATGCTTAAAGACAAATGAGATGAAACTCATCTTTGGTCTCCCCACAAAATCCCCTGAAACTGAAGCAGAAACTATCATACAAAACAGAGTTCTGTGTACAGATGCCATGATCCCGCCCCTTCACTGAGGCCCTGCAAGCCTCTTGCATCCCTCTGTGACTTCATGCTGTCCTCCAATGCACATCAGTGTCACTTTTCAAAAAGGCACTTAAAGCAGGTTGCAAAGCATCCTCTCTACTATTCCACTTTCACACAGCCAGAGAGTTCTGTGTCTGATTCTCAGTCATGCACTGGCAACCGAAACAATTGAAGGCAGAAGCTTCGGAAAAATAGAAGTATTTCATTGATTTTAAAAAGAATTGTGCTAGAAAAGTAATTATGGAACATAGGAAACAAAAGAAAATTGTGTCACAAAGATCTCATTAACGAAATACATGTAGCTGAATTTCATAAATAGGACAAAAAAAAATAATGACATTTTCGTAAGTTTTAAAATGCTCAATACCACTAGCATGTGGAAAGACTACTTGGCAAGACTACATATTGCTCCAGCTTTAGGTGTTCAGTTGCAAAGAAACAGGAGCTTTTAGTATGCACCTCAGCACAAGGAGGACACTGTAGGAATTCATAGCTCTTCTTTTTATGCACAATTACTGAAATAAAGATATTTGTATTGCACCTGAAGGCACTTCATTTGTAATCCTGTCTTTGGCAAGTGAAATCCAACGTTCAGCCTGATAGTCCCAGAGTTACTAAAACCCGACTGATCTTGTTCTGCAGTTTGTTCTGTAAGTTCTGTTTGTGAAGGTGAGATGCTTGCTGCTTGTACAGTCCCTTGCAGATCACTATGAATCAAGACTCTTTTTAACTTACAAAGCCTAAGCCTTTATTTTGCTTATCTCTTTTTACATTCTATTTTCTACTCTTTTCACGTGAAGATATACTGAACGCTGCTTACTATGAAATGAGCTATGATGAAGCAAAGTAAAACAAAACGTGAATGCCATTATATTCAATTAAAGGTTTCCTGGATCTGTCTGTATAGCAGGAGGATTGAAAAACCAACATGGAAGTTGTTTCAAGGTCCAGTTGCATTTTTATTTTGCTAATTGGAACATGTAATCATAAACAGAGAAATAAAACTTGATTTTAGAGCATAATATTTATATATACATATTTATATCTATATACATATGTACAATGCAGTACTATATTTTATATTATAATTATATATGCACATAAGGGCTGCAACTAGATGATCTTTAAGGTCCTTTCCAACCCAAACCACTCCATGATTCAATGATACACATTAAGCCAGAACATAAATTCATTGACAATGTTGTGAGGGATCAAAATTGTACATTTGGGAGACCTTTCTTTCAAAGTTAAGTGTAAGTATTGTGGGATTAGGCACAATTTTAATTTCCCTTTTACCAAGCTATAAATATTTTTTTTCTTTTTCCCGCATTGTCAGCACTGTGTAAAAACAGCAAACTCAGTTTGCATGAACATTTAAAGATACATTTATTTCACAAAAAAAAATAGTAATATAAAATACTTCGTGCCTTTACAAAACATTTATTCTCACATCCTGAAAAACATGGAGGATTTCTTTGAGACTGCTACACTCTTAACAGCAGTACTGTTTTGGATACTTCTCTCAAAGACGCTAAACAAATATATATTCCTTGTTTAAAAGAAAATTCATTGCATGTGGCATCTCGCCAGACAGAGGATGCAGCACTTTGCATATCTGGTATCTAAAATGGCAGACTGGCATTGTGGTAAATGGGGGCCTGAAAGCAATAACTTATTTCTAAGATTTTTGAAGGTATTTATAGAATACTGTAGTGACTAATTTTAAAGTCTAGAAGTAGATATGAGAAATGAATAGAAATTAGAAGCCTTGAACTTCAGTGTGCCTTTCAACTCCTATTTTCTCTATGCATCATTACTATAGAATCATGGAATCATAGAATATCCTGGCCTTGAAGGGAACCATTGGACCATCAAAGTTGAACTCCTGGCCCTGCACAGGACAGCCCCAAGAGTCATGTCATGTGCCTGAGAGTGTTGTCCAAACACTTTTTGAACTCTAGCAGGGCTGGTGCTGTGATCGCTTTCTTAGGGAATCTGTTCCAGTCTCCAACTAAGCTCTGCGTGAAAAGCCTTTTCATAATATCTAAACTAAATCTCTGCTGACACAACTTCAGGCCATTCCCTTGGGTCCTGTCACTGGTCACCAGTGAGAAGAGGTCAGTGCCTGCCCCTCCGCTTCCCTTCATAAGGAAGCTGCAGACCACCTCTTCTCTAATCTGAACATGCCACATGACCTCAGCTGCTCCTCTAAACCCTTCACCACCTTTGTCGTCTACTAAAAGTGCTACTTTTTAATTTCATCGTAAAATTTTATTCGTACTGTAAAACGAATCAGCCGCAGATCTGTTAGTAAGGCAAAATCAGTATTAACACAGACAACCTGTCTAAAAGCACTTAATACCTAACTTGCCTTATTTAGATCAGAACAGACAGAGGAGCGTAAGAAGCCAGTATTATTATACCAGATAGATATATGACTGTCTCAGCACCTTACTTGCTAGCCTACCGTGAAGTTTCTTTAAACTGTTAGAGGAGACGAGGATTTCAGAGTTTTGAATTAACTGTTTCAAGAGTGATACAGGTAACAGCATCTTAGCTGGTCATCTTCCTGGGTGAAGATTCAATACAATACCTGGAGGACTTGAGTCCTGAACACCCTGCTAATCAACTCTCCTTCCCCTGCTATGTTGTTTTCCACCAGGGAAGCTCCCACACAATCTCACATATGCTAATAAATTCATCAGTCTTGACTGAAAGAGAGTTCATGCACTACCAGCGTTTTCTGAAGAGTGCAGCTGGTCTTCCTGCATTTGTGTGGGCCTAAAACAAGCCTGCTCTTGCTATTTCTGATAAATATTTATATAGCAATGTAAATTTACCGGGAACGTTGCAAACAGATCAAACATGTTCTTTGTTACAAAAAAAAAAAAAAAAAAAAAGGAATATATATGTTTTCTATTTTTAAAATGATTAGTAAACAATTGCAAGATATAGGAAAATATGTAAGCAGCTTAATTTTTAATGAAAAATTGGATTTGAAAAGAATCATAAACTTACAAAAGAGCAGAAATTATACTTGTTTAGGGATACATGACTGCTGCTGTAGTCTGCCAGGTTTGACATCAAGCTACTCATCTAAATGGAAACAGCATCCTTCTCTCACCAAAGGACACTGAAAACTCAGTAAGCATGACTGAAGTCAGAACTCCTCAAAACTCTGAGGAGACCTGGCTTTTCAACTAGTAAGAAACTATCTGTAGCCACAAAAGAGTAAAAAGATTCTACTACAATACAGGTATTCCTTTATTTTTTTTCTGACTGAAGATGCTTACAGAAACTCTGAGCATCTTGAAACTGAAAGCATTCCTTGCAGAAAGCAACATCAGCCTATTCAGAAACACACCGGTAGTGAAACTCTGAAACAGTTGCTAATAAGAGAGTTGATAACATGGTTTATTGAGTGAAAAAGATAATTAGGAATTTGCTCAGAACCATCAACATCGTTTTCAAATGAGTTCTTGTTGCTGAAGAAAACTGGACATGTTCTTGGTTTCCTTCCTGCCCACATATTGAAAGGTACTTGTCTGAGTTATTTAGATGTCTGCCTTTAAAAGAAGTCAACAGGAGAAGCGAAAGAAAAAAACACAGAGTTCCTTTACAATCAGTTGCTTTTTTTCAGCCCTACTCAACAGCTCAAGTTAAATATACTTTCAAGCAAAATCTGTGTTTGTAGAAAGGGAGACAATGAAGCCAGGATGTTTCTGGTACCAAGTACTCTAGTTTCAAGTGCTGTTACTCAGAAATATCACAGTCCCTAGACAGCATATATTTCTTTTCCTTCTGTGGGTCTCAGTTCCATTCCCCATCTAAGCAGTATTAGGATTGGACTAGGAACTGAGTCAAGACTACTGTTTGCAACATAAAGAGATGAGGAATAAACACAACCCAATCCCTTCCCAACTCCCACTATAGCACTGCTGATGAATGTATGCATGAATATGCAGGAAAGGAGTATCCCGCTGCTATTAGCTACCAAAGTTGATTTATTCCACATGCAAAGGCAGATGTAGGAAATTAATTATGAATATCAAAAATGCAGTTGTTACCTTTGATCTCCCTTGGGAAACTCTCATTTCTCATTGTCTCTGGTAATTGCAGAAAACAGACTTTTTTTTTTCCCACCTAAACAGTTTGTGTTCTCATTCTCATTTCCATGAACTGAATGATAGCAAAAAAAAATAAGTCTCAAAAAATTATCTGGTAAAGTTCTGCATCAATACCAGGAAGCTTGTTATCCCACCATCAGTTTGTGGGCTTCTGAAAAAGGCTGAATTTGTAAAGAGCAATTTCTTCCCCAGTGCCAGTGTCAGCCAGGCCAAGTGTCTTTATTAGACTGAGACTGACTAAAGGTTTATATTGTTCCTCGTGTTTCCTTAGAAGAAACTTAGTAGATTATATCTTTATCTTTGATAATTTTTGTACCCATTCCGAAAAGATTTAAGGCCATTTTTCTCCACAGGAATTCGTATTTCCCTGAATTTTTTTGTCCCTGGTGGTACACTGATATGATGTAAAAAGCAAAGGTGAAAAAGCAGAGGACGCTTGAATAACTTCAGTGTTGGAGAGCAGCCATGGCCACCCTGCCCTGGTGCTGGTAGCCTTGCTTTGCAAATTCCGTGGTGAGTGTGCAGAAATTTAATCTTTCCCGAACAGAATTTATTAGGATTATAAACCATTTGTCTGTTTTATGCATTAGAAATACTTATGCAATATACAAAAAGAAGAATTATTTAGGAAAAAAAAAATCTGAAACTGTAGAAAGAAATATATGTGTGGTTCAGGGGATTTTAATACTGATTAACGTAGCCTATGGGGAGTTTGAAGGGATACAAAAACTAAGAAAAAAAGTTACCTGGTATTTCAAAACTGTCCATATACTTATGGGAGCCGGAGGTTATAAAAATTCATCTATGAGGGTAAAATAAAACTATATAAATAAATGTGGAATGGGGTTTTTTGTATATTTGTGATGCACTGAATTTCACATAGAATTAAAAATTTATACAGTAAGTCATGCAGCAGAAGTAAAATCATTATGTAAATGTAATTTCTGTCTTCATGGCAAGGATTTTCTTTAAATATGCATGATTTGAGTGTGCATTTGGCCATAATATATTATATATATATTTTATATATATTGTAACATTACCTAAAGGGTCATTCCACTTTATTTCCCTGATGCTCTACTGGCTGTTGTTAGGTGGTTTGTTTGGCTTGTTTACGGAAAGAAGTCACCTAAGAATAGAAGCCAACTTACAAATTCTTCACAACTCCTTGGCAAAAATGAGCAATAATGGTTTTTAAAATACAAATACTGTATGCAAATTGCCAGGGCCCCGAGGACACTGCCAACCCTTACAAGTCCCAGGGCTCCGTAACACTAATAAAAAGGTAGTATTACCTCTTTAGTAGAGCCATACATTTAAATGTGCTTTTAGATTTTACTAATAAAAAAAGATTTGGATGTTCTTCAATTTCTCTTTGAAGTAGCTGTGAGCTTCTCAGCTGCACTCCAGGAATTTACGAAGTAAAAACTCTTATCCTATAAAGAAATCACTTTGGTTAAAATGATTAAATAAAGGATTTTTTTTCTTAGAAGTTGTTTGCTTGCTGGACTGCAGTGTTCATATGTAGTCTCTAAAAATGATAATGTACTGAAAGTGTTATCTTTTAAATGTGGACACAGTAGCAAGTTAAGAGTCTGCAGCTTAAATGACAGCAAAAAAAAAAAGGAATCATCCAAGCCAATAGAGTTCAGTCCCATACTCTATATGGTGATGTGGAAAAAAATCTTCAGATATTAAAAAATACTTGCTTTTTTTTTTTTCCTTTTTTTTTTGTCAGAAGTAGTTTTACACTACTTCTCTAATTATTTTTAATTTCTGTATAGTAATCAATGAAAACATTCATCTCAACTGGTCCGTTTGGCAAGAAGAATTCATCTAAAACTCATATTCATTCTTATAAATGATTGGTATGGAAATATGGCAGTTTACAGAAGCCTTTTCAGCTGCCATTCTGTCAAGTGCTCTGTATTTGCAGTCACACTGTTCATGATATGTGACAGGTCAGCTCTGGAGAGAGCTTGGCCAAGCTACTGCTGTGGCAAAGGCACGCAAGGGTTGCTCTCAATCTCTGCTGAATAAGCTTATTTTTCTTTATTATCTGAGCCCAGATTCTCAACATAAGCAGACAAATTCTATGTTTAAAATAAACCAGTGCTAGAATTTCTGACTGTATTTTTTATCTGAAAATAAATACCAGGCACTTTTCTTAGGTAAAATTAATCTTTATGCCTAGGCATAACACTTTGCCTTTACAATGTGTATCTTTCACCTCCTCCCTATTTCACAGCCTTAAAAAAGGTTTAAATGTTGCATAACTCTTCTGTTTAGCTCTCTGAATTATGAAGAATTTCAAGTTACGTGAAAACCCTGATGAAAACATGCCCTGAAAAATATTGAGAGTATCAAAGAATATAAAAAGAAAGCTGACATGTCATATTTCACAGAAACTCCTAAGTGTTCAGTATTTATTTTCATTTTGCACTGAAACAAAATGGAATGTTTTTAATGTCTTCATAAAGCATATCTGTGTTACAATGTTATGTTCAAAGTAAAAACATCAGGTTTTAAAGTTCCTTCTCACTTGGGTCATAGATAATCAGAGACTTTACCATCAAACAAGACATTTTCACCTAAAAGCCTTCTAGAATTAACAGATTCCCATATTATTTCAAATTCAGCAAATTATCATATTTCCAGTGTATTTTATCAGAAAATTTTCAGTCTATTCCATATATAAATAATAGTGAAGTACATTGTCAGATCATGTTCAAACAAATGCTAGAGAACATTCATTTTCATTATTCTCTTACCTCTGCTCAAGACATATATTGATCACCACTAGTTCAATGACAAGGTCCTAAAAATAGAAAGCATTATTTAATAAAAAGTAGAAGGGACATTGTTTTTGTCTTGGATTACCCCTAAACGCTAAATGGCAAAGCAGGTGGGTGAAAGGGGCAGGAGGAGACTGAAGAGTATTATCAGTTTTCTCTCACAAGGATAGTCTATGGCTTTCAAAGTTTACGTGCCCTGAAAGGCTAGAAAGATTTGACATAGGCTGGGTGCAAATTAATGTTTCACAATGCAGAAAATACATGCAGCTATTCCATTATAAGGTGTGGCTTAACACCAAGTGCTGAATTTAGCCTCCCATCCATCACGGACTAATTATGTTTCCAGAAACAAAAAAGAATAATAATTCAATGTGGTGAGTAAGGAAGTGACCATATAACTGCCATTAACCTATGCATCACACTAAGTAATTGTCCTGAAGTCCTACCACTAATTCTGGCTTTTAAGTTTCGCTTGCCTATTTCAATAAAATATGACAATGGAAAACATTTTCCTCTCCTACAAATGAGCATTTGTACTCACACCACAATCATCATATAATATGCAGTTTACTATGTAACACAGCCTTTGGGCAAATCAAGTAAATGGGGAAAAATATCAGTCTTTATGGAAGAGAAATTCCTTGCCACAGTTTCACTTACATTCCATGGGGACCCACCTTATACTGTGTAATTTAAGCCATAAGGAATATTTACGAGACTGATTTATTTCGTTACTGGTGCTGCACTATTAAATTGCTATATGTCTTAATGATGGCAATGTATCGAGAATAATTTTTTGAGGAAAATGAAAGAGTGCATAATGAAACCCAACGTAGAAAAATTGTTCAAGAGGATGTGTCATGTCTTCACTGACCACCGTAAGGCAATTGAAATGCCCCTGGAACAGCTCAGGGACCTTTGGTTCACACTCTTCAGCATGCTGTCAGTACATCCTGTACTATCAGAAGTTCAATAGCTAAACTCCAGTAAAAGTTTTTTATGTTAACAACTCAACTTCCAGCATGAACTGTATGAGGTCACAGTAAAGAAAGGAAAGAAATGTACAAGTCTTTTGGGAGGGACAATGAGGCTCCCCAGCCACACCCTGGACAGGTGTGCACAGGCTTTCTATTGCTCAGGATCATAACTTCACTTCCTATTCTTAAGGACTCTGCTTTTTAAGAAAACACTTATTATTTTTCTATGCCTCTAAAAACCCCAGATGATTTTCTATTCACTGGCTTCCTGGCAGCAACTAGAAGAGTTGGCAGGGGTTTCCCTGTGAGTGCACATAGGACCAAGACATAATCCTGTCTTTGACAATGTACTAATGAGTGATAAATTCTTTCAAATGCAAAGAAGGAAGAATGGGTGTATTAATAGCCTTTAAGCTCTGTTACTGCAAACAGTAGCTGCCTGTTCCTAATTATGTAAGTAAAAAACATGCCACATCAGAAAAGTCTTTTCCCCAAATCTCTAAGTCAGTAGTTTGCTATGATGAATATTGCAGACAATATTTGCAACTGTGAATATACACTTTTAAAGCATTAGTCCTGAATCAAATTTTATTGATGTTCACAACCCCTTTCACTTACTTCATAGTAACACTAGAATCAATATTTTCATGAAAATGTTCATGTGACCAGGTTGAGTAAAAAAACCCCACAAGCTTGGAAATAATGGGAAATAATGAAGATGTTATACTGTTTGCTGAACCTGATTGGATGAATAAAATAACAAATATATGATATTCAAATCCCCATCCGCTCATGGACACCTTATAAATTTAACTAGTCTATACTTGCTTACTGAACAGGTCACTAAAGGTCTGCATACTGGCTACAGTACAGCAGAGAAGAGCACAGACAATGATGTCATACATCACTCAGTGGAGAATCTGCTGCTGATTAAGAGCCGTTGGTTGGAACAATTGTTGAGAAAAAAAATCCGCAGGAAGGCTCATTAACTCCCACCTAGTGCTATGCTAACAGCTGGCACACAGCTGGCTAACTTTTGCATGAGCAGAACAGATGTACCTCTGTCTACAAAATGGTGCAGCAACATAACTACACTGGAACAAAAGAAAAGCCGTTGAAGGGAGTAAAAGACTCTCACATCTAGTTTTGTATGGAAAAGATCTTTCAGAGATTCATACTGGAAGATAACCAAGGCTCTTTTAATTTGGCAGGCTGCCTCTCACAATGGTCAGCCTGAGATGCTTCAAAGGAGGACAGAATTGCATACTACTACTATTGCAGACAATCATTCCCATAAAACTGCTAAGGATATTGTTGTATCTTGAAGCATACCAATCCTCAAAAATGTGTTGGCACACATTACAACATTTTGTAATTTCTTCATCATTATTTGAGTAGTCAAATCTTTATGGAATTTTGCTTAGTCTTTAACCTCAGTAGCAACCTCTACAACAAATGTTTCATAGTTCAATAACATACTGCATGAAAAAGAATTTTCCAATACAGATTTGAATAAGCTTTTTTCAGTTTCACAGAATATCTTTCACATTATACATTATAAGAAACACTAACTTCCAATCTATTATCCTTCAGACTATTCCGTAGGTTTGAGGTTTGTTGGAGGAGGTGTGGTTTTTGCTTATGTGTTTGTTTTAAGTGCTTGTTTATATGACTCTTCTTCATAAAGGAAAATTTGGTCTTTTCAGTTTTCAATAAGAAATCTTATGATGCCTCAGCATCGTCATTTATTCTTCTCACCTAGTCCTGAACATGTCCTAAAATGTGACAATATTCTTTTTGAGACAAGCTGACAAACACTTAAGCAAACATCTTAGATGAGGTCACATAGTATTTTTAATATTCCTATTATTTACCAGTATTGGATTCCATTAAATCCTCCATTCAGCCGAAAAAAATTACTAGCTTTTCTGAATAGTGGATTGAGAAGGTTCCCTCAGCTCTGTGTTCATAATTGTTCTGAAGTTTGTCATCTAAGTTGATAATTAACCATTCAACAGGGCGAAAACTGTTAACACAGTATCATACCCTCAGTCGACGTGCTTAATGTGATTATATCTTATACTACATCTATATACAAATTTCAAAATGTTTTAGCAACATATCTGTGTATATTCAAAAGAATGAAAAGTTCTGATGTTACTTAGAAGTACCTATTCCATCTACAGGGGCATTTGTGGACCGAGAGAAATGTCCAGCAAAGCATAATGTATAACAGTTACCATATAAAATAACTCATTAGAACCATAAAATTCCTAAAATCAATATCAATTAAAGAAAACTAAAGCTAGACAAAAAAGAGGAGGAGGACAACTCAGGGAATAAAAAAGGCATTCTTAATAAAAAAGTGAACACTTTTAGTGATTCAGCTAATAGGAAAGAAAACCTAAGCTGTCTTGAAGGATTATTACTCATATAATAAGACAGTTCAAGGACAATTGTCAGCTTTCAAAACAAGACTTTTCCAAAGTGTAACAGGGAACTGATCCAGACCACCACAAAATTTTCAATCTTCCTTAATTCAGCCATATGAGAAAAATTTGGCATTTGGGGCAAAATGTAATGATAACCCACTGGTGTTTCTTCCTTATATCAAAGTGATTAATACTTTGTGGAGACCTGAAGCTTACTTTCTCCAACAAGAAATCAGCCATAAACCAAGAGAACCACATAAATAGATGGGATCTTGCATTTCCTTCCATCATTCTGCATGTCACAGTGAAGTCCATTTTTGAGGAGTTTGGATTGTGTTCTCCCTAGGCCTTTTTTGTCTCAGTCTTCCTTTCCAAAATGCAGCCTCATATGGTCCAAACAGGTGCTCTATGATTTCTGCATCCCAGATAGCAAGGATGTGCTTCCAAATCTGAAGTGTTAAAAAGCCAGGGAGCCCAGTTCTGGGAGTGGCATTTCTTTTTATGCCTTACAGAATTTGGATGCCAGAAGTTTTATACCCCAAACAGAGTAATCCACCCTATAAAGGAATGAATCGTCATCCTCGCTTGTCAATACTTATCATAAAATTTCTGTTTGTTTTTGACAAAGGTGTTTTATGGACAACTTGAAAATGTCTATGGGTAACAGCTACAGAGCTTGCAACAGCAAAGAATTAAGTCACTGCTACCCCTGGAGTGCTAATGAGGTAAAAATGTGCTGAATGCTCATACTTTTGTTGAGATATACATATTATGCTTGCTACAGGTGCACAATGCTAATTTGCTTTTGGGCAAACTGTGCTTAATTTGCATAATTTTAACATCCTGAAACCTGCAAACATCAGGAAAAACTGTGTGTTTCTCTGCCTGTAGTATTAAGCCATTGAATACCTAAGAATCAATATAAGCGCTCAGAACAAGCGGAAAGCCCTACTGGAGCCCTGCGTTAGCTAAATTATAGGATCAAAGCCTTGAGGTATACCAGCCCAGGTCTTCTGTCTATAACCAATAAACCATGGTAATTTCACTTTTTCATCTGAAGGACCAGAACTGCTTTTTCTGGCTCACCCATACCTTAAAATTGTCAATTACTAATGACCCATCCACTTGGAAGGCATTGCTAAAAGCTGATAAATTAAGAACCGAAGCTAGACATTACCTTGTAGGGTGGTTGGGGAGCAAGTTCTAGCTTCCAATTCACTTCAGCAATAATTGAATGTGATTCAGCCTACACATATCAAAAGTAAGTGTGACATTTGCATTACTTCATCTTTTTATCATTTGTTAACTCCTTCTATGTATGTTGAAATAACTTGACATAACTTGACACCCATAGATGAAGGCATCTTTTCAATGCTCACTACAGAGAACTAATTTTGTTGCTGAATGTATAGAGAATGAACTGTAGAATAATATGGAGAAAATATGAATATGCATCACTGAAACTGTACAACAAATCCATGAAAACAAAGGAATACTAGTAGAGAATAGTTATTAATTAGTACTTATAGTTCAATTTGGATCTTTAAAATCATCTTCAGGCTATTTTTGGAGTTACCTGGTTACAGAAGGAAAAAATTCTGTCTTACAATGCACCCAGAAAAACAAAAGTTTATCAAATACATAAGAGACAACTCGAGTCTATTGTTAAAAATATGCAGTATCTTGACCTTTTCTCCTGCCACTATATAAGTCTGTGTGAAATCTCTGTTTTTCCTACTGCATTGGTAGCTACGGTATTTTTTTGCACAAATGTACAACTGAATCAAAAGCAGTAGTCAGCAAAGTCTGCGGTCAAAAAATGACTAGAAAGACTCACAGAGAAAGAACAAGAGTGAAAAAATAACTCTGTCTATTGAACACGGCAGACGAAGGCAAACAGTTGACACAGCAACAGGAAAAACATTGGATGGACCAAAGATTGCACGAAGCAAACACTAATTTGGCAGTCTTACAAACACAATGCAATACATATTCTGACAACAGAGAAGCGTATTTCTTAGAAAGAGACACAAGCCTTCCAGATACTACAACAAAGTTTGAAAGTTCATAGTGCACAGAAGAAGTGGTTTTCTGGATTGAAAGAACAGGCCATCATAGATTCTGGCATTTTTTTGTGTTTGCTGCTAGCCCTAGAAAGCACTATGGAACTGGAGACAAAGTGTTTGAATGCTGCTAAGAATTTGTTTATGGCAAATGCATGGACATGTTCGACACTGCCTGGAAGGTCAAATCAGAAATCATTAGCATCATATAAGAACAGCATAGCATTGCCTAGTCTGAATCTTAATGTAAGCAGTTTGGTGGTGAAAAGGAGGGAAATAATATAAAATGTTTTGTGACTTCGACCACAAGAACATCATTAATTTATAGCAGGGGAAAGCCTACCCTTCCCAGTCAAATTTGCCCTGGAAGCACCACGGGATCAGTCATGAAAAATCCTGATGTGGCACAGATCATGTGTGTCAATGAGGCACGGGAGATGCCGCCAGCAGCCACACACTTCTCCCAACAGCTCAAATCTACTCTCACAGTATTTCTCGCCTTGGTATAATCATAATACAACTAAACACAACTGCCTGGTTTTGGATAGGGTTGGCTCCTGTCTCCACCACAGTACTAAATGTTCAGTGTTATTGGTTAGCAGGTTTTTTTGTTTATCACCCTTCCGTTTCCCTGCTCTGTATTTACAACAGTTCTTGCTTTTTTAACTTAGGTTACTTGCTTTTTTTTTTTTATCACTTCATCTACAGTATACTTCATCCCCAACCTGTCTCCTTTGCTGCCTTCCAATCTGTCATTCCTTTAATTTTCTTTTCTTCTTGCCTCCTCTAATACTTCTGCACTGTGTTACAAACACCTGAAGTATTAAGAGGCAATGACAACACCGAGGGCTCTCAAAACAGATTGTGGGGACTAAGTAACAATAAACTGAATCAAGCTTTTAAACTAATAGCAATTAATACTACAATTCCTGCAAAGGGCAACTCTCACTTCCCTTAGTGAAAGGTTTTTTGAACTCAGCAATCCAACAATAAAGCTGCCCTGAAGTGTAAAAATACTATCAATCTGGCACATTGCAGTATTCCCTTAGTGAATCTCTCCAGCAGATGCATCATTCATGGTTTAAACACTGATGATCTCAACTACCTATCTGCAGCTTCCTGTCACAAATATTCCTCTGCTTGGATGCCTTAGGAATTCTCACCAACATTAAAAATTATAGCAATTTTTGAATCAGAGTATATCTTCTGATTACTAGGAAATTATATCCTTATGAAAAATAATATATTTTTAGTATACTTGGCACACATTTAGTACAGCTAAGTATTTGTAGAATACTTGAATTATAGCAAGTATACTCAGTTTTCATAAGTGTAGAGTGGCACATTATAAAACAAATTATTATAATCAGAGATTTTCTTGAGGTTTTCAAAGAGCTTGATTCAAAATGGGAAGAGTTCCTCCTAGTACACCCCACCCACATTAGTGGTTAGTGGGAGCTAGAGGGTACTCAACACCTTCAAGGGAAGTTCCCAGCTAAGACCCAATCCTGCAGCTGTGGCAAAATGTAATTTCTTTGATTGCTTCTACTAATTTGCATACTGCATTTATGGTTCAGGCACGCTGATAAATAACACTGGAATATCATGTAGTTCTGCCAGCCTCACAGGCTTGCTACACATTGTTTTACACTTTGCAGGGTCTCTTGGAAAGGAGCTTGTTTTTACTTGGAGCCTCACACTACAGCAACTACCCAGAAATTCTCCTAACACATGGGGGTTGTGAACACACTGATGCATCCAGGCACTTCTGTGATCCTAGCAAAAAGAATGGTGATGATGAATGGATTTCATGAAAATGT
This sequence comes from Oxyruncus cristatus, assembly GCA_013399855.1. Classification (NCBI taxonomy): domain Eukaryota; kingdom Metazoa; phylum Chordata; class Aves; order Passeriformes; family Cotingidae; genus Oxyruncus; species Oxyruncus cristatus. The sequence continues at coordinate 323,505 of VXAY01000969.1, read as the reverse complement.
ATACAACTTAGACACAAATTCATGTGAATTCCATACAAACTATATCAAGTACTTAGGAGTATGAATTTAGGGAGACATTTAAAAAGAATTATGGGCAATTATATGAGCAACATTTAAAAGATTGTTAAATATTAAGAGTTTTGAAAGAAATACAAAGTAAAATATTTCAGGGTTTAAATAAAGTCTCTTAGGGACTGGAACAAAATATTCATCCCACATCTGCTTATAGTGGGATTTCTTACACATTTCTTTCAAGGAAGGCATTTCACAGGCAGTTATAGGATGAAATGAGCTTCCAAGTTCTTTTGGTGATTATTGTCCATTCAATGTCCACATGCAACACTTTCTTGTGCACTTCAATTCTTCTTCTTATCTAAAACATTGCCCGTACTTTTCTGCTTAAAACCTGCTTTAAGACATTAAAAAGCAAGTATTTGAACCAAAGAAGATTTAGCTATTCTAAATTCATTTAGTTCCTTACATTTTTGCAGTCAAAGGCATTTAGTCGCACAGTATTTATGTGTATTATTCTTAAATACAAATCTACAAGGATGGTTTTGAGATGTATCCGCTGCATGCATAAATATATATGTTATCTCACACTACCACATGAAGATTCACAGGAAATTATCACTTTTTTTGAGATAAGAACACAAGGGGCTTCTTTTGAAATTAGTCAGATTATTAATATGAAATGTACTACTGTAATTTTTAAAAAATCACACTATTGATGGTCATATCAATCCTTACAAACTCTTCCATAAAAAAAATTTGCAACCATTTTCTTATTAACAGAGTTAAGACCGAACCAAATGTGCTTTGGAAGCCAGTTGATTTATCAGTTCTGTTTTACCATGCTTCGCCCAGTTGATGGATACTCTTTGTCAAATCCAAACATATATATTGAGAGGGCCATTTTGCACCACTTTGACTTTCTTCATGGAGCTTCAGTAAGAAAACCATTGCTACTTGTGTCATACCATATCCATTCCGAAACCTATTGAAGATTCATCAAGAGGGCTAGCTGATAAATGAGTTTTTGTACAGCTCAGAGGAGCTAATATGCAGTCTTTCATTATAGATTTCTCCTGGCAATGTGCACTGCTGTGCCCATCAGTCAGGCCTTGGGCACGGGGGGGGGCGGGGTTTAGAACTTTTATGTATGAAAGTGTACTGTACCTTCAGCTCTGAGAGTTGGAGCCATCAAACTATAGGGTTTTGTCATTAATGTTGTCTTTTTAAATGCACTTTGAGGATATCTGAGGTCTTGGTAGCTCCTGTGTATTTCATCTACGATCATTATGTTGGAGGAATACGACTATCTTCACACTCACCATTAATTAGTTTTAATTGAGCAAGCAATAAGTTATGTAACACACTATTTTTCCAAGGCAGGTATCTTCTAATTTCTTCTTACTTTAGATTTTCCCATACTTTCTTCACCCACAGCTGATATGGCAATTACCAGGCAATTACCTTTTTTTCCTCCTCATATTTCTTTAAACCTTGCTGCCTCTATGCAGATACCGACAATTGCATACAGCTTCCTTAGTTCTGCTGTACATCTGTGTCATCCTGTCTGTTCTTCACTCTGGACCAAGCTCAAAAGGTATTACTGAATTGTTCAAAAAATTGCTACTGACTGTCCTCTGAAAAAACGCTTTTATTCAAACACACAGAGGGTCAAGTTTCTAGTGGGTCTGAAGCTCTTCTCAAAGATTTTATTTGGTATAGAAGGATTTCTGATGATAGTTTCAAAGAAGGGAAATACGTCAGGTATATGTGGCATGATTATAACCAGAAAAGAGCTTTAATGTGCCCCCAAAATTTCTCCACTCCATTACTGAACATTACCCTGGATCACTTCAGCAAAGAAACAAGTTTTCTCTCTTTCAAATCTTTAAAACAATTCCTGCTGTCTCTGTTCCAAATAAATAACTTTCTCCCTTCTCATATCTTTCTCATGTCTGCCCAGGTAACTAGTGTTCTCTGGAAGCACCTTTAGTTTGATTTCAGTCGTGTGTTTTGTTGGGTTTGTTTCTTTTTTTCTCAGCAGAATCATTCTTATTTCTTCTGCAGCTCCTTGACTGGTTCCTTGCTTTTTTTATTAGCTCTGAATGCCATGCCAATGGCACGTGCGTGCCTCAGAGACAGCTCCAGCATTCGCAGCATGATCTCTTATTTAAAATTACAACTCTTGGACAATTTCACATATGCACTTTTTAATGACTCAAAGGCAGTTTGTTCTGACAATATACATCCCTCCAAAAGGTCTCGAACGTGCAAGCTGGATAATGTACTGCATTTGATGTGACAGAAAATATGATTGTGTTGTTTTCAAGAATACCACTGCTGCTTTCGTCTCTTTACTTTTCAAAATCTATACATATTTTGGTATAACCCATTATTTTATGCAGAAGAAAGTCAAGATTCTGTAACGTCATGTGATTCTTAAAAGATATTCTGTACACTGGTTAAAAAAAAAGTTGAAAAACCTACAGAGATGGTATGGAAGTCACTTTTTTTTTTTTTTTTTGTGCTGCTTTAGAATGAATCAACGATGACACCAAATGCTGCAACAATCATCACTGACAAAAGTAATACATTCTGATAAAACTCAACTGAAAATCACCATTAAATTAAGGAAATTGTATTTCCCCTCAATCTCCCTGTATCTTCCTGGCTCACCTAATGTCTCATTGCTTTATTCCTGTGTAGGTTCTTCCTAGCCCTCCTCTCACTGTGGCAGGCTTCTTTCCACAGAAACAGGAACATCCTTTGGTTACTGCTGGAATAACCGAGCTGTCCTTCAGTTTAAAGGTGGAAAGTATTCTCCATATGTGTCAGCACCTCCGCCATGCCAGCAGGGTGGATTGGGCTTTGTCTTTGATATTCCCCATCTAAGAGCATATGAAGCCTTATGATGTGTTCACTGTCAGCCTAATAACAATAAGGCCACACTTAATAAATAGTATTTTTATATATATATATATATATATATATGCACACACTAAATACTACTATCAGGTTACAATTTTGCTCCTTTAAAAATGTGTATCACTTACCATATTCAAGCCTACAATTTATATGCTTTTCATAGCAGAAGAGATATTTGCTCCTTGCTCTGTTTGCACGGGTCAAGTTACTAAAATTGTCGAGAGAAATTCTCACTCTATTTGAAATTAACGGGGTATGGATATCATCTGCCTGAACAAAAGGGATGTCTGATTATGCTGTAAGTACTGAAGATACATTGCATATCTAGGAAGCTTTTCTTCTCATTACTTAACACGTTGCTTGGTTACCTCATCAAACTTGTCATCTGTAAGGAAGTCTGTTTCATTATAGAAGTATTCATAAGGCTAACTCCTCGGGGACTGAGGTGGGAGAAAGGAATTTTTTTCTGAAAACTTATTTCTGAAGTTTCAGTTCAAAACTAGGTTGCTACGTTCACACCCTAGAAGTCAAAAAGCATGGTTGCACAGAACTTTCTCAATAAATTCTGGAATGCTCAATACTGGAGTGCTCTTATGACTCCTGGTGTGACAAACATGGCTGTGTGTGTGTTCAAAAGTTGCCAGGACCTAGGCTAAGGGTTCAGGCAAGTCAAGTACAATCAATATATCACCTTCTTGTAGGCCACAGGGCATTAAGTTAGAAGGCTAATCAATAGACAAAACTGAGCATGTTTGGCACAAATACTTTCCATGCAGCAAAACCCAATGATCTTGAGAAGCCTTGAATTTCTCTAATAGTTTGCAACCATTTGGAGGCGATCTACAGTCAGGCAGGTTTAACGCTACACCAGAAAGCGTCCGGACTTTCTCAAACATTTCTCCTGTGCTTGTAGACGCAGTCCTTGGGTGTGTTCTAGTCACGAGTCTATACCTCTGTTTTCCCACAGGCTGGGCAGAATCCAGCAAACTTCAGTTTCGGGGCGGGGGGGGGGGGGGGGGGGGAGGGGGAAAGAAAAAAAAAAAAAAAAAAATAAAAAAAAAAAAAAAAAAAACCACCACCACCAAAACCCAAGCAAACAACAAACAAACAAATAAACAAACAAAAAGCCAAAACAAAACTACAGAAAAAACCCAAACCAAACAAACAACCAACTAGCCCTCTCTCCCGAAAAAAAAGAAAACCCAACCAACCACAAACAAAACCAATCNCCAGAAAAACAAAAGCAAACCCAAACCAATCAAACTAAGCAAACCCAAAAAAATTCCCAACAAACCAACAACACTACAGAAGAATCAAAAAACCGCACGCAAAGAAGAGCTTTGGCCGGGGAGCCTTCAAGTTCCCTACGAGCCCTCGCCGTGTTCCACCATGTCCTCCTCCTCCGCCGGTTCGACGTCGCCGCACCCCCCCAAGCCGTCAG
>VXAY01000969.1:256637-316406 GCA_013399855.1 Oxyruncus cristatus | reverse complement strand
GGCCCCGCCGCGCCCGGAAAGGCGCTCTGGGGAGCGGAGCTGCGGGGGCTCCCGCCACGGGCCCTCCTGGGCACCGCGCTGCGCGGGAGAGCCGCCGGAAAATCCCTCGGCTGGTAGCGGCGATGCGTGAGGTGGCTGCTGCCGGGGGACAGGGAGGGTGTGGGGGGAACCTGGGGTCTGCCTGCTGCTGGTGGGCACAGCTAGCCTCTGCTCCCGAAGTTTGGGGGTTCTCCCCTCCTCCCTTTTGCCGCTTTTGCCCACCTCGCGTGTGACAAATAATAAAAATAATCGTGTTGACATTTAGAGGAATGAAATTAAATATAAAGAGAGAGTAGGAGGTGACTTAGCAGCTCTGAACGTGTCAGGTGCAGGCAGCTGAGGTGTGTGCCTGTTTTTAAAAGATGTTTCTCCCTGGCAGGGTCATCTCTACCCCCTCTCCCCACACAGAGAGACACACACAGAGACACACACCCTAGCCCAGCACAGGGCTTGGCAGCAGCTCTGGACATGCTATTCTGCCTGCCTAAGTGCTGCTGGCAAAGAAATGTAAGGGAGGTGAAGGGGAAGCAGTGGGTGAGGGAGATGTTGGAGATCCTCTCCTCCATCAGGAGAGGTCTGCTAATACACAGCTTTCAGAAAAAATATAGCGGCTTGGGGGAGAAAAACAGAGAGCAGAGCCTCTCTGCTGAAACACTTTCAGTGTAGAGACCTCTTCAGAGGATAAGAGTGAACTGTGGCATCTATACAAATTTTAAAATGAGGAGTTGTTCTCTTAAATAAGGGCAGCTGAGTAAACATACGTAAAATACTGCAACCCATTTCAGAGGACTAACACCTGGGAGTAGCTGATTTGCATCAGAGCTGTCTTGAATTGGATTTACCCTGCCATAACAGAGAATATCAACCCTGAAAGAAACCAGGTGGCAGGGCAAAAACGTGGTTTGAAATTTTCAAAAAGCCATCTAAGAAACCATTGCAATTCTTCCTCTCCCCATGAAAATAAACCAGTAGGTGTGCCAGGTACAGTGGAGGCTGTCAGTTCTTACTGGGAGTTCAGTCCACTATATTTTTTTGACCTGTATTGGAAACAACTGGAAATGGGCTTGGCAGCATTGTCTGCATGAATAGGACCCTGTAGCTTCACAGGTGCTGGTGTTTCCATGAATAAATTACAATAAAATAAATTGCAGAATAAACACCACTTTTTCTGTTTAACATTGTTCTTGTAATAATAAAATATACTACTGAAATATTTGAAAGTTTTGGAAAGGTAAGTAGTTTATGTATAGATTATACGATGAAAATGTAATCTAGTATAAGCATGTACATTAAGATTTAGTTTTAGCACTGCAAGTTATTATAATTCCTCAGTAGCTCCAAAATTACAGCAGCATTTTCCTAATGTCCAACAGCAGCTGAAATAAAAAAATAATCTCAAACATTCAGTATTGATCAACTTTATGATTTAGCATGTTATAGTCATCATTTCTTATTATTCTGTTTCAATTCCTTGCAGATTAGAAACAAAAACAGTAGAGGAAAATCACCCCCCTGGATCTTAGCCTTGGCCTTTTGCAAGCAAACAGAAGAGGAGCTGTCAGGCTTTGCATGTCAAGTAGCCACTCGGCTGTTTGACAGCTTCTGGGTTTCAGCCCCATTGGGATCGAGGCAGCTCAGGAAACCACGAGCAATGAGTTCTGTCGTCTGCTGACGCTGCTCTAGCACCATGGCAGACGGTCTGTGATATGACAAGAGGATCCATGCTAGGAAGGCAGCGTTGGGATCAATAATTGGCTTCCTGGGAAACTACAGCTGGTGGAGAGGATGTAAAAAGAGGCGTGCACTTGCCAGGATATTGCTACAGCCTTGCCGAGCTGGTGGATCCACTTGGAGGAGAGTTTTGCCACCGATCTTGGTTTTTCTCCAGGTTTGGTAATGTTGGCTTTGGGGAAAATTTCTGCTGACTCATCCACCCCTGGACACCCTTTGCGGAGCCCAGTCGACCAGTGAAGAGACCAAACGGCGCCTTACCCCCACTGCGGTGGCCTTCCCGTGGCCCCTGGCACCATCTCGTGCCCAACCGCATCCCGTGGGGCACCCGCAGCCCCCCGCCCCGGGGAGTCTCCCACAGTGACCCCCGCACCCGGGGCGGGGGTGAGCGTGCCTGAACCTCCCAGCGCAGCCAGCGCCCAGCAAGATTTTACGCTGTCTGCCACCGGGGCCCCAGTGCTGCCCCCCGCCAGCCCTGCCGCCCCGCTCGCACGCCCCAGGCCGCGCAGGATGGGGGCGGCGCTGGTGCGGCGTGGGGGCTGCTTGCTGCTCTGGCTGGCCTTACGGCTGGGCTGCTGGGCTGAGCTGGGCAGCGGCCTGGAGTTCCCAGGTGCAGAGGGCCAGTGGACCCGCTTCCCCAAGTGGAACGCCTGCTGCGAGAGTGAGATGAGCTTCAACATGAAGACGCGTAGCTCCAGTGGGCTGGTGCTCTACTTTGATGACGAGGGCTTCTGCGACTTTCTGGAGCTCATCCTCACCCAGGGCGGGCGGCTACAGCTCAGCTTCTCCATCTTCTGTGCTGAGCCCGCCACCCTGCTCTCGGACACGGCGGTCAACGACAACCTGTGGCACGCTGTTGTCATCCGCCGCCACTTCAAGAACACAACGCTGATCATTGACCGAGCCGAGACCAAGTGGGTGGAGGTGAAGTCCAAACGGCGGGACATGACTGTCTTTAGCGGGCTCTTCTTAGGGGGGCTCCCGCCGGAGCTGCGGTCGGCAACGCTAAAGCTGACACTGTCCTCTGTCAAGGACCGGGAGCCCTTCAAGGGCTGGATAACAGACGTCCGGGTCAACTACACACAGGCATCACCAGTGGAGAGCCAGGAGGTGCGGCTGGATGACGAGCAGAGCCGCCTGTGTGCCAGGGAGGATGTCTGCCTCAACGGGGGCGTCTGCTCGGTGCTCAACGACCAGGCCGTCTGTGACTGCTCCCAAACGGGCTTTCGAGGGAAGGACTGCAGTGAAGGTAAGGTACCATTTCAGTTTGCCCCACTGCCCCCCTCCCCATCACTCCATGGAGGGGACGGGTAGGAGGCCAGGCCTGCATGAAGTTTCATCTGTACGAGTGGATCTTCCTCCCTCCCCTCCCTTTCCATCATGTTCCTGGCTCCCCTTTTCCCCACCTTCTCCTCCCCGTCTTCCACATGTCTCTGTGGCCAACCATGGTGCCATCACTCTTCTGTTTTCTGAGAGGCTGGGTGAGAGAAGGAAGAGGAGCAGGATGTTATTTGAATGTCCTCCGGGGATGAGGTGGGATTTGGGGTTGTTCTGGGCAAAAGGAAGATGGGTCCTGGGTACCAGATGTCTCCTGGGTGGGAGGGGGTGGTTGGCATCACACTCGGCTGGAGTTGAAGGAGGGGACAGGCATGCTTATCACAAGCAGCTCGTGATAATTAGTTTGGGGAGCAGGGAAAGCAATTCTGGGGATAATTTTACTGGATTAAGTGCAAAGATGACCTGGGTTTGGTTTTGTAGGGTAGAGGAGACCCAGAGTCCACTTTGTATTTGATATTTGCCTCTGCTGTGTCGTTGAAATAAAATCAGTGATTTATTTGTGAATTCCTGAAATTGTTGCTGGGGTAGAGGGGGATTAAACAGAGGATTATGTTTTTACATGAATGTGAACGGTACTGCTTTGCAATGTATTTAGCAATTCACCATGCCAGTTAGACAGGGAGAATGCAAAAGGGCAAGGGGGAAGTACATACTTCAAGACCACAAAATTACGGAATAGTTTTATCAAGGAAGAGGGAGCTTAGAGAAACAGCAGTTTCCTGAATCCCATCTACAAATAAATCACTGGGTAAAATATGATTCCTATTCAGTGCCCATTGTTTTTGGCAAATGGAAGGAATATGAGTGTTTACTTTGCAGATGCATGCAGGACTCTTGTTTTTATTATTTTGTTAGTAAATGTACCATTGCTTGCTGCTCCTTAAGCATAGAAATTACACAGGTTGTGTACCTAGAACAGGATGTAAAGGTGTATGAATGAAATAAGAGCAAATGTGCCGAGGGAAAATATAATTATCATGTCAAAATTGGTGAGCAAAGACCTAAGTTTAAAATGTAAAAGGTAAATATAAATAAGATATTATCAAGGCCAAATTAAGATCTTCACTGAGTGGCTGCATGACATTTATGGCTGAGTAATTTGCCTTTAGCATTTCTATCAGATTTCACTTATTATAAAAAAGAAAACATCATTTGTGACTGTGCTTTATTATGTAACACCTTCTGTCCTTAGTGTCAATATTCAAAATGCTACAGTCATTCTGCATCCTGTTTACTTTATGAGTTTTTTTATCTCTCATCTGCCATTTGTAAAAAATTAAAACCCTATTAATATTTAAAATAATTCTTAATGATAGTTTCAAATGATAGTTTCAGAAAATAAGACATTTGTACTGTCAGTTGTACGCATTCCCAGAATCTGTAAAATGTAATGTCTTTTATATTAGGTAGATCATCTCACTGGATTTAGTATTTGGATGTCAATTTTTAATATATGATACCACATAATATATAGATGTATGTACAATAATGAGTTGTCTTAGTTGGGCCCAGAAACAAAAAAGAAAATTATGAGGTGTAGAAGCTTCGTTAAAGCAGCAATAGTAATTTAAATGCTATTATACATTTACATGCCCTTTACACTAAAACACAGTTTATTTATTTGAAGTTATTTTGAACATATAATTTTATATAAAAACGTTCAGATAATTGCATGTAACATAAATCAGGTAAATTCTTAGCTTTACATAATAATAGTTACAATATCTATTTTTAGGGAACATTTTTATGTTTGGATTGAACGTTAGTGAAATACACATTTATATTTATATATATTTAAATTTTATGGAGCTTTTAAGAAGATGACACTCAAAATAATATTTAGAATCCCCCCAAATTAGGGTAAAATGCTGGTGGTTTTACAACTGACCTCAGTGGCATCAAGATTCTTCTCACATGTCCCTTGACCACTAGAAAGCCTAATAAAATAATAGCAAGACTTAAAATTTTAGCATATTCTCTCAACAAAGGATCATAAAGTATTCAGATTCTGATTTCATTTGGAACAGGAGGCAACGTTTCCCCTGCTAACAATATAAATGGAACTAGTCCTACAGTTTATATCTGTTAATTGATAAAAGACAGTAACTGAAATTTCCATCAGTCAGGTTTTGATGAAGGGAATAGAAGATACTCGTATGTGCTACTAAAGATATTGAACTATTATAAATTATTTAATATTCTAGGAAATAGAAAAGGCAGAAGGATAAGTAAAGCCTTTATATCTGCCAAGAAAGAAATGCTGGCTACTGCTTAGTTTTTTGTAGCCAACTGAGAAATTATGCTGTTGAGCTTTGATCTTTTGTTCCCAGAATGTGTAAATTTCCCACAAACCTTAGCAAGACATTGCCATTGCTAGAGGATTATCTCAGACTACAATTATCTGCAGGGGTCTTTTGAGTTTTCACACTTACCCTTGTTTTTCTTTTTGTTTAAAAATGGTTTAGATTTTATCTGAAATTCTAGCCAGATGTCCTGGTTGATACTTTTTCTTTAAAGGTGAAAGATGGTAATTAAATTTGATATTCCTTGGATTTTTTTTTTTTCTTGGATTTATTGTGGTTCTGTATCTCTGCAGTCTGGAAAGACACAGAATCCCACAGTGTAATGCGGAGGACTTTAGGAATCAATATCAACAACAACAAAGAAAACCTTTTAAAAATTTTCTATCCTGACTTGCATGTCTGAAAGTTTAGAAATAATACATTTAGAATCAAAGTTTCAAATCTTAAGGTGCCACTTTTGATAGAAGTTCAGTTATTTTCAGGAGAATATCTGGTGATTTTTTTTTCAGATTTTCATCTTTGAAAATCTCATTACTGTTTCCTGCAGTAATCTTTTTCTTATAAGAATGAAGTTCAACCGAGTTAGGTTTTTTTCAAAACCCATAGTAATATGAATTATTTCCAGAAGGCTTACATGGTTTTGTACCTGTCTAAATCAGGAGTAGCTTCATTTATGCTTTCTGAACTACCCCAGTAAGAACAGTGCAAGGTAGGAAAGAACCATTCAGTCATGCCCTTTGTTCAAATAGGATCTAAATTCTCTTCAATAGGAACTTTGGCATAAATCACAGAAAAAGGACTGGAGTTTTGCTTAAGTGTCAAGCATGTGCAGTCCACAGCAGAGAAAAATATGCTCTGTAGCAGTTCTGTTGTTGATGAGTCCAGGAGTAAAACCAGTACAGGTGTCCTCTAAAAGAGAAAATAAAATCTCTATTTACTGCTGAAGAAAGCCAAGGGAATATTGTTTCACATAATAAAAGTGACTCAGTAGAAGGAGAAATGAACGAAATTATAATCAATTTTATTAGGAATAAGTCTAGCTTTGAAATAAACCCCAACTGCCATATCAGTTTTCTGATAAATCTTTGACACACATTGCAATATATTCAGTGAAAATTATAATATTTCCTGAAATTACTCAAATGGGTATGGCTTGATTCTATGATAGGGAGACCTGTTTATTAAAAAGACAGATCTTTAAAATCAGATTTATAGTGAATTAAGTCAAGGTCCTAGAAAGTAAGAACACCTGATTCATATCAATGAACCTCCATATTCCTCTTCTGACTTTGCCCCTTACACTAAAATCTCAAAACAAAAAAACCCTATTTTGCATATTAAATTAGTAAAATAGTGACCTTCTGACTTTAGACAAAAAGAAAAAGCTATAATTTTCATTTCATCCTCATTTATATAAAAATAACTTTGTCTAGTATCCTGTCTGAGAATATAAACAGATACCTCTAAAAGAAGTCATAAAATACACATGATGCATTGATTTGGAGGAAGTTTCTCACTGATGCTGGTTTCTTGTCCCTCCATGCCCTTCTGCTTTTCTATATCTGTAATTGCTTGAAAAAATTGCACACAGGATCATTTATCTTTTTAAAATATAACTTGCCTACTTGCCTCAGTATTAGTATGCTATAGAGACAGTTGCTCAGTGAATTCAAAGTATTCCTGTTTTGAACATGTTTTATTTTAACTGTTCTACTGAGTTTCTTGTTCATGAGAAAAATGAGGACTGTTCACGCAGCTGTTCACTGTAAGAGATACTCTTCCTTGTCAGATATTCAGAAGTTGATGCCAGCTATGGTTTGAACTGTGAAAGTGATTTTTGAGGAAGCGAGTTCCAGATGTCTCAGGCTAGCCAGCATTTAGATTTGTTTGTTTGGGTTCTGAATATATTACATCAGTCTTTGTTGTGCATATCTCCTTTTTCATGTTAACTTTTTAAAAAGTCATCCAATATTTATTTCTTTTTGACAATTTTCATATTTTAATCCATTTAATTCTCTTATAACTTGAATGAAATATTTAAATTTCTTTTGGCATTAATTATCTATTGCAAGATACATGTTTGAGTGAGATGCTGTTGAACTCATTGTCTATAGTCAGTCTTATCAGAGTAGTCACCATGGTCATTATTCTTCTTTAATAGTTAGATAAATATACTTTGGGCTAGTAAATACTGTGAACAGAACTTTCCTTTTCATTTTCACTTCAGAATTTTTGCTTACAGTGCGCATCTCTATTACATTATCTGTATTCCTTCTGCATGCTGAATTTCTTGTTAGTGCCAATGGCCACTGGGGTGATGTTGGTTTAGAAGGAGGGGTAGAGATCCACCAGAGATTGTGCTAAGCTTGTGTTGTGTTTACCAATTATGTCATTAATTTAACAATAAATCTTTTCACTTTATTTAGTATTTTTAAATGATGACTTTGTTGTCAGAGTAGAATCTTGAGCTCAGATAGTCAAGTGATCCAAAAGTCTTTCAGAACTGTGTTAAACCTGTGCCCTTCACATTTAGTCATATGAAAACACAATCCTTATGTCAGTTTAAAGACAATTTTGCATCATTTTCATAATGCAATTTGATGTATTATTTTGTTTGACAGGATTGAGCATTATAGGATATTGATTTCAATATCTGCCTCGTGTAAAATCACAGGAATTCAAATACTGTGTCACTGGTAATTAGGAACTGGCAGTCTGTTTTCTGTTATCTTCTAAGGAGGTTTCTTGTTGAGTATTACTAATCCTTTCAAAATGCTGATATTAAAATACTTCCAAAAGACCATGTACACATATAGCCTACATCTTGGTATCCCAGATCAATAATATTTTAATTAATGAGGTTGTTGCTTCCCTTTGTGCCTAGTTGAGGTGCCATGTCCTTGTTAATTTTAAGTCTATATTGCGAATTATAGAAAGCTAATATGCTAGAAGACTTTCTATCTAGCACCATAGGACCTTGTGTCAGATTGGTCACATTAATTCAGAATTTCAAAAGAATATTTTAAAATTGTTTATATTTTAATGTAACTACACTTCAAGGCTTACAGGCATTTTGGACCAAATGTACTTGACCTTTTGTCTCAGCTGCAGATTGAGCTCCCTAGGAGTCTTTTAACAGTAAATGCTAGCCAAGGAGTTGTGGGAAAACATTTGGATTCCAGAACATATAATTTTATCCCATCATCATTACCAACCTGATGGATAGGAATGGGGAAACACCCTGGCAATTAAAACCAGTTCCTGATAGAAACAGCTTTATGTAGAGGCTAACATTAACATATGCAGCTTTAACGGTTTATGCTTCTTTTAATAAACTTATTAAAATTTGTTAGCAATTTAAAAGAAAAAGGTTCATCCATCTCTCTTGGTGAATTTAATATGATGTTTTATCTTCCATAAAGCTTGATGTTCCTTTCAGAAAGCACAAAACCATACCAGCTTCTGGAAAAATGCTTTGACCGATTTATTGTGCTGTAGCTGAAAGTTGTGTACCTTCATAAACACATGATTTTAGCTGCATACCTTTTTGTACCTGAGAAATAAATTGTAAAGACTAGAGTATACTTCTTTCAGGGAATGATTTGAGAGAACATAGCAAAATACCTTTACCTGTGTTGTTATATATAGAATTGACTAGCAAAGTTAGGGTACGTAATACTTTGATGCCTTTATTTAGTTCTACACTGACCCAGGATCATAATTTAATCTTTTGCAAAAGATGTGCACTTTCATTGAATGACAGTTTCTCCTTCTGTACTGTGGTGATGGTGTCTGAGAGTGTCACGAGCACTTTACCAGCCCGGATTACGTTGTCATGCGTGCAGAACTCAGTCTTGCAGCTCAGATGCTCTTCTGCCAAGCTAAAAAGTAGTCATGTGCGGTGGGTTCATGCTAATGTCTAGCCATTCTCCTGGATCAGTGAGCACTTCAATGCACAAAATACCTGTAGAAACCAATGACCTAATGAAGTAGGACATGGGTTTGGTATGCCATTGTTTTCTCAGTGACCCCAGCCGGTTCACACCACGTCTCCGGTTTGTTTTCTCCATCTGTGAAGTTAAACTAGTGACACTCCATACATGCTTTTTTTTTTGTACGATTTTTTTTCCTGGTCAGCAGATACTTGAAATATCAGAATTTCTGTTAGGGATCTAGTAGGGGAAGTCAAGACCTGAAGCTCCCTTTACTGTAGTGCAACCACTTAGTCTGCAGAACTGATACTTGTCAGTTGGCTTTGAAGTTGCTGGCATTCCTACTGCCTATCCATAGCTGAGTGTTCAGAATAGTGTGTTTTTTCTTGTACACCTCTCATCTACCACTGCTTTCCAATTGTCTGACTAGACATTGGAAATGATGTCAACTGCCAACCACATTTCCTTTGACAATTTAGCTCTTCTTATGGTCTAAACAGTTCTCATCCTTTGCAACATTACAATACCTGTACAAAAGCCATCTTTATTACTGTAAAAGGATCTAAGGTTTAATGTCTGAGGATAGCAAAGAACTGTTTCTCAGTCAGTGACCGTATAATTTTTTTAAAGTTTCATTTTCTTCCTTTTTCAATGAGAAATCTGGGGGTGAAAGTGGGAGGTGGCCTCAGTTGTGTCTGGTTTGAGCTTGTAAAGAAATGAGACAGGGGTATGCTGGCAGCAAATCTGTAAGAACAGGGTTATGATAAGAATTTAGATTTCTTTAATTCTGTGGAGTGGATTATGAACCTCAAACTATTCAGCTAGGTCCTATTAAGCAGCAAACTTGGTGCCTTTTAGATAACTGTAAAAAACATGTTCTGTTTTCATTTTTCTCTGGAGTCAGTTTGAAGTCCCATTGACTCAAGTTTAGAATTAGGGCAAACCTAATAACCTGCTGATTCTGAACTTATATTCAAGTGGGAATATGACAACAGAGAGATCTAGGGCAAATTAAATAACCTGCTGATTCTGACTGTAGTATTCTTCTGGGAATATCTATAGAGAAAATACTTTCATAAATTCTTATATTTATTACCATCATCATCATCATCATCATCATCATCATTATAATTATTCATTAACTTAATATATGCCTTATGAACCATGCTGAAAGAGTAAAGCTATATGACTAATTCTGTTTCATGTTTAAGACACTCTGTGATTTGAGGAAAAATCTGTTTTACAAAAAACCAAAAAAAATGGACGGTGTATTCACTAGAATCACTTCTGGGAGTTGCTGCCACTACAAACTGTGAAACAGTGTATTTTGCCTCTGTAAGTGTTACGTACTAACAATGCTATGCAGGTGTGCAAGTTGCAGATTCCTGTTAGATTGTGCCTCATTGCACGAGGCCTTCAAATGAGAAGGTTTGACTTTTTGGTGATTTTGTCTGGAGAAAGGGCTTCGTGTTGCTTAAGGCAGAGAAACTAGATTGATTCTTCTCACAGTGCTGTTTGTAATTAAGGGAATGGATACAGCCTTTGAGAAGGTCACTGACATTACACTATGCAATTGGAGATGCATGTCACAGTTCCAAAGTTTCTGAATTACATCTTAATTTCTGACACAGAATGACCTTCATGTTGATCTTCTTTCTCTTCCGTGCTTTTTAGCTTGAACAGAAGATTTTTAAAAATGACAGTTCTGTCAAAGGAGGTATTTCCATTAGGAAAAGACTCCTTGAGAAAGATTGCATGTATATATTATAAATCATATGTACTCTCTTTCGAAAAAGTATATAGAAAATCACAAAATTAGTGAGCAGACATGGGGTGAAGATCTGTATCTCAATACTGCAACTTTCTTTGGAAACTTATCCTGACTCTTCTTTGTTCCCAAAGGTGTCAATAGAAATGTTCACACTCACACACATCAGCGTTTGGACAATGGGTGTCTGGGGCACAACCATGATGAATAGTTTTAGGAGGAATTACGATCTTGTGATGCAAAGATTATATTCATTTTTAACGAAAATGTGTGAATTGGGCCCTAATGCTAGGGGGGAAAAAAGTGCCCTTGAACCCTCTTAAGAAAGATGTTATATTTCCTCATTCTAAATCATGCAGGAGTGATAAAAGTGGTTTTAAAAAGTTTGGATTTCACTTATTATTGCTCAGCAACAGGCTTACATTTTCAGGGTGTAAAATTATTTGTACACTTTACATCTGTAAAATCAGACCTGTAAGGTCCAGGGACAGGAGTCAGAAAGGGCAGTGAGACACTGCATCTTCTTCCCAGACTACACACACTGCTATGTCTAAGCACAATGATTTTCTGTAATAGAACTTTTTACCTGCTGTTGTTGCAAATCCACTGACAACCACATTCATGTTTACATTCAGAGGTTATATCTGTTCTCTTATCATTGGCTGGATCCCGTTTTCTTGTGTTAAGTGTCACTGGAGTCTTTAAATAAGTAGAGTCTTTCTTGCACATTATAAATTCCCGCATCATTCAAGTTTGCTACTCAGTCCCATATTACCTGTGGTGATACTGTGGGTCATGCTGGTGGATTTTGTAAATCTTAAACCATGGAAGCATGCACAGTGATGCAAGTGAATAAAATTTCCTTCCAATTTTTTTCCTATTAAAAAAAAAAAAAAAGACGACAAACATAAACATATCCATTGCAGTATAAGTTCATGGCACCACGGAATTCAGAAGCAAAGATGCCTTCACTGACTAGTGATTTTCATCCTATTTTTCTTGCTTGTGTTTAAGCATAGAATTTGTCTCTCTATTTTATTCACATCTGCATTAAAAAATAATAAAAAGTAGTTAGTGATGCTGTATCTATTGTGATGGAGGTATATCTAATTCAAAAAGCACACCTCTAAGAGTTAGTAATATTCAGTTCTTTTGATGTTTTACTTTAATATGGGATTATTGGTCCTTGCATAGCCTAAATATATCAAGTGAGCTGAGTACAGGTTTCGATGTTACTCAACTTTGCTCTTCCCCAGTTTCCTCATCAAAAATTTGAAAAATAGCACCTAAGTACGTCTTGGAAACTTGTCCTTGTCCCACAGTCTGAGCTCTCAGTGACTTTCAATCATTAGAGACAGCAGAAAGAGATACTAAGGACATTGATTAACCAAAGGAATTGGAAGAGGAAAATGTCTTTAAAAATCATATATATTATTCTGTAAAATATTTTAAAAATATTTTGCTCTTGTAGATTTGACACATTCAGTAGTATCTCTGTCAATTGATGGGCTAAAATAACTTGTTGCAGTAGTCCTTTCATGTCTGTGTAAATCAGGATTGATGCCTCTTGAAGCTAATATGTTAAGCCATTGTAAAATAAGAGTAAGATCAGAATCAGGTTCTCTGGTTCGGAAAAAAAGCCCTTTCAACTGTATTAATGTTAAAACACCCCAAAAACTCGTGGAATAAACCAGATTAATCTTGCCCACTACTATGTAACACTACTTTGCAATCTTTAGAGAAATCTACTTTGTCATTCAGATGCATGGAAACATTTTATCAGCACAAAAATGACTGTTGAGAAACTTTGCTTGCTTGTTTCTGACACCTGGCATAGTAACAATAATTACTTATTCCACTCTTTGGTTTTCCTCTTTTGTAGATGTGGAGTAAGAACTTGCAATGCTGTTTTCCCTTGTAAAATTGTAAATTAATGGCTAAAAAAAAAATTTGTATTTTAACCTCACTTTCACCCCCATAGAGAAGATGACTTATCCTGTATTAAAATATTTTCCCTTTGAAAATAAACTGTCAAGTGTTTTTGTCCTCAACATGTTTGACTCAATCCTTTGTTCTTAGATAACCATTTAGTGCTCGGGTTTTTAAAGCACAGCTCAGTTTGCAGCTTCTCTAATCAGCCTAAGTCATCAGTGTCAGCCTAACATGTATGAACATCCTGCACTCAAAAATTATGCTCTGACATTATTAAGTTTATAAGACATAGCACGTAGAAGCTGTGAACTGTCAGGACAAAAGATACTGTGCAATTTTAATTTCATCTGTTTCTGGGTATCCATTATGAAATAGTGTTTGATTACATGATCATATACCACTTTATCCTCAAGCTTTCTGCCTCGTTCAGTGCGTAGTCTGATAATAAGTTCTTCAATATTTTGTTTTCTCCTTGCTGTTCCCTTTGTAGCCCTGAGCCTTATTTATCGTCCGCATTCAAATCAGCTCTGAAGAGAAATTAGAAATTTTTCCCTGGGCTTTTCTAAGGTTTTCATAGCAACAACATCTGAGCTGCTGTGCAGATATGAAAAATTACACAATGCCTGTGTAAGATGACAGATGCTATTATCCCATTCGTAGAGGAGAACTGAGGCAATAGAGACCGCAGGTAAAAAACATTCACTGAGTGCCCATTTGAAGTTTTTCTGATCACTTCACACGTAATACCACATACTTTAGGCATCCGCTATAAACTTCAAAGTACAGCTCTCCCTGCCTTCAGAGTAGAGGTCTGAGTGATCAGCACTGTATATTCTGGGATATCCAGCACGGCACGCTCTCCAAAGGTGCAGATATCCTGAACAACATCAGGAATGACCATCCCGAAAATGCCTGTCTTTAAAAACCTGACCAAAATCACAGAGTACTTTTAGGAGAGAAGGGGATAGAATATATTTCTTCCACACAGCTTTCACCTCTCCTTGCTATGAGGTGCACCCCACTCCTTTTCAGCAAGGTCTCGTGTACTGCAGGGGCAGGTGCACTTGCTCATTGGCACAAGAGCTTTCTTTGTTACTCGGTCATTACTTATTGCTAAGAATAGTCCTCTTCTGTGTACAGATGAAGTGAAGGAAGCTCTGGAGAGAACTGCATTAAACTGTGTAATTAAAGGCTGTATCTTACCCTATATGAATAAAGTAGATGGATCTAAGTTGCGTAAGAAGCCTTATGTCTCAGAGCTGCTATTTTTGACTTTACGGCCCAGAGAACATTCTTTTAAAATAGTAAAATAGTCAGTGTGTATAATTTTTTTTTAGGTTTTAAAGACTTGATTCCCACGCAGACATCCCAGCCCCAGCCATTGTGCTTTCCGTGCTTGAATGAGGAAGCTCCCTTTCCTCAGGGCCCGCACCCAGCAGGGAAGTTACTCTTCATTGACACTTTCCCTGGTCCAAAACTGGGTAGCTGGACCCAGCACAGGCTACAGAGCCCAAGAAGACCTGCTGAGGCTGAAGTTAACACTGTCTTTCAGGAGCTGACTAGTACAATCCAGGACATCTCCACTAGTACTGTACAAACATATTTTTGAGAGAATTTGCAACTTGAACAGATTGTGGTGGGTTTCCAAGGGGTTGACAAAAGGCTCAAACACAGAAGTCAAGTTACTCCTGCCCAAGTGTTTTTTATATTTCTGCTTCAAAATAAGACTGAAGTCAAAAGGAATCAGAATGGAACATAAAGGTACTTAGAGTTCCCTAGGGGAGATACTACTGCTAACATAAATGTCAGGTTTTCAGCTGAGATTTTTTTTTTGACTAAATAAAATATATTTTTTTAAGACTGAAAAGAAAAAAATAAAAGACTTGGACAAAATTGTTTCAGTATGTTTCAGAACCGTTTTTTCCAATGAATTGAGTTTTTAAAATAAAATACAGGCATTGTATTTGCACATTTGCTTATCATCTTTTTAATGTTGCCGTTAAAATTTTCCCCAGAAATATTTCTTGAAACTCTTCCTGTAAAAGTTTAATATAAGGAATAGCATAGCCACAGTACAGTATTCTGTACACAAGACCCAGAAATGCAGTGTTTGTCTCTCATGTGACCAGCCAATATTTTTAAGACACTTATGTCTTTATAAGAGCTACATTTATTAATGTTCCAGGTCCTTTGAACACCCCTTTATTACTGTTCTCCTTATGTAGAGATGGTTACTTCCTGTATGTACAGAACTAGTTTCTCTTTCTTTCCCTGTGTGTTAAAAAAATGTTTGAGGATAAAAAATATTTATGTTCCCTTTTCCTTTCCACGATTTATATGTGTTACACTATGTCCTATTTGCCTAGAAAGGAGACAAATAAGAAGCTTTTAGGGCAGGAGGTGACACAGAATAAAGTCACAGTCAAATTCCCAGTGAATTTCTTTATCATCACTTAATTCACAGATGGACCCCCTGTATTTAGTTGGATTATTTGTATGAATAATTTTATCCCCTTGATCCGCAGTGTAAATTAATGTGTGTATTAGTATGCTGCAGATAACGGTACTTATTTTAATAATACAATATGGCTATTTAAAAGCATATGATTATCCTATATGTTACCTCATGGTATTTAATCATCTAGTGACATTTTAAGGAATATTAAATGTTATTACTCCCACTGTTTTAAATGGGACTATATGTGTTAGAATGAATAGAAAATTTTTTAAAATAAAAAAGTGCAATGATCAAATAAAGAATTTAAAATTGTGGTTTGACCATTATCAGATGCAAGCTAAACTGCAGAATCATAGACAACCAATTGATATTTATATCTTTTAGAAATAACTATTTGTGGGTTTACATATTATAAATGCCATGCCTAGTATGTAATCTAATTAAATTCATCTTTAGAAATGCCTTTTTAATGAATAATGATGAATTTAAACTCAGATGTCTGTATGCATATAAATTGTCTTCAAGCTCAATGTATGTGTCATTTACCACCTTTTTGCTGCATTTTCTAGGAAAGAGTTGTAGTGCTATTTCTTTAGGAAAGCTTAAATTCTGCAGCAAAATAGTACCAGTCAGAAATCCAGAAATCCAAGTCCTATGTAACATCCCTAAAGGCTGGTTTTTGCTAAGCAATGAAGGGAGTATAATTTAATACAGTCTGATTTTACTGTCATTTAAAATATGTCCCTAACTCAGCAGTACTGCTCTGCAAATTTATTTTTTTTTTTTTTAAATATAGAAGATATATACAAAGAGTGAAGGAAAAGTTTAGTAGACTAATGGGGCCATAGGATATCAATAAAAACGTATTGACACTTCGATCACCATTCAATCTACTACCTGCACTTACCAGACTTCTCAATATATTAGCTTCTGTGATTGTTTATGGCATTCATGTGTTTCATCAACTGGCTAAAAACTCTTCTCAATTCAATTAATGTATAGAAAACAACTTGTCCTAAATGTAACTTTACAAAGACTCCTAAATTAAAAAAGTAAAAACATAAAATTAAAAGCAATACTTCTCTTATTAACAACAGGTATATCTATTTTTCTACTGTTAAAGTGTTATCTCTGGGATTTATAACAGTAAGTTTAAAAATTAGGTAGTCTTCAGTGTTTTTAAGTTGATGCAAATATTATTTTATGTTAGAAATTTCGATTTCTATCAGCAAATGAAGCTGACTGCTCTAAGTGAAACAGTATGGCCACTGCAGCTAAGGTTAATTCTCTCTCACATCTGCCCCCAACTCATGGGAAATGGTGCTGCAGCTTGGCCCTGTCACAAGGGTTTGGGTAAAGAGAAATAGCTTTCTAGGGAGGACTTTGCAAAATTCAGATAATTTGGATAGAGCAGTTCCTCTGGCAATTTTGCCAATTGATCTGAAGGGGCAAATTGGAGTTTTCTGATAGCAAATACGCAGTAGCATAAGGGGAGCCAAGGTCTTTGCCCTCTCAGCTACAGGAGAAGTGGGCATTTGACATGATTTCTGTCCATATAGCTGTCATTGATTCCTAGAAGCATTAATTATTATCAATGTTCTGGCCAGAAAAAAACAAAACAAAACAAAAACATTTGAGTGATTTGAAATATATTTTCTGTCTTATAAAAGGAGTCTGTTTTCAAAAGTATATAAGGTAAAACTTGTCTCTCAGTATGCCTGGTAGCCTCACTGTCTTGTATGCTAATAAAAATCACAAAGTTTTTCGGTTGAGCTTGGGAACCAGACTTCCTTTTTCTGTAACTCACTACCATCGCTTTTAAATCAAATCTTAGAAAACCTCTTAGTAACAAAATTTTCATAGCTGTCAAAAGTATTTTTGAGAGTTGATTTCCTTCTTCCTGCATTCAAAACAGTTCCTGCATTTATTAATTTTTTTTTTAAGTTTTGCAGCTGACTTACAATATGACTTGGTGTTTTCTCTGACTTTATGCAAAGGACGGCTTGAAAACTGTTGATAAAATAAGAGACTGGCAAGATTGTTGAAACATACTTTGGTAACGAAATAAATGATACCAGGAGAAGAATGCAAAAAAAATATCTGGAATTTTATTAGATATTACAGTAGTATATTGTGCTCAGCCAAGTTGCCGTGAATTATTAGTCTCTGAATGTGTTGTGTACTGCCTGTCTCTAAAGTGTGTGCAACAGTCTCGCCCTGAGTCTCATCCTACACTTCTTACTGCAAGTTGTTCTTACTGTTGGTTTTGCATGATAAGAACTGCATGAT
Source organism: Oxyruncus cristatus (assembly GCA_013399855.1). NCBI lineage: Eukaryota > Metazoa > Chordata > Aves > Passeriformes > Cotingidae > Oxyruncus > Oxyruncus cristatus. The sequence goes on along the minus strand of VXAY01000969.1, from coordinate 298,616 downwards.
ACTTAATATACAACCAGCTGCAAGTTCTCCTCTGAAATGCTGGGTTCCTTCGGAAAATCACTTTAATTGTGCTAGTGACCTTTGCTTCTAGGGTTTGCAATTGGATTTTGTCTTGCAGAGTTGGCTACGGTTAAGAAAAACTTATTATGAAACAACCCTTTTTAGCTTTGTACCCAGATATTATTTCTTCCTAAGAAACTGGATCCTTCATAAATGATTACATCAGATGAATGGTAGACATCTGGAAGCATAAAATGGAAAAGTAAAAAAAAAGAGATGAAGAACTGAGAAGTAATTAAGTACTGGAAATGGGATTTGGAATTGCTATTTTATTTTCACTATTCTATTACAAGTTCTTTATATATCTCAAGTATTTAATCTTCCTTGCAGTTTTTCATCCATAAAATAAGGTCAATAATATTCACTGCCTTCATACCATTCTCTGTCTGTTTTGTTTAGTGGTGTCTGAGATTTCAGAGCATATTTTGCTGTATTTCTAGCAATACCTACTACAAGAGATGATGATCTAACAGGGTTTTAGAAGTTACATATTATATACAATACTGAGCTGTAGTTGAGATACAAACATTGGAGTAAAAGTAATGAATAAATTACTGTAACTTAGGGTATTCCAGATTGCTTTAGGGGCAACTAAGTTCCTGATCTATTCATACATATTCTATATAAACAAATGTTCTTCTTTGGAATAACCAATTTGCGTCTGATTTGTGGCTTATTTCTCAAAGCATGACATGGCAATGGGATCTGTTAAAAAGATTAATATATCCTTGAGTAAAAAGGTGTTTATTTATAAAGGGGTCCTTCAAATGATGCTTAGTTTTATCTCCTTTGCAGGCAAAAGCAAAGATGCTTTTTGGAAATGAACTGAAAACCTGCTAAAATATGCGTAAAATTGTGTTTTATTAGGGCAAATGTCAGCTGATAAGAATTTTCTTAGGCTTACTTCACTGTAATAGTACTTGCTGATGGTATTGTTTGAAGGATTTTAGAGCTTTCCAGCAAAAAGCATTTACAAAATGTCACAGAATGTCCTTTGTAGTAGCAAAAAGGTGTAAGGGGGAAACAGTGATTTTTACTTGATACCTGGTTACATAAACGCTATTCTGAACAAAACAGACTGATTAGCTAGTAAAGAGATAAAAAAGCACTTTCCTAAGTTTCTAGCTTTATGGTTCCTCTGCTACTAGGAATGTTCCTACAAACATAAGATGAATTCCTTCATCTGTATTTGAATTGAAATGAAGATCTGATTTTCATCAATGTTACAGTGGAACGATTCTCCTCGGGCAATCTTTGAAAGGAAGAGAATATTCTTTCTGATTTCAGAAATTTTTGGATCAAGGGGTTTGGTTCTAGCTCAGACTACTTTAGATCTCTTTCAGAGAAGTTAATTATTATTGTTCACGAAAAATATATCCAAATTTCTTGCTTTTACTAACTATTTATAAAACGGTTTGTGCAGAAATAATTCTGATCTGATCTTTATATGATGAAATAATGTTATGAAGGTCTCAAGTATATGTAGCTTAAATGACTTTAGCTATAATATTTGATGCCATGAATGCCTCATGAGGATATCTTTAGATAGCAGTTAGTAGACCAACAAGTAATTCACTTATTTTCATGAACATAGATGTGTATAAAAGAATGGATAGACTGCCCAAATGACCACGTGAAAACATGTAACTGGAACTGAACAGACAGTCCACTGTTTACCATTTGGTGTATGACACCTCTGTCGAAGAAGACAGTCACCTACTTAAGAACGCAAAAAGCTACAGGAAAAAGAACTGGTTAAATATATATCAAAGGGAATCATAGATTGCATTCCAATTCCTGGATTATTAGATATCACCACAAGGTGATATCTAGATGGTCATGCATAGCCACTGCAGTGCTAGCTCCTTTTCATGGGTGCTTGTGTATAATACTGAATGAATATCTGGACTGCACAGGTAAGCAAGGCTAATAAATTGGATCCCAAGAAAAGAGTGATTAAATAGAAGCTCTGCCAAATGACACAGACAAAGTCCCAGAATGGGCAATCCACAGTGCTGGCCCAATGTTCTCAATTTCAGTTTGATTTTAAGGAGAATGACAAGGGGTTTTGAGAAAGCAAAGCACCTTGGCTAAATGAAATGTCAGCAAGTTTATGATTGCAGGAGAGGGCATGGAGAATTCAGCCCTTCAAATCTGTGAGCAAGTGTACTGAACGTGTAAACCCATAATCAAAGGGAGAAGTTAAGTTTTATCTGTCCGTCATAAATGTTAAATCATTAATGGAATGCACAAAAAAACCAATAATAAGTGGACCAGTTACTCAGCAGTGTTGAAAAGATTACTGGAGTTTGAAATAATATGTTATCGAGTTGAACAATGGTGATATGTTTATTTTATCTTCAAAATCTTTTTATTCTGATATTTTATTTCACTAAATAGTGAGGAAATGTAGTAGTCAGTAGCTTTGAAGACTGTAATATTACTCTGCTCCCTCCTCTGGAAAAAGTTCATCTTTGTTATAATTTACACATGTACTCAAGATTATTTTTAAATGGAAATAGCCATAAACATAACAAGATTTTGTGAGTTTTTCTAGGAACAGAGTATACTTTTTCACCTCTCATGAGGTCTGTAGGAATTTGCTGACGAACTTTCTTTTGTGCCTTTGGTTACCATACCAGCTCCAAGAAGCAATCTGTCACACTACACAGGTACTTCCTAATCTTGCTAAACTATGGCAGAATATACTAAAAAGTAAAACACCATATCTTCTGTGGTTCATTGCCAGATTGCGTTATGAGTTTGTCACATTGCTTTTCATGTCTTTCCTTTTTGTATCTGTCTGTGTTGACACCATAGGTTCTCTGGAGGTAGAGTACAAACTTAATGGAATAGTTTATGCTGTATCTGATACACCATTCCTAAGCAAAAAAAAAAAAAAAAAAAAAAAAAAAAAAAAAAAAAAAAAAAATTAAATCACTCTTACTTTGAAACATCTCGTTTCAAAATGTTACATTCCCAAATTCTGAATGCTGTATTTTTTAAATCGCTGGTAAGATTTGCACGTGCCAAAAACCTGTTGCTACTTTTGATCGGCTCTTTTCAATAATGGTCTTGGACAAAAATTACATGTTCCATTTCCTTAGTAGAAAATATATATTTCCTTTGGGGGGAAACATATGAAAGTAATGTTTCCTCTCTATTTAATCTATTCTGGAAGGTACTGTTTCAGCTAATGATGACACAGAACTGTTTTATTTTTGAGGGGTGGGGAAAGACATGCGTTTTTAATCTACTGAAACTGCTTGCCTACAAAGAAAATGTTTGGAGTATGGGGGAATGTATCAAGTTTTTTCTGTACCCTTGTCATAAAACAGTTTTTAGCAGACACTATTCATCAACAGAAATTCGGGAATATTTAGGTAATATTTAAGAGACAAGGTTATATGTTTATTTAGGGTTTCCTTGTGCCACCTTTAAAAACCCCTCAAAATACAAGTAGATTTCAAGTTGTGACAAAGATAGTTATTAGATTTGGGACTTTGAATTCTGATCTAGAGATTTTGTAAATTTCTTTAGGAATAATACCAAATTGGCAAGTGATAATTAAATCACGCTTGTCAGCAATGAAGGACATAAATTTCTGATTGTTTTATCTTGCCACAAACTCCACGTCCTCAGATCCACCGAGTAATAAATTGCATTCTATTGAGATAGAATAAAGTCCTAGAGGTTTTATACTTACCCATTAATTGATAATAACATGCTAAATTTCAGATATATCCATCCGCATATATTTCAGATATATATTAGGGGACTATATTTGATTTTTTAAATTCAGTCTTCTTTAAATGTCAGTGGATGTGAGTGTCATACCCAATTTCTGCCTGGATCTAGTTTCTCATAAAAATACTAACAGACTTGGTTTTATTTGCTCTAATCCCTATGCAAAGATGTTAAGGAGGATTAGGTTATTCTTGGGTGAAATATCATTTCATTGTATTTTTAGAAATTTTATTATATAAAAATCTTTCATGAGCTACCTGACTTAAACAGCATGACTGTCAAAACTTTCTAAGTGTGCTCAGGAACAGATTTTTTTTTTCCCTAAGTCCTCTTGAGAGGTTGTATTCTCTCTGTGCCTGAAGTGGGCCTGAAGGACTTTTAGCTTGTGGTCTGTACTGTATTTTCAGTGCATTCAAAGTATAAAAATTAATGGGCTAGTGGGTTCTGCACTAAATACCATTTTAGTATAAAATTTTCATTTGGTTTAAATACAGGAAAATTTTGTCATTCACAAAGTTTGTTTGTGGATTTGGTGGTATGGTTGCACCCATGCTGATGCACGAGAGTTCTGTTGGATCAAATAATGATAAAAGCAATCTGACATCATTTGTGCCCCTTGAGACCTCAAAGGCTTGAAAACTGTCTTAATTGTTTGTATTTGCATTACTCCTTTTGGTATGTGCCTGTGAAAGAGATAACAAATGGAAGTTACCTGGCTCACTGAGGGAATGTAAACACATTTTTTTATTCTTTATTATCCCACTTAGATCTAGAGATAAGACCTATATTTTTTTAGACCTTGTTGATTTGGCTCTTCCACGAAGAATCACTATTGCCCTGCACTTCTCTTTTTGACAAGCCAGAATATTTGAATTTTTGTTCCACTTACAGAGAAAAAGTGCATTCAGAAGTATAATTACATATGAAAGGATTGCAAATTATATAGAATAAAGAATACTGAAAGGAGAATTCTTATACAATACATGTGAAATTGAAGCAAGAACTTTATTTTGTGGAGCATTTCTTAATGAATATGATATGTCTCTGCTGTGAAAAGATAAAATGATATAACCAGTTGTATGAAAAAAAGGAAAGAAGTATCTGTTTCTTGTTATGGAGATACACCAGACTTCTGAGTGACAAAATGAAGGATGCATTTTAAGCCCATTGATTAAAGGTCAATATAGAATCCAAGGAAAATGAAAGAAATCTACGACTCAGGTGTGCTCTTAAAAGCAGCAAAATAGGATTCTTCCTTCTGTAAGAGATGAGATTGCTGGAAATGCAGTACAAGAGCTCTCTGAGGGGTAAGACCTTCATACTGGCCATTTCACTGAGTAGCCATTCTTGAGGAAATTATCAAATAAGCTAACCATATGGCCAGTCTGGAGCATGGGAAAAAATAGTAGTAAAGCAGCAGGATGCTGTTGGACTATATATTGTTTTACTCAGAACAGGTGCTTTCACAATATATTTAGGAAGTGTCCAAGAACTAATAACTGACAGCAATGCTAACGTCAGAATTTGATAGCAGCACTGAATGTATCTTATCTTGGGAAGGCTAGCTATAAGGTAGCATTTTCCTAGAGGATATCCTGGAACTTAATGCCTGAATAGGCAAAGATTGTTCTGGTTGGTGTTTATTTGGCTCTCTATCAACTAAAAAATTGTGTCCCCCCACAGTTCACTCTTCTATTACCTTTACATTTCTGTTTTATTTTTTCATTCCTCTTGTTTGTGCTCTCTTTTCTTAGTCTTTCACTTTAATTCTTTAATTCCTAAAGTTTAAATAAAGCAGCCAGAAAGAGTCAAGTCCAGTAACATTCCATGTTCTCATGCCTTGCTTTTCCAAACAGACTGGTTCAGACTCCTGAATTTGTTGATCAGAGCAACCAATCAGAGCCTTCTATCAGGGTACAAGTCCATCATCACAGAATGCATTTGCCCTCATTTTCATCTAAACTTCTGCAAAATGGTTGTTTTGACTCTGCACCATGTGAACTGTGGAGCTGTGTAAAGGTCATTATTTAATCTGAATTGAAAGACATTTTTAAGACAGTAGCGTATACATGAAGTGTATACACTGTGTGTAGTATACATACTACAAGACTAGTAGCTCTAAACATTTCCAGCTTGTGTTAATCTGATTATATAATTTGGATTTTATCTGCCACAAATTTCATGCTTTAGGAAGATACTAGCTAATTGGTCCAGGTTCCATTACAGTTTCAGCAAAAGCCTTCATGTCAGTGTCAACATTTGTTGAAATGTCTTGCTGACTTTGCTACTGGACTATGACTATATGCTCCCATTGACTCTGCTCACAATTGTGTGCCAAAAAATGCCATATAATCTTCAGTTCAGCATTTCTACAACCTGCCGTTGATATCTTTAAGACAGTCAGCTGCACTCATTTCACTGCAGGGCTCCTTCTCTTTTACTTCACGTGCCATTCCAATTTAAGAAAATTTACCTGTTACTATCCATTACTCTTTTTTTTTTTTTTGTAAATGAATATAATACTCGTCTTGTGTTGATCATGTTCTCCAGAAATGACAGGATGTCTGAGATTCTCATGAAGTTTCCTTTTAGCATTCCCCAGTTATCACATCGTCTGATTTGCATTGCTGATTCTTTTTTGATGTTGAACCACATTCCACTTAAATTTCCTCCCTCAGATATTTCATTCTTATACTAAGTCAGTATTACTCATATGCCTTATTGGATGATATTAAACACAGTAATAAAGATAAGGAAATATATGTAGCAGTCATAATTGGTTTTAGATGGTCTGTATTACTGCAGATGGCCTCTATAGTTCTGAAGGGTTTATAGGAAATACTTTATTCCTTTAGAATCTCCTCGAGTTCCCTACCTCTCCCCTTACTGCTATGTCTTCCCATTTCTGTTCCTTAATATTGGTTCCTTTTCCATTTCTTCATTTCCAGTTTTCAGTGATGTTTGCCTCTTCATTTCAACCTTCCCAGTTTTACCCCCAACCTATGTTTTCTATAAACACCTGACTAAGGGGTTTACTATTTAAGGGGCTCACTCTTCTTTATTCAGTGTATTTATTCCTTTGCTTATTTGTCTCCTTTGGACCACTCGCTCTGGCCTTTGGTCACTCCTTGTAACGATTATTTCTCTCACAAAGTGAGAAAAGGTGTAATTTCATTTAACTTCTTTTTATTGCTGTCTCCAAAGGTGGGATTTAGAAAACTTTAACATAGTGGTGTGTTGTAATGCTGCCTAACCTAATACAAAATACACTTCTGTAAATATATGTCATACAGTTTCTTATAAATGCACCTAGAAAGTGACACAAATGGAACAACAGAGCACCAGGACCTCCTGCTCAAAGTTGTTAATGCAGTTCATAAAAGAAATCTATATGCAGTATTACAAAGCTCTTATGTCTTGAAAATCATGTTGAAAACAAAACTGAATATATTTTGTATTGAAAAAGTTAAAATCAAATTGCCTGCAGAAGCTATTTTGGGTGCCCACGCTTGGATTTGATACACAAGCAGTGTGTGTGGTTTCCAGTGCACGCCCTGTAATGCAGCTGTTGTTGTTTCTTGGCCTTTGAAGCGAGGTTCAAATGTTCTGGCAGGGAAGCCTCACCGGCGTTGCAGGGGATAGGAAATGCTCCAAGAAAGACAGCTGCCCGCGACTTCCATGAAATCCACTGTGAAGATCAGCGGATAAAGTGAATGCAATTTCATTCTAAGCGATTCTGAAGGCCACATTGGACCTGTAGTCAAAAAGCTAACTTTGCTTTTATCTTGCCACTCTATCGCTTCAGTCAAGGAGAGGTTCAAGTGAGTTATTAACAAACAAACAAAACAAACAAACAAACAAACACACCAAGAAAAAAACCTAAGGCTTGATTTGGGGTGAGTTTTTCCCTCTTTAGAAACAAAATAGCTGAGGAAGTAAACAAAAACTAGTCCAAAAGTCAAGGGCAAAAAGAAAGGAATTAATCCATTTTCCTCACTAGCAACACATTATACATCACCAAGAAGAAAATAAAAGCAACGAGAAAAAGTCTAATAATAATTGCAGATTGCCTGTTTGTGAGACATAAAAATCGATTATAGTCTATAAAGGTTATAATGGTGTCACTGAAGGTTTGGAAACACTGTCTGTCATTAGGATTCGTGAGGGGATATATTAGGCTTTCCCTCTGTAACGATTTTACGTTCATCCTTTGGCAGTGTGGAGACCAGGTAGGCTGGCTCAGCCCCTAAGTGAGTCTGACATGAGGCTGAAGCTCGAGGAAGCTGAGGAGCTCCTTATGGCAGAACTTCCATTACCTGTGACAGTGCTTTACCCAGCATTTCCCATGCAAGTAGAGTATTTTCTTTTGTTCTTACTCTTCTCGTTGCCGAGGAAAGAATGAAAGGAATGATCTATCCCCTAGCACTGAAAACCTAATAAAAACATGGGCTAAAGTCTGTTTCTAACCTGAAATAATTAAGGAGGCAGACAGTCAAGGTCTTTCAGCATCAGCCAACAAGGAAAGGAAGCATGGCAGCGCATTGTGTGCCTGAGCTCAGGAGAGAGGGAACACATTTATCCTTTTAACATTTGATCCCTTTTATTTTAACCTTTAATTACATCAGTGACTCTGTATATGAGAGGGGAATTAGAGCCTATTCTAAACTGTGAATTTTAAAACCTGTTTCTCTATAGGGATAAATAATTTATACGGTCTTGCAATCCAGCAATTTAATGAGCCCTTATGCATGAAAACAAATTTATAGCTTTTCTTAGCTACTGCAGAGCTATTCAGTAAAAATATCTGGGGTGAAAATAGGCAGAAGTTGTGTACAGCTTCTGGGATCTTACCTGAATTTAAAAAACAGTGATGCTGCAGTAATTGTCTTCAGAATTGTTAAATTACTGTTTGACTGCTGTAATGATCTGGAGCCAGCAAATATATGTTTAGTCCATGATTATCTAATGCTATATCCTGTATAATGCAGGCCAAAGGATTCCATGCGATAATTTTTTAAGGAAAGGGAAATTCAAAGGAAATTAGCTAACATATAAGTCTGAGAGGTGAACGAAGTTTTATTGAATTATTTTTATAACTAAAGGTCTCTCTTAAAAACTGAAACAGGAATGCACCTTCAGGAAAATGTGGCGTGGAGACACAGAAAACAATGTTTACCACTCACATCTTTTACACTATCTTTAGATGGTACCTACTACTGTATTATACTAATAGAAAATCTACTTTGGAAAGCATTAAGTTTTCTTTTAATTTTGAAGCACAAACTTATTACAGTATGCCTACTGATTAAAATATGCTTACACATAGCTAGGCTGAAGGCTTTTTTAATGAAGTGATTCATCATTAGAATATTATTAAGAATTTTAATGAAATACTCCCACAGAAACATGCCAGTTGTAAGAACTATTTCATCAGAAATAATCCTCATTTTAGTTTAGAAGCAGAGAGCTGTATCCCTGCAGCATCAATAGTTTAGTGGCTAGGGCATTTATCTCCAGTGCCTGTTTTTTTGAATAAATTGGATATATGTATATGGATAGATAGATAGATAGATAGATAGATAGATAGATAGATAGATAGATAGATAGATAGATAGATAGATAGATAGATAGATAGATAGATAGATAGATAGATAGATAGATAGATAGATAGATAGATAGATAGATAGATAGATAGATAGATAGATAGATAGATAGATAGATAGATAGATAGATAGATAGATAGATAGATAGATAGATAGATAGATAGATAGATATAAAAAATTCTCTTTAGAATAAATTTTACCTACCTGGGCAAATGCACCTCATATCAAAACATAAAAACATGAACATGTAAAAAGACTAAAGGGACCATTTTTTTTTCTTCTGGGTGAAAGCCTTTACAATTTTTGCTTGCAGTTAAGTTGAAGTCTTAGCTCCAGCTGCAGAACTTTAGGGAGAAGATCCTTTAAAACTTAGTGTATTATTGAGCATGTTCTTCTGACAATGTCATACGCAAGGCATAGGAACTTCTTTGTGGTGTTTGCGAAGATGTCTTTTTCTAGAGCCAGACCTATCGAGGTGCCTGAGATGACCTGTCTCTCCGAAAGATGATGATGTTTCCAGTGGGCAGAGAGCAACAGATAGGATAATGCATATACAAGCTGCAAAGCCATATCTCCATTCCTCGTGGTCCTTAGAGATTAATTCACAGTAATGCTTTTATTCCCTATTTCCTTGTAGTTGTAAAAGGAGAAAAGAAAAATAAAAGGAAAAAAGTGGAAAAACAACAGAAAGCATCAAAGAGTTGTAGCCTGCTGTATAAGTTTGTTCTGAAAATAATTTACCTATGTTTTACCCTTATGCAATAAGTATGTTTAAGCCAGTGTCTTTATAAATTAATGTCAGGACATTTTAGTAATCACTTGTGTTGATGGGAAAATTCCATGAGGGACACTGCCTAAATCCTGTTAACTATCCAATAGTGATTTCCTTTGGCATTTATGATTAGCACTGAAAGGCAAGATTTGAAGAAATCATACATAAATGTGTGTGTCACATTTTCACATGGAATTGCTAAAGTTCCAAAATCACTTGACCCCAAACAGATCTTTATACCTTTTTTTTTTTTTTTCTTTCATTTATGACATCTGTTTGCCAAATCCTGGCCACACCACTTTTAATTGAAATGTATGTATGCTTCTGGCAAGTGAAAAGGTAAGCTTCTTCTCATGCATCTGTCAGAAAGCAGAAAATAAACTTGATTCCCCTTGTTCAGGACATCTATACTGATATTAAGCTATAAAATGGCTGCCTTGTTTCAGCTGACTTCCTTGAATGAGGGATACAGTGCCCAAATGGCTCGGTCCCTAACAGTCCCTCTGGGAGTCAGCAGGTGTTAAAGAAACGAGAACCTCATTGAGCATTTAACATATAAGCCTGGAGCTTTAAGTTATATTACCTAAAAATGGCATAACCATTAGTATATCATTGCATTCTTTAGTTTTTCAGACCACTTTGGGACTGCTGCTTACTCACCTGCAAAGGAGAATTGGTTATTTCCTGCTTTTAAAAGTACTACATATGCAGGTTTTCATTTTTAATTTATGTAATGTAGTTAAAGAGACACTCAGAGATATCTACAGTATCTGAATGAGTTAGTAGTTAGGAAGAACTGACAACTTGTTATGTTAGAAAGAATTTTATATTCTTGTTTTTATGTAATTTTTAAAGATTTCTTTTATAGCCACATTGGCTTAGACTCTAACAATTTGTGTTCCATAACATTTTCTAACTGAAGAACTTGAGACAGAAATATCCCTAAAAAAGGACGTATAACATACTCATTTTTCCTTTAAATTAGCACAGAATTCTTTCTGTCATAGCAGAACATTTACTGAGCTAAATCTTGTTTAGACAAATACCTGAAAGATGTGAAAGTAGTAAAAGGAAGATGAATAAGCACTTCTATTGTTGTGCTACAGAAATACTAATCCATGGCCTCAATATCAGCATGCCTTGAGTGAAGACGCCACTTAAGAAAATAACAATGTATCAGGGCTCTACTGAAAGATTTGATATTTAATTGTGTTTGTTGATCAAAAAGCATAAGAAACATAACAATAAACATGTGAAATCTCCATATTCTAACGATAATGGTTAGCTTTAGTTCTCTGTCTAGACGTGCTAAATGCTGCTAAGTGAATTACTGAATACAATGATGAGAAGTGATTCAAGCACTCTGCTCTCAATATTAATTTTCTGGATGCCAGCACAAGTTGTGTAACAAATAAAGGAAAAATTACATAGGATATTCTCACACCTTTATACCTTGACAGCCCAGAAGTGTAAGGAGTAGAGGAGGCAAGTGGCTTAACAGAGAGGAAGGCAGACAAAACCATTTCTTTTTAGTGTGGCTGCTAATTACAATGCCTCCTTTTTATTACTGATTATATCATTTGAATACTGAATAAAATAATGAATTAGTTATGCACAGATTAGGGATGTCATTCTCATGGAGAACTATTTTATGGGAAAATAAACTTGATGCCAGACATCTGGAAGGCAAAAGGAAAAAAAAATGTTCACTTCTTAAAGTTATTTTATTGGTGTAGTTAAATGGCAACCAAAGAAAAAGAAGAGAATAGCTCGACTATACACATGAAAATCCCGTATCCTTCTTCATTTCAACACAAGCATGTTTTTACCTTTCTTATTTCATCATAGTTTCATACTGTGTACAGGAAATAAGGCATAATGATGCAAATGTGGCTGACAACCAAAGTGGGAGAAGAACAGAATGAATTTAAGAACACAGCAGAAGTATGCAAAAAAGTACTACCAGGAAAGAGGAAAAAAAGAATTCCATACGCCTAGAAAGCAATAGTATCAAAGGAGAATTTTGAGATGATGAAATTAAAGGTATGGACCTGTATGCAAGGGAAGTTGTAAAGAAGAATGTAACAGAAGAGTACTGAAACAAAACCATGTAATATAGGGAAAGTAATAAATAACATTAAAAATACAGGATTCTCTCCTGGATAAATAGACCATAGCTCCTTTAAGTTCAGTTCCAGCTACACTTATTTCTGACAGCCTGGTCTACACTAGCAATTTCCCTGTGGTAATTAAAACAAATCATTGATTTGCAGTAGTTATAGCTGAACTTTTTGCATCTCTGCAGTATCTAGGATGGGCCTGGCTTAGTGTTATATGTCTTCCCACAAGGTGCATTAATATTATCCTTAAATTAAAGTAGTCCCACCAGCCTGTGCTTCCACAAGCACAGATTTCCCTAGGAAGCAGCATGCTTAGCAACACTGGTATCCATGGCAGTATCTCCGACGTACGAGTCTAAATGTGGAAGCTGTTTCCTCTTTCACAGTTTTCTATGTCACTACAATCATGCTGCCTGCCATCAGCTCCAGCCTTCATTCACAAGCTGAAGTCAGAACATGTACAGACGCACAGGAGACACGATCTGGTGACTGCCCTTTCCCTCTACAAAGACCCCACTGCCTGTGTCGCTGTTTCAGGATCGTGATGTCAGCCGTGGGGAAGGGAAGTGGCTTGGTGACAGGCACAGAGGCCGCTGTCCCAAACTGAAGTTCCCAGGCACCAAATGGCAAGACCACATTATACCCTGAACATGGATTAACTTGGCTTCAGTGCTTTCTTTCAAAGGTGAGGACTCTGAAGCTCTTTACCAGAAGAAAATAAGTTTTGAAACCCTGGGCCAGAAAATTGTGTGCAATCTTTACCACAGACAACAGAGGTGTTTTGGAGGTGTCATGGCACCGTGTCCTCCTGCAGTGATGTAATGCCCAGGTGCAATTTGGCCAGTTCTGCACCACTGGCTGAAGCTGCAGAACCTCTCTAGGAGCATGGGAGAGCCATTTCATCCAGACAGCAACTGTAAGGGCTGGATGCTGCAGCCACTGCGGCAGCCAGGAGGTCTCCAGCATCCACAGCCTGTCCGTGAGGCTGTCAGCATGTGCTCCCACAGTTTGGGTAGTACCTAAGAGGACAAAACAATGTAACTGCTTTATAAAAAGATAAAGTATTTTGCTTTTAAAATGGGAATATTCTCAATTCTTTTTGTCTCAGTTATTTTTCATTGGGGTGGTCGATGGCTCCTTTCCCTTTGTCCATGGCTTCTGACTCTTTTCCTCCCCTCTCCATCTATTCCTCAGCAGCTGTGCCCTCTTTTGTCCCCCAAAGCCTATGTTTGCAGCTTTGCCGTCCCACCCATCCCACTGCAGCTGTTTCCCCGTGTTCCCAGGACTCTCTTTTGGCTCCAGGTGCCTCTCCCCCGGCCGCAGCAGCTGCCTGGCTCTGCCCCGTAGAGCTCTGATCCCTGCGGAACGGAGCGTCCCTTTCCTTCCCAGGACTCTGCCCTCCTCCCTGGCCTGGAGCCGGGATGCTTTCTGCTCTGTCACTGCCCCAGAGCCAGTCTCTGCCTTCGGCTCCTTCCCAGGAGCCTGGCCTCATCCCCAGCAGCTGGTGCCTTCTCTCTCTGCCGCGACTTTGGCTCCAGACCCTCTCCCCACTCCGCCCAGCATCCCCCTTCCCAGACCCCAGTCCCGAGCTTCCCAGCGAGCCCTCAGCAGCTGTTCCTGGGCACCTGTCCCTGCGCTGCTCTCAGCCCGTTCCCCATGTCCGAGGCTGCAGCAGTTACTGCCCCTCCCTTCCTCCCATGCCAACCCTGCTACCCCTGCAACGGGCCTGCAATCCCGTTCCTTCCCTCGTGCTTGACCTTCACCTCCTCCTGGCCCCTCTTCCCATCTTTCCCTTCTCCCCTATACCAGCAAGCACGGGTGCTGCCAGCCAGGATGTCAGGGCTGGGACGTGGTGTGGTGGTGGGTTCCTCACATCACGCTTCATCACTGTGGCAGCACATCACAGTGGTGACAGCAGAGGTGTCAGGATGGCAAATAGGGGGGCAACAGGGGCCATGGCAGAGGTGCTGTTAAAGGGGACCTGCGTGACCCACAGGAAAATCCGTAATGCACCCGTGGACAGCCTGGCCCTCAGGATTAGTAAGAGCAGAGGCACAATGCCTGTGTGGTGAAAAGAGCAGCCAGGACAGCTGTGCCATAAGCCCGGGCTGCATGCAATTGCTCCTCAGCAGGCAGGACCTTCTCACGGCAGATAAATGGAAACCTGGCAACCACAAATCGCTGTTCCAGTTTTGGGCAGGAAGGAGCCCTGCAGCAGCTGCCTGGGCTGTTGTGATGCCAGCGCTGGCACGGCCTGTGGTGTGTGGAGAGAGGAATGGCTGTGTGTGCATAGGTGTGGATGCTGCACTGGGCTTTAATATTCTGTCTCAGCTAAGCAAACTGCTCATTACTGGCCAAGGGACTGGACTATCAGAGAGTTGCCATGCAGAAGAGATTTGCAGCAGCTCCCATGAACAAGATGACATTAAAAGATTGCAGCAGTCTCCCTTTCTGATTCACTTATTTACCTAGAAAGCCGTGTTGTGTTATTGTACCACCATAAGCTGTGGAAAAGAATGGCATGACCAGTGTTCAGGGATGTCCTCCTGCCAAATCATCAGAGAGGACCCCTGACTGTGGCAGCAGACTGGCTCAGCTTCTGTCCTTCTCCCTCTGCTGCCCCAGGTTCCACCTTGGGATGGAGGAACCAGGAAGGAATTAGGAGTTCACCCTGGCTGGCAGTTCCCTCAGGTCCTCACTTCCAAAAGGGCCATGAAAATCCAAATAAGGGAGTCTGGACTGATATGATAGGTAATGTCTCAGACCTTCAGAAACTCCAGCTTCATTTTTTTTTTTAAACTTCAAAGAAGCACCACTCCATTTTCTTCTCTTGCGTAGCAGCAGCAGTCAACTGGACACCTCTTGGTACTGCCTGCAGTTAGTTCATCTGCTCCTAAAAAACTCTTCCCTCCATAGCCAGATAACTGTAGGTTATTTATTTTGGAGCCACAGGTCAAACTGCTATAGAAATGTTGCTGGGAAGAGAGATACCTATTTTGAATTTAAAGAAAAAAAGAAAATCAAGATAGAAGAGTAAAAAAAATTAATAGGAATAGGAGTGAACGACCACAACTTGGACCCAGGCCACCACTGGGTGTAGATTGCAAAGGGGGAAAAGGTGAATAAGGATGAGGCAGTGCTGTGGGACAGTTTGGAAGTCCAGGTAGCAGTGATAGGGTGGTTTCAATCACTGTCTTTTTGAAGAACATTAACTAAGGGGGTTTTCCTGTGTTGCTGAACAATTTTGTGGGGAGTAAGTATTAGGTTCCCTCTGCACATAGGTTCAGCTTCCCACTTTCCAATGAGGTGGAGCATGAACTAATGAGAGGCTTGTGCTTCAACTTCATTGAGAAAAAAAACAGTTTCTCACATCATAATGCATTCAAGACCTAAATCAGCACATGGCTATGAGTGTGGAACTCCCTGCAAGTACTCAAGCTAGTTCTGATTTAAAGTGCTAATTTAGTTATCAGTGGTGTCTGATTTAAATCAGTGAAAGATCTGATCCTATCTCTAAAAGGAATTCAAGTAGTTAAAATTCATGGTAGAGCATTCAACTGTTTTTCTATACTTAGCTGTATTGAGGGGGGAGGGTATTGTGGTTTGTGGGGTTTTTTTTCCTTTCTGTGTGCACCTGCCTTTCATTAATTACTTCATGGCTTCATTATCTGCTACTAGATATACCCTGTAGGTGAGCAAAAAAGCCCTGTACTTATATGCAGACCCGTGTTTGTCATTCTGGAAAGCAATATCCTTCAGAGTATACCATCTGATTCTGCTGCAATGCAGTGAGTGACTGGCTGGGGTTAAAAGCCTTGCACACAATTCCTGCTAGCTGGTCATTAATCTCCAGGAAAAGCCCTATGTCTTAATTGGTATTGTATAATTAGCAACCTCTTCCATCTAACCAGTGTTAAGCTGAAATAGTAATGTGCCAAGTCACCATCCTTCCCTCTAGATGAAGATCTAGAAGTACTACTCAAAACAGTGTGACAGGGAAATTATTATATTTTTAATACTGCTTTGAAAAATACTAAGACCAGCACCATCAGTGTTCTATGGCCAACTCAGAAAATCCACAGAGCTGCCACAGATCACTGCAGCATAAGTGGCTAAACAAAGTAATCCCCAAAATTGAAAATATAAAGATGAGCCAAGTCTGTCAGGCTTCTTATGTAACACGTGTTGTAAAGGAGCCTAAAGTACCAGTCAGAAACTACCTCTTGATTTAGAGAGAATACTGAGCTGAAAGTAAGAGAAGAAAGACTTTAATACAGCTGTGAACCCCAGGGCAGCCAATGACTAATCTTGAAGAAAATTATATATTTATTTTCCTTAGTATCTATGGGCTAGGTGTTTGAATGCTTGATATTGGATTAATTGATAGCTCAGTATCGATGGTAAATTGATTTAAGTTTCCCTGTGGTTTTTCAGTATCTCTGTATGGGAAAGGTTTCTGTCCTGAGGAAAATATAAATATATTCTGTACAAACATAATTCAGAGGTAGAAACATTGAAATACTTGATTTTCATAATAGCAAATTGTTTTTTATCAATAACTTTTAAACATAATATTATCAAAAATCTTAAGTGTTATGCACAACAATATAAATTAAAAATAAAGGAAAACCAAATTCAAATGAAGACAGTGTTTTAAAACTACTTCGGTTTTCACAGGAATTTTCATTTGGATGAACCTGTATTTTCTGAGGAAAAAAAAAAAAAATCTTCTCAACTTTCTTTTCCCCCAAATAATTAACATTCAGCTAATCAGATTCTTGTCTTCAGTGTGATTATGAGAAGATTTAAAAAAAGTGACAAAGCTAGCTGCCAGGTTGAATAATCAGCCATAAATAATAGTGAAATTGTACACAAAAAATTCGGTGACTGTGTTGTCTTCTCACTGACACAACTATAATTAGCAAAACAAAATTATTGCAATAGGGATGAGCATCTGTTTTGCTTTAAGACAGTCTCTTTCCTGGTGTAATTTTCCAGGATGTATGCTGGCACATGTGACTATAGGATCAAGCTCAAAGAATTACTTGGTGTCTGTGATTTTGTGCGGTGCTGAATATCTCGTCGAAGACTGCTCTTCAAGAAAATATTTTCTATTCCTTCATTTCTTTCCTTCTTTCTTTTCCTGCTTTTTGCCTGTGTTATATGGTTACAATGACAGGATTTAAAAAAATAAAACAGAAGTTCTCAACTGCCTCTCTTTCTGAGAAGAGCTTGAAAAATTCAAGTGAATCAGCAAGAGATATTTAAATAGTTCCTCATTTTATTCAACTGGAATATCAAATGCCATACTTTATGTGTGGTCAGTTAGTGGATTTCCATAAATGTTCATGTCCAAAATAGAGAGGTCAGAACTTCTACAAACCTTGTCAGAAGTTTTTTTTAGTTATTTCATTTTCTACTTATATAATCCTCCAGACAGAAGCATCTGAATCTTTAGCACTCTGTAATAATTCAGACATAATTTCCCTTTGTTTTCATTCTTTGCATAAGTTTCTTGGCACTGAATATATTTTTTCCTATTCTTACAGTCATTTCCAATATTCCATAGTATCCTTTTTTTAATTTATTTGATTCTGAGTTTTGCTTTTTTCCTATGGCCTAAAAAAAGCTAAGATTTTTAACATTTTTTGAGTTCAGAAAGGCATTTTTCTAACTAGTTCCACCAAGCATAATAAAGCCCTGATCTCTTTGCCCTGGAAACTTGAGATGCTGCTTTACAGTAATTAAAAGTGGACCATAAAATTTCCACAGTTGCTTTCTCTATTCTCATCAACTTGAAAAACACACTTGATGTGCAACAGTGATAGAAAAGAATCCTAGGATAGCAAACAAATACTGCATTAGAGAGAAAATACAATCTGTCTTTAAGCTCAAGAAGTTGAGCTTAAATATAGTTCCCATCATTTTAAATGGCCCAAACGACTAATAGAAAACCAATGAGAAAAGAAGAGGCATTACAAAGCCAAATCAAGAAAAAAATGAAAAGCAAGGCTCTTGGTGCTGGTTCTTTCTGATGGAATTCCTTGGAATTCTTTTGCATTTATCCTTTATTGCTTTGATTGCTCGTAGTAATTTCAGATGAGCCTTATTACATTTGTTATGTAATAATTTAGGCAGTGCAAATATAATGCAGGTATGCATACAAAACTGAAATTTGTGCTTGTGGGTTACAGCCATGGTATGGAGATTCATGTTACCATGGAAGTATTTTACTTATACAAGCAAATTCAGAAGCTTCAGAATAATTTTAGAAATTTCTTGACGCATTATTAAAACAAAATGACAGAAAATGTGAAAAATCAGAAATGTGAAAAAAACTTCCTATAGGTTTATTTCGTTTTTATTTTTATTGCCTATAATTATTTTGAAATATATTGAAAATATTGATCCCTTGTATCTGTAATTATTTTCTTAACTTACTACTCTTGTCTTGCCAAAAAGAGTAATTAAAATAATTTACAATTATTTGCAATTAAAATAGTTTACACTGAGACTAAAGGTCACCTGCTAATCAACTGAGCTTTTCAAGTTACTTAATGTGGTAATTCTCACACTATGTCCACAGCAAACTCTTCCAGGTAATAAAGGGATATTTCAACACTTGGTTGGATTCCAAACACTATAATTAAAGAATGCATTTACAGATATTTTTCCAATAAACTAATCATGTTTCTTCATGTTTTGCAGCTGCTTCATATCTTCTAATTTTTTTCCACATTTTTACTTTTACACTGTGAGTAAAAATTAGGGGGAATCAGATTTTTGAACCATTAGGAGAAGTGTAATAGAGAAAAGGAATCTTGAAAACTCTTAAAAGTTTCAGAAAGGGATTTTGCAGTCATGTTCCTTTTCCTCAGAGAAATTTATTTAGTTAAAAATGGTCTTGAATACAGCTCCTTATTTCACCTTGGAGACAGAAAACTGCAATGCTTGCTTCGTATCTAACCTTATTAATTGAATCAATGTATTTAAAGAGGTGGAAACCATCAGCAGATGAGGGGAGCAGGGTTGGGAAAAAGGTGTCTGTGGATGAGAGCCTTAAGCAGTAAGTTACTTGTGGAAGGGAAAAGTTAATTGATGATTTGGACCTATCTGTTTAGCTAGTTTCCACTTTGCCTTCTGGGTGTCTCCCTCCTTTATTTTGTTGAGTGTTATTTTTGGATAAATGTTAAATTAAGGAGATGTTAATGGTTGGTGCAGAGAAGAATTGGCTTTATGGAGGAAAGCAGAGAATCTCTTGCAGGGATAATAAAAAGGTAAACTGTTCTAATTTGAGAAAACAATAATTGGCAAACAGGCTAGTGATAAGTAGCTCTATTTTCAACTAGACCCTTTCAGAAATGCTTTACTGAAAAGGTTATGAAAAAGGCTAAAGAGCTTCATAGTCCAGGTCTGCATCCTCCTGCTCTCTCTCTGAAAAGAATTTCTGTCAGGTCTCAGAGAGTTTCACAGATACACCCACCAAGTACCACTCAGTACAAAAAAAGCACTGAAATATTTCTTTGTATTCTCCTAAGTGTAGACCTTTTACCAAGAACACCAGTAGGCACCACTTTTTTCTAAATTATTAGTATTTTTGATGGTAACCAAAGTTAAAAGCTGTCATCAGAGGAGCAAACATACCAGAAGATAGGTGTGAAGAGAGCAGTTTAGAGAAGTGTGAACACTTAATGGCATTTAGTATTCTTTGATATACCATTTTCTTGCTAACCATGTTCCTCTCTTACCCAGAAAATAGAAGAGGCCTGGAATTCACCACACAGATCATCATGATATACTTAATTTGATTCATTCCTGTTTACATTTATTTCATGTCCAGAGCCACCCTTGTTATTTTAAAGCATTAATATTCTTCCAAGAAATCCGTCCCATCACAGTGAGTGACTGGCTGGGGTTAATGGCCCTTGGCACATCTCCTCCTAGTTGGTCATTAGTCTGCAGGAAATGCCCTGTGCCTTAATTGTTATTGCTTAATTAGCAACCTCTTCTATCGAAGCCAGTGACATATGACCTGAAATAACAATGTACACAGCAGCAGTCATTTTCTCTGACTGTTTGAGCTATGCCATAGGCAGATCTTATGCAAGTAAAACAAGGCATAGGAAATGCATATATGTTCAAATAATGGGTTGTGACACTCAAATAACATTCTGCAGATATGATGATTAACAAATATGTTTTCTTGGATTTCTGGGATGTCACTAGTTTAAATCACTGACTAACTGGATGCCTAAAATTTAAAATGAGAAAGTTTGTGTTTGGCTTATTCCTTACACAGTTTAGTGTTCCATATTTCTAGTCAATACTGCCATTATATTATCAGTCTGTGAGTGGTTAGCCACGGTTTTATCACTGCAGAATCTGTATGAATGCACAAACACAAACCCAGAGCACATTCCTAAATTGATTACCATGCATTTTTTGTCTTGGGGTCTGGGTCATGAGAATCTGTTCTCTGCACTCTTGGCCATTAACTTCTTTCTGTGCTTTGTTTTCCTTCCCTATCCCTTGTCTACTTAGAAAATTGCGTATTTTGATTGTAATCCCTTTTAAAAGAAATTAACTTTTCTAAGTACATGGGTGGTACCTCCCCTCAATGGGCTTTTACACACTCCTGGAATATTGTGTAGAGAGACAACACAGTACAGCAATAAAGTAACTTTTAGAACTTGAAAGTAGACTGGCATCTTTTCAGTTGACTTTTTTAAAAAAAGAGAAAGGAATTATTTGTTGAAGGTAGAATATAAATATTAATTATCTGTTACTGTATTGATTTCCATTTTCTGAAATTTAATATTGCTTGCAGGTAACATCTCAACTCATGGGAAAGAATAGAGAACATTATAGAAGTATAACCTTGACTGTTTGGGGTTTTGTCTAAAACTATTAAGTGTTCATTATCAATATAACTCAGACTCTTCTGAAGTCAGTGGAAATAGGGCCAGAAACTTACAAGGGCTCAGGTTCATGGAAATAATTTTTGTCAATAAAATAGTCATGGACTCTCTTTTCAAAAAGGAAATTAGATTACCTGGGTTGTAAGCTGGAGAAACTCCATAAATGTGGATGGTTCAGCATATGTAGAGTTTGAGTCCCGTTTCTGTAATAATTTTTCACACATTTTTTTGAATCATCAAATGTCAGCCCAGCTGTTCTACTTTGCTCTGTAATACCTCTGGAAGTCCAACTGTCCTAATCTACAGACACTATTGCCAATGCCCATCTGCTTGTAGTGCTGACCAGTAGCTGAAAAAAACATGGATGGAACAAATAGAAATCTTAATAAGCTCATTTCAGCTGCACTACTGGATTTTGTGAGCTTCTGTGAATTTTAAATAAAAATAGATATTACACATTTGTCCAGTTTTAATACAACATGGTAGTAGCAGAAAAATTGTGGATCCTAAAGTGGGCGTGTTGCCCTAAGCCATGTAACAGCTGTGCATAATTTATTTTAATTAAAACTCTGGTTGAACTAGTGGACTTCTGTTGCTAATTGGCCTTCAAAATCTGTTTTGCATTGACTCAGCTATTTATTTGCATGATAAAAAAAAGTTCAGTTTCCTTTAACTAAAGAACTATCAAAAATACTCAATATGAGTGTTACCAAAAGCCACCTAAGCCTGTTCTTAAGTCTGCATAAAACTTGTGCTAACTTTAAAAAAAAAAAAGCTAGCAAGATCAAATTCATCTCAGAGCTGATGACATACATGGATAGTTTTGGCCCAAACCAACAAACATTCAAGAAAGTTATAATTTAATAAAAACTTGTAGCAGTTATATAGGAGAATACATGCAACAAAAATGCATTCATAATTTACCATACTCTATGAATGCCATGGGATTGTTTCCTTTAAGTACCTGGCAAATGGTGCTCTTATCCATTCAAAAAAGTAATTTTCCACTCAGAGAATTTTGTCTTGTAAGCGTTCATGGAAGGAGCAGCCAGCAACACAATGCCTTCTCTGCAATTCTCCCTGCCTACATTCGTGTATTCAAGACAGTAGCTTGAAATGCAGAAGTAATGAACAGCTGGTATCAAAACCACAGTTAAATCCAGAAAGATCATCTTCCCATGAAACTAGAAGTTCATGGTTATTATGTGCTTGTACTTGTCAGTTTTCTGGTTTGCGTCTCTAAGCAAAACCCTTTTGTAGTTTGAGGCAAAGTTCTAGAATCTTCTTAAAATGAAACTAATTTGCAGCCTTAAAAGAGATTCACATGATAGACAAAATCACCTGTTCTCTAACTGCTGCCTGAACTGCTGTGCTGTGTTTTCTGTCACTGAATAAATTGTACTGTATGGACTGGACAAGCCTTGTTAGTTAAATAGGTCACCTGGTTTCAGTGACAAAACCTGCAGGATTTTGAGTGTTCTAAAGAAAATACATACATTATCCAGAAGACATTTTTGTGCATAAATAGGCTATAAATACTAATTAGGTAATTAGTAAGTAATATGGCCTATCTTGTAAGTAAGGGAATATAGATGCAGCTGAACAAATAGATAATAGTTTTTTCAATGCGCTTGTAGCTGTGGTGAATTATTTCCTCTTTGTGTTGTTTCAGCTTTTGCTCGTCAGTAAAATGTATTGATGAGAATCTTATTTCTGTTCTAGAAAGTGCTAAATGTTCAGTACAGTACCGTTAGATTCTCTGCTTTGTTAGGTATCAAAAATTTAAACTCACATTACAGAATGTGAATGTCATTAAAATATATATCCATAAATCTTAGTCTTGGGTATTGCAAGGTGTTGAATTTATATGTCACCTTGATCTTCTCTTGGTAGAGGGTTTGTAGAAGCAAAAAGTGAAAGATTATCATAACAGCATTTCTCTTATATATGAATTTGGGATTTAGTTTAGTGAAATGGCATTTAAGAAGTTCTGCATGATTTTGCTGAGTAGTTTAAACTTTTTCATCAGAACATAGATACTTTTCTCTGTGAAGGAGCACAAACTGCAGCAAGATTCTACATAATTTTTAATATTTACAATATATTGTGTAAATTATTTGTTAGAAATGGGGTTCTTATCATAACAAACAGAAAAATTACCCATGTGTAGGTATACTATACCTACAGCTGTTTGTTGTTTTTTTTTTTGTCAGAAATGTATATAGCTGTCACTTTTAAACATACTACCTGATAGGCCAAAACTTTGGGGGGCGGGGGGAAAGCTACTGGCCAGCTGTGTTCAGTTACCAATATCAACTCACTATAGATAAACAAACACTTGTACATGCATAGAATGTAGCTGAGCAGTACAATATTTCATCAATGCTTTTGTCTGTGGCTACGCAGCTTACATTTCTCAGAAAGATGGTTTGAAATTTAATTTGAGTTGTGGGTGCCTTTTTTGGCTGAACAAAATGGCACGGAGAAATTGTGCATTTCTGAGTAGGCAACCATTCTCATGTCTCCAGCCTTCTAGAAGAATATTAAGGATGAACGGTGTATTTTCTGCTCTGCATTTGTTGCTTCTGTCAGATCAACCTTGCCTCTCATACAGATTAACTTCACACAAAGCATCTGTCAGTTATTCTCTTTTACTTCGTCAGTGTTGTGATAGTTATAACAACTTCTGCAATTTAGTCTGCTTTTTAGGATTTGAATGGTACTTGAAAGTAGAGGCGTTTTTTTTGTTTGCACTTTATAAATTTCCATGCCAATCCACTGTTTTTTTCCCCCCAGTTATTGGTAACTAAACCCTGTGAATGGTAAACAGCAATTTGAATAATCAATTAAATGCAATTACCTTGACTATTTATTTTTATTCTCTTTTTCTCAAACATACTTCTTAACAATCAAGAAAGCTTTCTTGGATACTTAAAAAACATCAAGTACATTTTAAATAATTGTAGAGATCTGTAGACCTGCCATCATAGTAGTACTAGGAATTACAGATTTTGGTTACAATAAGCAATTTAGAGGCCATTTAATTGTTTTTCTGGCAATGAATACAATAGTATTTAGACAGCTCAAATACTTGCTGGCATCTTCTAATTCTCTTCCTTGTTGTCTGAACACCACGTGGAAAAGTCATTTTCCCTAAACAACTTCATGCAACATATTTAAGGTGAGGACAACTATTCCAGATACACATGGTTCAATAGCAAACCAAAGCAGCACATAATTCATCAGAAAATAAGTTAAACTTTTAGGCTGTGGGTTTTTGTGAACAATTTGAAACTTTTCCACCTCATGAATCCGCAATAAGAGAAATTGATTAGAAAATGCCAGGTTGTTAAGAAGATATATAGAACTATATATCTCGTATGTATATATAAAATAACTTCTAATTACTTGCATAAATCTATCCATCTCCCATTCTTGATAATGATGGATAAATCATGGCTGAGTACCAAGGTACTGCTGAGATGATTTTTCTTCTTTTGGTGCAGCTACAAAATAGGGTGTCCTTCTGCAAAAAAATATTCCAAGTATGTGAACTATGATTATAGGCTACAGCCATCGTATATTGATGGATGGATGGATGAAAGGATTAAGGGGAAAAACTCTTAAGGATACATCCATCTTTCCCACTAACACACTCTGTTTTATCAAGGTACAGCTTTAGCCAAATGATATCTATGCACATGTTGGTCTTAGGAAAAGAACAGTGTGAACAGTGCAGTTGTCAACTGACATCAGGCAAGGTGAAGTGTATGTCATTTCTGTACTTTATCTCATGCCATCTTATCAGATTCACAGTGGCTTGCTACGACTTTAAAATGGACAGAAAAAATGAGATTCCTTCTAGGGAGCCTAAAAAAATATATTTTGATTCTACTGTAGAATAAGAAAGTTTTGAAAGAACTTAATTGGTTAATTTCATGCTGACTGGTATTACTGCATGTAATAAAATAGACTATTTTAATTACACCCTGGGATGATGTAGACTATTAAATAAAAATGTTAACATTTTCCTAGCAATGAAAGCTAAAGCCATATACAAATAAATGCTAGATCTTGATCATGGAGATTCTTGGCTATTAAGGTTGTCTGTAGCTTTATGTCTAAGTCACTGCGGGTCTGTGAGTTGCTGGTTTTAAGACACTCTCAGTTGTCAGGTATGGATTTACCCACCAAAGTTTTAACTCCTGAAATGTAAGTTCAAGAATTGTATGGATTATTCTTGAAGAAGATAGGTTTTTGCTAACTAGTGTTAAAGGTGAAAAAGGCACAACTGGGAAGCTGAAACAGATATAATCATCATGTGACAATTTGGGGAAATCTTCATCAAAGCCCATTAAATGTTAGATATGAATCTAACTCTTGACTTCTGTTCTGCAGCTCACGATCTCATCTGCTGAAAGCCTAGTAAAGTTGAGATAATAAAATTTTAGCAGCCAATATTCATTATTTAGGAAACTAGCATCTATAAGTGCAAAGTCTGTCTGATGTTAACCCAGTGGTAAATCCGATGTAAATGATCACATTATGTTCACTACAAATCAAGTTATGAACATTTTCCACAAAATACGTGGTATGAACTTCAAATGGAACTAAATTTCTGTTTTGCAATAGATTTGCAAAAAAATAAGTATCTTCCCCACAGAATAATCAAAAAATATAGAAGGTGCCTGATTCTGATTTAAAAATAGTTTTGAAATACCTTGTACACTTGAAAAACAATAAATCTCCCCCCCCCATTAAAATTAATGCATTGTTAGCTCTTATAAATTGGCATGGGTCTACTGATTTTAGTGAAGCAATACAGTATTAAATCAGATGTGGCCTTTAAATAAAAAAAAATTCCAACTTTCTCAGACAGTTATTGTGCTAACTTAAAATAAACAATGAAATACTGTGATTTACAGATGGTAATACAGAGGGTTTTTTAAATGAGTTCTGATAAATGCCATATAGACAAGGAGATGGAGTTTTTCCCAGATGTATCATTTCAATTGTCAGATAGATATCATAGAATCACAGAATATCCTGAGCTGGAGCAGACCCACAAGGATCATCTGCTGGCCATGCACAGGACCCTCTCCAAGATGGTCCATGTTCCTGAGAGCATTGTCCAAACACTTCTTGAACTCTCTCAGCTTCGTGGTGTGACCACTTCCCTGGGGAGCCTGTTCACCCTCTGGGTGAAGAGCCTTTTTCCTAATACCCAGCCTAAACCTCCCCTGACACAACTTCAGGCCATTCCCTTGGGTCCTGTCACTGGTCATCACAAAGAAGAGATCAGTGCCTGCCCCACTGCTTCCCTTGTGAGGAGCCTGTAGGACCGTGATGCCTCCTCTTCTCCAGGCTGAACAGACCAAGTGACCTCAACTGCTCCTCATACAGCTTCCCCTCAAGGCCCTTTGCCATCTTCATGGCCCTCCTTTGGATGCTCTCCAATAGCTTAATATCTTCCTTTTATGGTGGTGCCCAGAACTGCACACGGTACTAGAGGTGAGACCTCTTTTAAAAAAATCACAGAATTACAGAATCATAGAATGGTTTGGGTTGGAAGGAACCTTAAAAATCACCCAGGTCCAACTCCCTTGCTGTAGGCAGGGACACCTCCCTGTCGACTGGGTTGCTCAAAACCCTGTCCAACCTGGCCTCAAACACTTCCAAGGATCGGGCATCCATAACTTATCTAAGCAACCTGTTCCTCACACCCTCATAGTAAATAATCTCTTCCTAGTATCTAGTATAAATCTACTGTCTCTCAGTTTAAAGCCATTTCCCCTCGTCCTGCCACTACAAGCCCTTGTAAAAAGTCCTCTCCATCTCTCTTGTAGGCCTCCTTTAGGTACTGGGAGGTCTCAGTAAGATCAACTTGGAGCCTTCTATTCTCCAGGCTGAACAATCCCAATTCTCTCGGCCTTTCTAGTATCTTTAAAAAGTTCTTAAAGTATCACCAGTGTTTATCTGGCTCAACTATCTGGTTATATTATTTTGTTGATTGCAGAGCTGCCTTCAACTGAACACAAATATTACCCTGTGCCAATCTATTCATTCTGGCAGAAACCTTGTGTGTGAAGGAGCCAAAAATACAGAAAGGTCCAAGCCTGTTAATTTTTACAGCCATTCATAACAATTCTGTTTAAGAAAGGCTCGATATAACATATGTAACAGGTATGTCATCCTCATGCCTATTTCCTCTTTCTTCCATACTTCTAATGCTTTCACCATTGCAGATAGAATAACTTTTACTTTATGCACTATCAATTTGGTAATAAAATCAAGCCCCAGGTAAACACACAGAGCAGACTGCAACATGTTTAAAGATGTTAAACAAACATCATAGATTTGTTGTCATAGTCAAAATGGGCTGAATATTGACACAGCTTATGAAATGTGGTAGTTTCTTCTGTGTATGTAAAGATATACCCAAAATACATTAATTTATTGTATAATTAAGAATAGTAAATAAAATTGTGGTAGAAACTGTACTGTTGGGGGGGCACTATGAAGGGCAAAATAACCTTTTTATACCTTTATCAGAACCTGGAAAATCTCAATACATGCAGCTGAGGTACAGTGTTTTTGAGGAGGTAAAATTTTGAGGAAGACTCTAAATTATAAGTGAGATACTGTGTTTGAATGGAATAAAAGGTTTTTCTATTGTTGAAGGTCTATGGAAAGTCTTGCTTATACTGTAAGTTTGATGAATCAAAGTTTTTGATGCTAGAAGACTAAACAGTAACTAGAAAGCTAAAGTGCTCTCTGGCATATGGACTCAAGAATGGTATATGATAAGTTTGTTTCAGGTATTTGCAATTGTTTGTTGATGATCAGACCTGGGAAAGAAATGTTAAATTAGAGCATTACCGGATTGTTTCTCTGATATGTTAATGAGCTAACTGAAAGCAGTCTGATTTTATCTTACTAGTCAAGCCTCCGTATTCACAGAAGAAAGACTGAGAATACATACTATTAAGCATATTAAATTACCTAAGGCACATCTGTAATCACTTAGCTGAGAAAAGCTATAGATGAGCTTTATCAGATTTTATCCATTATAGATAATTCCATGTCACAAGCTACCATGGAAGAATATTTCTGACCTAGAAATCTGTGAAAGATGATTTAACTTAAGGCTGTGATACACCTCAGTAGAAAAAGAGGAACCGAATTTATGCATTTCAATCACATTTCTTCACTGAAAGTATGAAACCTGGGAATGCAGAAGTGGCAATAGAAGCAGAAATAAACGCAGTCCTACTGAGCTTGAAATTATTCGAGGGTGGCAAGTTTGTCAGTTTTACAGCACACCTTCCAGAAGTGTTTACAATGCTAATACAGTTACATAAAAAGAAACTTGTGATTTTAAAGGCTGCTGAGTCACATTTTGCCCTCATTGAAGGCAGTCAGTTGCCAATACAGACACATTGCACAGTGCAATGTGAAATTACAAATAAGCTGGACACATCCACGAGTGTCCAAGCAGAAAGATTGTTAATTAACATGTCAAGCAGCTGTTAAGAAGAGAATGCTATATGTCTCAGAAAAATCTGGAAGTTGGTCTTGCTGCTAAACATGCTTTTCCCAGGTGAATGTGAGGATAGTTGCATTAGAATCTATTAGCATTGGTTTTTAGAAAATCGTGGGTTGGAATAAAAACAAAACACTGAACCTCTTTGCTGCATACTAGCAGTGTTCCAAAATGACACTGTGATCAAATAAGAGCTTCTCTATAAAAAAGGAAAGCTGGAAGCATGACAACTGATAGATAGATGATCAGAGTTACTCAGTGAAAATAATTGAAAGTCTTTTTTTTCTTCTACATTGGAAGAGTTATGTTAATTCTTGAAGAAAAGAAAAGGAATCTATTTTTTGATTTTTAAAATTTGAGGTGTTGAGGAAAGTCACTGAAATTACTTAAGCTGGATCAGGAAATAGAAGGCTTAATCTATTGCAAATGCTCTGTCTGAAGAAGCTATTCTAAATTACCCCAGTCATTCATAAATTAGTGTGAGAAATAAAAGTGCTTCACGATCTCCTTTTTGAGAGAAAATAGTGCAACACATTTTCTTGTGGTGTACACATACATATATTGTGCTGTAACTGGACTGAGACATTCTTACTCTGATCACCATAAAAGCTTCCTGGTTCTTGGAGAGCAGTTGAAATATTTGTATGAAGCAAAACTGAAATTTATCAAAGTTGGAACTGTCAGTATTCAAATATGAATTTAATTATGATCTGTTAAACTAATTGGACAATTAAAACAGTAAAACAAAGCAGAAAACAAAGCACATCATACATGTTGAAACAGATCTTGGTTTACAAGTAACAATGTTTAGAAAAATCGTGCCTTGTTATGAAATTCTAGGCCAGTTGAAGACATAAGTTCTTCGACAGTACTAATGCCTGCTATCATCATATACTGCAATATAGAAAACTCCAACAGGTATGTCTTTATTATCAAAGCATTAAACTTGAAAAAAAGTTAGTAATACTAGCTGTTCCATTTTATTGTCCCAAAAGGGGTTGGGCTATTAGGTTTTTAAAAAGAGGAAAGATAAGAGTGCTGTCACCTGTCAATGCAGTCTTTGGCAAATTTTCTGATGTTAGCTGAAAGTTCCAAAATGTACTTTTTTCAGCAGCATAGTCTGAATTATGCAGACAAAACTTTCTTTAGCAGCATAGACAATGATCTGAATTATGCAGGCAAATCTTGTGTTAGACTTTGATTTCTGTGTTTTACTTGTATACTTTCTATGGGGGCACAGTTGTATTATGATGATTTAGGCAGAAATAGTGTCTTTGATATATGCTGTATAAATATATCCAGAAGAAATGTAGGCAGATGAATGTCTCCATTTCTTTTATTAAGCAAAAGTGCAGCGATTTTTAATTCTCGTTTTAATGTGAGAATTTTGACGTGTGAATGATTCAGGATTCCCAAACGATAGAAACCTGAACAGAAAAAAATGTCCTATATTTTAGTTACCAATTTTATCTGTGGATTTTCATAGTAACTAGTTAAATTATATTTCTTAGTACTCTTACTTTCTTTCTTCCATTCTTTTACAAGTCAAAATATCAACAAGGTATGCCATCCATGAAAAAAAAATCTTTAGCTCATTTTTGAGAGCACTTTCACAGGCAAAAAAAAAGCAAACAGGAAAAAATTTTATCTTCAGCTAATATTGGAACATATAGGTCGGGTCTGTTTTCATTCATACCAGCAGTGCTTTGGCAGAGATTTTAGTTTTAAAAGATTACTTATGTTATATAAAGGACAATGTAAGAGGCACAAAGGGGATACAGAAAGTAGCCTGCAAAATGAAAAATTGTATTTAAGAAGATATATGAAAGAACAGAGTACTTTGTCAACTTTTTTGTTGCTCTAAGTTCTTCTCTCCTCAAACCTTTGAGTAATATTAAAACACAAAAACCTGGAAGAAGATAGTTTCCTGATATATAAATGAAACACACATTGTAATTCTGGCATAAACACTTCATAGTCTTTCAAGTATGAAGGAAATTTAGAAAATACTGTGTAGAGAATATTTTTAACAGGTCTTTGGGGAAGGAAGTGCTATCTGTTTGGAAAATTCTTCTGACTAATTGGATTGCTGAATGGCCATGGCCAACAAGTAAACTCTTGTACCTCTTAATGTAGCATTTGCAGAAGACTTGATCCTCTTGGTGTAGTTTCATTGAATTAAAAGCAGAAGAGCTTGTTAGATACTTTTTCGAGAAGGCAGTTTTTCATTAATAAGGTCAGTGGGTTAAGTGGAAGTGGATATTAAAAGTGTATCTTAAAATTCAAGAATCTTTGTTTGCAAGAAATGAGGCTAGAAAAGTTTAATTCCTTGTGCAGGTAGGAATGAAATATTTAAACTTCCTTTCTAATTGATTGATATTACCTTAATTTTTTTCTATTATTTCTTAAAAAGTGATGATTATAAATAGCCTTTTAGGGGTGATGGTATGACTTTGCGTGTTTCATTAGCTCTGATACTGATATCAGTAAGTGAATATTTTACAGTGTTTCCTTTGTGTTTACTACTCTTCTGTTTATTTCTTTTGTGGCTTTTTTTTCTTTTTTTCTTTTTTTTTTTTTTTTCAATTCTACCCTGAGATTCTCAAAATAAGCACCACCACTGAATTGTTCCCAGTTTAGGAATTAACCCTGCACATGTGATCCATCTCAGTACAGAGCTGTGAACTATCTGCACATTATGTAAAGCTCTGTGTCCCGCATCTTCTCTTTTCTATTATTAGGTTTAACTTTTCCTTCTCATATACAGTGGCACACTTTAAGAAGCCATTTCCATTGCTGTCAGTGCTTCTAGTTATATATTCACAGCCAGATGCAAAACCCACTGCGGTCAATGAAAAATGCCCTTTGAATTCAGTGGTCAGTGTATGAGGTTACTTACATCTTGTGATGTATTTTTGTAAAATAATCTCTAAAGTTTGTTTGTTTAAAATTATTCTCCTTAGTAATGGCAGTAAGTGGTAACTATTTCAGTTGTTAGCCATGACTAATGTAGGAGGGATCTACATTCTGTGCTTCTATATAAGCAGAAGTAAACATCATGTTGAAAATAATTAGGGAAGACAGTGAGACTGCAAAATGCACTCATGACTTTGCACAAATGAAACACAAACTTTTTGTTATTTTTAAATGTGTTGTTCAAGGTGCATATTTTAAAAAGAAAGAATGATAGAAAAATACAGAAAAACTCCCCATGCTTCCAGGTCTTGAAGTATAAGCTTAAGTAGTCATCTAAATGCTAAGTTACCCCTCTGCAGTTTATATAGTTCCTATCTTCAGAGTCCTGCGAGCAGTAGATAATGATAATCATATTTCAAAGTAATTATTTGTTATTAAAAATCTATTATTAAGGGCAAAAAAATATTAATAGATGAGTAAGTTAAAAAGAAAACACTTTTCTTTTTTTACTCAGGTTTTCATGTCGGTTTATATAACTCAGAGTTTTTGAATAGGAGAGATTTTATACATATAGAGATAGATAAATAGATATATTTAAAGGAACACTGTGCAGTGTGAGCTTCATTGACAATGCAATGCTGTATGTTCTTTCACATGTACAACTGTTACAAAATGCCACCATCTTAACTGAGCTTTGCTAATTTTCTGTGTATTCGTGGAACTTTAGCTATAGCTGTAGCTAGGCCAGATTTTACTGGAATGGAAGAAGTGAAACTTCTGAGCTTTGTGAGGAACTTCAGGTTTTATGACTCATAATTAAAAAAAGTTGATGGGAACCAGCAGTCCAGCTTTAGAAAACAGCAAATGCTTCTGGGACTCAGCAGGTTTTGTGTCTGTGGAAAACACTGTTCCACGGGAACAGTGATTGTCTGAGACTAACTTTCATTCCACCCTCCTCTCTGAATTGGTTACTACCCCAATTAAGTCGTTTGACAGGCACAGGAAAGACAAGCGCCTCAATCCTAACACCAATGCCTTGTCTTCCTCTTGACACAGTTACTTTTCTTCCTGTTCACCAGTATGATCATAGACTAAAGATCCTTTAAATAGTCATTGTGCATATTTTTTATTTATTCAAAACCTCTTTATCTCGCAGCATGGTTTCATGGTGGTACAGATTCTGTGGAAATTATTACCTTTTTTCTTAATGTTATTGAACAAAACCACAAAAAATAAATGGGGAGATTTAAAGAAAGCAATCTTAAAGTTTCTTCTAAAATTCTAGAAGTGCCTTGAACCATCAAAATTATTTATTTATTGGGTAAGGTGACGTATTTTTAGGAAATGCTAGACTTCCACATTATTTTGATTATGTGACAACTTTGTACCAA
This sequence comes from Oxyruncus cristatus, assembly GCA_013399855.1. NCBI lineage: Eukaryota > Metazoa > Chordata > Aves > Passeriformes > Cotingidae > Oxyruncus > Oxyruncus cristatus. Next base: position 265,546 of record VXAY01000969.1, on the reverse strand, counting down.
TCCATAACCTCTCCAGTTTAAGTCCTTAATACTATTCAAATAAGTAACTCAAACTAACCTACAGTTCATATTCACAGAAATTAGTTAAAAATTATGTAAGAAAACATTTGAGACTACAGGTTTTCCATGTTTTCGGCATAGTGAAATGTTCTTACCTTTTTGGTCTCAGTTTCTTCATTTGTAAAGTGGGACAGGTATGTGGATGGATTGCTGCTCAATATTGCTCCTGGGAGATACTTAAATGCCCAGCTCATAGTCCTAAGCAAAAGTTGTTTCCGCACATGGAAAATTACAAAGACCTTGTGTTATGATGAAAAAGACAATAAGGCAACTACTCTAGTTAAAAGTTGCAAAGACATTCAGGAAAACATTTGCCTGCAAATATTTGAAATTCCAGCTTTGACCTGATAGGAAAAAAGTAAATTCTTCTTTATAATTTTCATAAAGGACAGTTGTTTTTATTTTGCAGAAGCTGTGTCTCAAGCTAGAGGCCGGGAACCTTACTCATTTTCTCCCCATTTTTTTTCTGAAACCATAAATATGTTAAAAAGAGTGAACTAAAAGCTTTTGCTAAGGCTTTTCAGATGTTCAAAAAAACAAAATTAGCCTTTGACATTTCACTTAAGCTAAAAAAATGAAAGGCATTTAATCTTTGTTGTTTAGAGCGCAGATGGTTGAAAAACTGTATTAATAACAAAAAAAGTATTTTATTGTTTGTACTGCTGCCAGTGTGAGTACAACAAATAAAACCTAGCGAATTCAGAGTTAGAGAAACAATACATGACTTGAAATGTTAGACAATCCACAGAGTGGTTTTAGAAGACCATGAAATTTAGTATAGTAGCTCAAGCCATAAATCCTATTGTCTACCAAATGCCTTATGTGTCTATGTTTAACATTTTAAGTGACAAAATACTCCCATAAAGCAAGTACGCTACTGATGCAGATTGCGCTGAAAAAATTCCCTCATCCTCTCCTCTCCCTCAGTGTTGACCTGAAACACAATACCAGATTTTTTTTTCATATATATGCTTGTAAAAATGATAATAAATTTGTAATAAAGCTGGAATTACTCCAGTTATTCTGTCTCCTCCTATGACTGCAGTTTCTCTGGTTGAACATCAGTGCAAACATTGTTAGAATAAAGCCTATCAAGTACTTTTCTCTTACTCTGGGGTATATTCCTGGACTTTTTTGATGTTTTTTAGGATCACGGGCATTATGTATGAATTGCTAAATAAACTCAAACCTTCAGGCATGTGATTCTGTATTAGCTGTTCCCTTAGCTAACAGGGGAATTGCCTTTTGTAAATAGTAAGTTATTTTGCAATGTGGTGGCGGATATACAACATACAACAGCACCATTCCTGTAGATCAGGTAAGAAAAATACACATGATATACCAAAATGGGGTAATTCCACGTAGCTTGGTGCACTGAGAAGGAGCTGACCTGACTAATACTGGACCTTCCATGGATGTCGTACATAAATGATTAGTGGCCAATAGTGTAGAATGGGTTGCCCCTTTTGTAGGGAGATATATGATGACAAAAGAAAGACATCAGAGGTAAATGTAGTAAACAGATTACTTTTTTAAAAGTGTAATTTTTAAGGTTACAATTGTGGGGCTTGTCCTAAATTTAATGGTGTTTGAACTGAGTTAAATTTACAATAAAAGAAAAAAAGCAAAAACCAGTGTCACTGAGAAGAAAAACAGAAGGCTGGCAACTAAAGAGCTTGGTTCTGCTAAGGGGATAAAAGATTTATTGGTCTTGTTACTGATAGAAAACACAGAAGATGTCATCCCAGAGACACGTACATTTTCCTGAGAGAAAGGAAAAATGTTTAAGACCTCACTGCTATGCTGGAAAAGACAATAAAGAAGTTAATCCAGTAAAAACATGAAAAGCATTAGGCCCACGTGAATTTGATTACTGAGTTCTGAAGAAGCAATAGCAAGAAAAATAGTTAAAATTGCAAATGCACATTTTTGATACTTTAACTCATAAGAACAAAAGGTCTTATGGACGTCATCAACTTAGCTGTTGAACATTACACACAGGAAAGCGTCAATAAAATGGATATCAGAGGAAACAAGTAATGACAGTTTAAATAACAACATATTAAAAATTTTCAACAGTAACAACAGCTGGCTTCTCTACACAGTCCCAAAGCATAATATCCACTTACAATGACTGAGAAGCTAAAATATGTCATTTTTCTCCTCCTACATTGTTTTTGCAGTGTAGTGCCTTTCAGTACCAGATTCAGTACACCACAGAAGTTATTCAAACTTTAGCAGTATCTATTCTATCTGATATCTGTTTAAAGTAATATAGAACTTTAAAATCTAAACACCTGAGATGTGTGACTATTTTCACACATCATTTAGCAAAATGCTGATCTATACATTCATGCAAACCTGCTGCAGAGATTACATTGCATCCTGAGTACTGAGAACGTACAAAATCTCCTCTAGCTAAATAATTTAGATCTAACTTTGGCAAAGTATGTAAAACTTTGCCTGTAGATGATGAATTCTTTTTGTCTGAACTTATCATTAGAAGCAAAATTCTCAGTTCAAAACCCATAAGAATGCCATGACACAAATATTGCTAGCACTGAATACACAGATAAAACCTTTCAATATCCACATCTTTATATGAGCAGTAAATAGATTTTGATATATGTGTGAATTCCTGTAGCTACCATGCACAGAAATGGTGTTGCTTCTTGAAGTGCAATCTGCAGAAAAACTTCAATGTAAAGTTTAGATTGTGCAAAAAAACAATACTTCTAGCAAGATTTGCTAGTCCTATCACTTGTACCAGGAACATTAACAAATAGTTGGCTTGCCTGTTCATTGAGCTTCCATTTTTCCATGTAAGGCTAGACAATAGTTTCTACAGGACTAAGTAAAGAACTCAAATATGGATATGAAAGTTTAATGGGTGGTTCAGAAACATCTGTAATTGTAATCTAAACACTGTATTTTAGAAAATTTCTAGAAACCTATAGACTAAGTGAAATCCGTGCTGTACAGCTTACATGTTAAGTTATTTTAATGATCCTGAATTGACCAAAACTTGTAGTATAATTACTTTGTACCAAAATTAGTTATCCTTACTGTATGCAATATAGCAATTATTGTCTGAACAGGATTCAGCATACTTTTAAATAGCTTTTTTTTTTTTTTCAGCTACTTAAGCTTCTGTTAAGCTGGTTAAACTTTATTAGAGATATTTCTTGGAATCAATCAATAAAAACATGATCTGAACTTTTGGAAATGACAGTCTTCCATCTATCACATCTGTTGTCAATTCACCCCAGCCAGCAGCTACAGACTCCTAGAGCCACTTGCTCACTTTCCACCAGCAGAAAAAGGAGAGAATAGGTAAAGCAGAAGAGAAAAGACAAAAACTTATGGGTCAAGATAAACACAGTTTAATAAGTGAAGAAAAGATGGGAAAAAAACAAATGATGGAAAGGCAATCACTTTTTCCTTAAGGAGGCTGATGCCCAGCCAGTCTCCAAACAATGGCTACATTTGAAGACAAAAAACCTCACAGTTTTGTTGCTGAGCTTAACATTATGTGGTAAAGAGTATCATTTGGGCCAGTTCAGGTCAGCTGTCCTGACTGTCCTTCACAGTGTCTTGTCCACTACCAGCGTATTTACTGGGTGGCAGAATAAGGAACAGTGAAAGCTTTGGTGCTGTTCAAGCACTATTCAACTACAGCCAAAGCATTAATGTGTTATCCATACTGCTTTAGTCACAAATTCAGACCACGGCACCATATGGCTGCTATGAAAAAGTCAACTCCGTCTCAAACAGACCCAACACACAACCACAGTCTTCCTTTGGTAGGTCATGTGCATGTGTATTTTTTCAGGTATTCAATTCATTAGCCTAAAATATATACTACAAACTTAAATCTCTCAATGCACATTAAAATACTTTTTTGAATAAATAGCAAAGTATACTCTCTCTTTGTTGTTACTTTGTTCTTAGCTTCTTTATTGGGTGCATGACTATCCTGCATAGGTATTTTCAGCATTCATTATGAAAGTAGTCTATTCTTTAAATTTCAACTTATTCAGGACTTTGATGTCCATGAAGTACATGAATGAGCACAGTGTGATGGACTGCATACTTGATACTGGCCAAAAGTAATCTAATCTCTATCAGAGGTTTCCTTTAAGAGTGTTTCTAAGGGTGTATGATGTTTGCAAAGACTGCAAGAGGGGGAAGATAGTGCCAAATTTTAAATTTGCAATAAAAAAGAGCTATGTCTAGCATGGTAGCTTAGCTTTAGTTAAGAAGACCTTGAAACAAATATTCAAGAAAATTATTTGTTAGCAGTAGCAAAGCAAGAAAGAGATGAGTAAACAGTAGGTCAGCAACCTATTACATTAAACCAATTCTTCAACGATTGTTAGAGATTGTCAAGAAGCAGCAAACGTCATTTAACCTTAAACAAATCTTTAGGCACTGTCTAACATATCTTTAGGCATTGTCTAGCATTATATTCTCTTAAGCAAGCTAGAAAATCTTGGGCTAGATTAAGTTTCTAAATTGTTAGCAAATTGCATGCAAAGTTATCTGGATAACTGTGTGCATTGCCAGTAATTCCCTGCCAAAGTGAAAGGACAAAGCAATCACAGGCGTCGCTCCTGGAATCAGTTCTTTGCTATTTTTTCTTTAATCAGCCTGGATGGTAGAGCATAGACCAAGTTTATTAAGTCTGAGATAATGCAGAGCTGGGAAAGAGGAACCGTATACTCAAGAGCAAGCTTTGAATTCAAAATCAGCTTTGACAAATTAGAGAAAAGGACCAAAAGATATGTTAAAACTCTGTGGAAGCAAGTGGAAGGTGCTAGGCGTGGGAAGAAATTATGGACAGCAAAAATATGCTGTAGAAAAAACTTGCTGAAATCCTGTTTCTTTGGAAAAGAATCTGTGAGTCTGCATGTATCACATTCTGTACAGGGGTTACCAAAGCCATGAAGTTGTAAAAAAATCCAGAGAACATTTTATCTCTTGTAAATGGAAATACAGCTTGTAAGACATGGTGAAGTAATTATCCAGTTTTTTCTCAGTGCTGTACTCCAGGCTGGAATTCTGCATTCAATTTTAAGCATTGCATTTCAGCAACAAAGCGACCTATGAAATAAAAAAATAAACAACTGGGGTTATGCACCTTTACAAGAGAAATTACTAAGGGAGGACTTGATGGGAAAGATCAAGTCTGTGAAGGGATAGTATAAAAAGGAAAGAAATAATCTGTTCTTCTATCCATGGTAGATAGGAGAAGAAATGAGGGGGTTAAATTGCAGCAACTAACTCTAAGTTTAAACACTAGGAAGAACTTTTTAATTATATGAATAATGAAACAGTGAAATAGATGTAATGGGAGTTGAAGATGGAAAGACTTTAGATAAAGGTTATAAGGACTGACATAGATAAAGTTTATCCTACGCTAAGGCAGAAGAACATGGTGGATGGCTCTGGTTTTTATCACAATTAATTACATTGATATATCCCTGGAACAGAGTAAAATATTCTGCTTAACAGCTGGTGGCCACAGGATTAAATCTTCCAGTACACTGAAGGCCAAAGACAAAAAGTGCTAGTAGCTGTAAAAATTCAGTATGTGATTATTTGACTTGTAATATAAAATATTTTTGCCTTTGGGTTATGAAATATGATTTTTTTTTTTTCCTCTTCCTTACTCACAGTAGTCAGGTTGTGGAAAAATCCTACTTGTTTCTACTTGTTTCTACTTCAACTAACCACAGAGGGTGAGGGCTTCAGCAGAAGTTTGTTACTGGAATGAAGGAAGGGACAAGCCAAAGGACAGTAGTGGTAGAAAAAGTGGAACTGTGGCAGTTTTTTTCTGGAATGATTAGATGATTTTTAGAATTAGAATGATTTTTCTAGAACATAGGAAAATAATCCAACACCACAAATCATATTTCAGTTTGCTTGGTTTGGACCTTACAGGGTCATGAGTAGCCAAAGAAATGACAGAATGAAGTTTGGAACAACATAAACTTCTGGTGAAACTTTCCTGCTTGTCCTGCCTTTGGTTTTTGGATTCTGTAGTGAGACAAAGAGATAGATTAGAAGGTCTGAGTGAATTGTTTGTATTTATCTCTTTCCTGAAGTGGCTTGATGTTTTGGCACGTAATGTTATTGCAATGAATAATATGTGGTGCTTTTGTTGTTCTGGTTGCTTTTTGAAGACCTTGTAGTTTGGACCCAACTGAACTGAATATTTCTCTTCCTTATTTCTCTCCTGAGAAAGTTTTTCTGCATATATAACACCATTTCTTCTCTATTACGCTTGATAAGAAGAGATTTTTTTTAACTTTCCTCTTGGTGGAAAAAAAAAAAGTAAGTCTTCTTTATTTTCCTCTGTTTGACATTTTGTTCTTCATATTAAAACTACAATTCTTTCTACAGGAGACATAAAGCCAAAGGGAAAAAGCAAAGTCTGCAATAAATTAAATTTGCACTTGGGAGGCATTTCCTAAAAATAAGTACACATATGTGGGGTGAGGAAGATTCTGATCTGTTTCTTGCCCACATAATTAATAGAAGGAGAACCACTTTTTGTTATGAAAAGAATTGAAAAAAATAGTAGTTTAAATAGTATTATTGCTAAAAAAAAAAAAAAAGGTATTCTAAATAGAGGAACAGCCAGGATTCTTAGAATATACAAGCATTTACAGTGTGGTGCTAATAACACCAGGGTTGGTGGTTCAATCCCCATATGGGCCATTCACTTAAGAGTTGGACTCAATGATTCTTGTGGTTCCCTTCCAACTCAGAATATTCTGTGATTCCGTGATTTAAGACAGTGAACAACTTCCATGGGCACTTTCCCTCCTTAGTTTCCGAGCTGAATAAAATAAGGAGGTCACAAATTCTCATCACATTTGTCACTGTGTATTTTTACCTACTTAAAAAAATAGAGTTTTAGAATTAAATCCATCATCTCAGAGATGACAACAATTTTCACAGGTATTATAGTCTGAAGCAGCATTAAACACAATTTAAATAATTATTCTGTTTCAGTAAAATACTATATGGCTTGCATGATTCCTATCTGATCCTTCATCTGATCTGGACGTCACCTACATGTAGACAAAATATTTTATGTCTAAGCCTATGCAAACCTTCTATTATGGTTTTTATTCTCCATTTTTCTTGAATTGAATTAAAATTCTCCTACTATGTTTTCTTCTGCTCAACTATGAGCAGAAGGAGTCCTACATACACATAATCATCTCAATTGAATGACTCTCACATCAGACTTGAGCACCACTTCTGCTTCCACAGAACTATTTACTACCAATTTTTCTGTCTCTTCATGGAGGCATTTGTATATATAAGCTGCTGAGGTCCTTCCATGAAACACACTATAGGATCATGAAGTGGTTTTGTTGCTGTGAATACTTGATCAATGAACTACACAGACATTTTTAGTGACCAAGCTTCAAATATTTAAAAAAAAAAAAAAAGAGTATAAGGAGAATGAGCAAAAGTCAACCCAAGGAAGAACCAATTTAAGAGGGTGCTTTCCCCCCAGATTAGTAAGTTCACCTGTAAAATATAGATTTACAACAAGATGAATGCTTTGCTTTAACACTCTGCATTACTTAGTAACTATAATTGTTCTGTGAAGTCCACACTGGAGTCATGGTATGTCTCTAGCTGCCTGTAGAGATCAAGACCCCTATTTTCTCTTGATATTTGTTTACTAATAGTCTTGTGAACTGTCATTTCCATCCTTTTCATAACATCATGGCTATGTGATTCTTTTCTGTGAGGAGTGGTGCTCATATCCTAAGGGATGAAAATGCTTTCTCAGATTCTGTACTTTCAAGGTACTGTATAACTCCTGGATGGTTTTTTTGAGGGCTGTATGTATGGTTTTGGGTTTTTTCTGTGCATATTATGTATGACTTTGAGTGTGTTAGAGTTCCAGAGTCTACTGAAGTATTTTTTGTATCCCTGTAATGCAACGTAGCAGCCCTCAAAACCTTTTTAATCATCTGCGTAGCACAATGAATGTAATTGCGTATCAAATATAAGTTGATATTCACTTCATCTCTTCTAGAGAGGGTCCTGTTCAGCCAGGTGATGTGTCCTGTTTTACCAAACAGTTCATCCATTTCTGTTGCTCAGTTTGTTTCCAAATATTTTTCCTTCCTTGCAAATTACTATTAAATTAGCCCTTTAATGTTTTGTTCGCAAACCAATTTTAAACAACGCCAGGATTCGTTGATACTGCACAGGAAATCAAATTTAAGCATGTAAGTTTGCTAATTTTTTAGTGAAAAGATGTGTACTTGCCTAAGCGACTGATCTTAAACCGGTCTTGACTTGTTTGAACAACATCTCTCCAAGTTAGTGGGAGATGCTGGTAAAGACTGAGGCCAATAATACACCGTTATTATTAAGTGTTTGATGGCAGAGAAGGACACCAGAAAATGTACTGCCCAGGAAATTCTTTGTTTGAGGTATTATTGTTGGTAAGACTCTCTATACCTTAAGACTGTTTTCCAAACGAGCCAAATGCTTTCTGAACAATTGCATATGGGGTACTAATTCACACTGATGAATGACTGTAATTTCTTGGATATCAAGCTCAACTAGTTTCAGTCTAACCATGACTGGTAAACTGACCTCCACCTTTCTCTTATAGCTGTCAATAATTCTCCATGCACTGCACTAGAAGCACAATGAGGAAAGACTTCAAATGGTACAAAGAATCACAGTCATTTTAATAGTTTGCTTTGAATATACTTAGACTATTCTTTGAAGGTGAAAAAAGGCAATTAACCTTTGTTTTTGTTTTGTTTTTGTTTTGTTTGTTTGTTTGTTGGTTGGTTGGTTGGTTT
>VXAY01000969.1:193158-256539 GCA_013399855.1 Oxyruncus cristatus | reverse complement strand
TTTTTTTTTTTTTGCTACCTAAGCCTGGAATTACAACTCATTATTTAAATCGAATATATTAAAAAAAGCCAAACACAAAACTGCCCTCCTTAGTACAGTTTAATTCACATGACCATATATCTCAAAAAGATATACAGGAACAGATCTGAAATGGCAGTACTGTCTCCTTTAAATGGCCCCAATAAATGTATTTGTTGAATTGATACAGAAACATTGCACCTGAGGAAACAAATTAAAAAAAAAGGTGGCTCCAGTGCTTTATAATTGTTCAGAAAATATCTGTGTAAGGAATGACTCCTGGAAAACCTCCCAAGGTCAGTGAGATTCATTGGATTGTGCTGAATAAGTTACACTAACTCTTATTTACTTAGTTTTCCCAGAAGAAATTGCTATTACTTTTCGTATTATTTTCCTGGTTTTTGTTTTTAATTCTTCTTTTTCTATTGTTGTTGTTATTGTTGTTATTTTTTTTTAACGGGCATATTGTCTTTATATTTGCTAAGAAAACTACCAAATTCCAGGGGGGAATGTCCAATGTAGTGAGATCACTTTTATATGTAAGTGATACCAAAATGAGTGGCAGTGTTGAACAAAGATGACTAAACTCTCTGTGCAAACTTCAGCCTTTACAGCCCAATCCCGTAATCCAGTTGCAAAATTCCTGTTGACCTGCAATTTCCATTGGGACATTTATCTCATTTCAGAAAAGCATGGCTGCTGTTAGTGCTACGTAGTGAACTTCAGTTTTTCTTTTTACCCTTGTTTTCTTCCAGCATCTGTGAACCCCATTCTTCAGATTCTGGAGAAACTGGGAATTAGAAGATGTGTTGTTTCTACTCAGATTAAATCTGTACTCCACTCTACTGGATTTGCCTTAAGTTTTTTAATGTTTGTGACTGAAGCTGTTTTTTACCATATTTTGACAAATGAGAAAAAAATAGCCAACACTTGTATGAGATCTTTTTTTTTTCTAAATACCTTTCTCCTCTTTTAAAACTCCGAAGTGTACGTAAATTGAATGAAGCAATTCTAAGAGAAGAATTCTGATTTTAAATGAGTTTATGGGTGTTTCAACCAGAGATTTGAACTTGGGTTATAAGGGACTTCAACCAGTCTGCATATATTTGAAGTAGCTCTCTTGTCTCAGTGGAGTTTTACATAACCATATCTTCCATCAGAATCTGTACTTTCCCACTGCATACTGACTCAAATCAATTCAGATGAAAAATTTATTTGACCTATTTTTACTATATCAAATCATGTCTAAATATGTATCTAAATATGTGTATATGTAGGCATTCACAAATAAAACATATGAAGATGATTTCCCCATGATAGGATCAACATTTTCTGTGTTGCTTTTGTCTCATTTTATAAAATACCAGTTTGGACAAACAGCCTTGACCTAATTTATAATATGCAGCTTGGTGAAGCAACAACTACTCACTAGAGATGGAACTAAGCTCATTTTAACTACAGCATAAACCCAGATCTTGAAAACATTGTGGTAACTTCCATTACACTAAAAGCTATTGATTAGAAATGTTTCCCTGGCAGAAAATGAGGACTCATGAACTCATTGTGTTCCAGTGATTCACCAGGAGATCTCAATGGGAGTTGCAGATGACAAGTAGCAGCACAGCAGATAAACCATGAAAATCAAGGAGCAATCCAGGTCTTAGCCAAGCTGTATAAGTTAATGAAAATATTTCTATCCCACCTGAATGGATTTTAGAGAATCCCATTGTATGTCATAAGTATTTCCCCCCCAGTTTTTCTATCTCAATTATTTTTTACTAATACTTTACCTGTTTTGAGTATAAATTTTACACTTCTTAACAGACTACTTGTTACTGGAGACAGGAAAGCATGTAATGTAGGACATTACATAAAGGACGTGTCCTTTCAATGTAATTTGATTGTGGTATTTGTTAGGTTACATCTTTTATATGTCTTTTAAATACATATAGATGTCATTTGACACAGGACATAAGAGTAATAACAGCAAAGCTGCTTAAAGGGTATGACAATGCCCTAACCAGAAGGTGATGTATTTTAAGAATTTGGTCCCCCACAGAAAATGGTGGTAACTCACCAATAATGCAGACTGGATAAAAATTTATAGCTGTCAATATTGAACGTTGAAGCACATTCAAAGTGATAAAAGAAAACACTTGATACCTTTATGTTCTAAAGCACTTTTGGAGACAAATGGGTTTTTGGGGAGGGAGAGTTGGTTTGTTTTAATGGAAGTAAAATGAGGTGGCTGCTCTCCATGCATTACAAGCAAGTTTTGGGAAATGTGCTTTGAATTTTTTTTTTTTTTTTCTAAGAAGCAAATTATTTACGAGCATTAGATGTTCTTCACAGCAGACACTTCTGGAATAAGTATACTTTTCATGAAGCAGGAAGGCACTTGCAATAAGCCGTAAAAAGCAGAATGAGAAAATGGATCAAGACTTTTTAACCTGCTATGTAAAGAGGCTTTGCAATTGAAAATAATTTAAATTATGTTGTTAGTGGCTTTTGTACAGTTCTTATGATTTTATGTGGAACAAGCTGTAATTATAGAACCACAGTGCCTTGAACTATTTCCTTTAAAAAACAACATACAAAAAAAATTCAAAATCCTATTAATTGATATTCCTTTTTCAAGTTCATAAGCACCTTCATATGCTTTTGTTTTGTTGAATTGTAAAGAGACTTTTCCTGCAGTTCGGTGGGATCTATTTCTGTCCCTTGGCATGATGTGACATTTTGGAGGAGTTTTGTGTTAGTGAAGTAAAGTTTTTTCACATGTTCAGTGTGAAGATTGTTTCTGGTCTGGTTTTATATATATGACTAGTTGGACCACAGAACATCATTTATTGTTCACTATGTTGGCTGCATTCATTACATTTATACACCCTTTGCATTGCATAAGGTATTATTATCACAGGAATGACTGTGCATATTCTTACATGGTCTTTGTATTCAAAATACACTCATAAAAGTTCCACTGCCTTCAAATATGAGTTTCTCTCTTAGCAGATGGTTAGTTCCTTTGTTCCGAAAATGTGATTGGAAAAAAAATATGCAAGAAATGTTTGTGCTTTGTTTGGGAGGTCTGTTAACTTGCTTAAGTGCACAGGTTATATGATACAGGATCCTTGCTTTCATGATTATAATTCTGTTAATTGCCTAATGGCATAAATACTCTGCCAGAGAGCAATTTTAATTATGGTTTAGATGTAGGAGTTTTTCCACTTTGGGAACCTCAGAATTATTCCTCCTCTTCATGAATTAAAACTAGGAAGCAGATGATTTGCGTGTTCATTTCAATAATAGGCTAACAATCAAAAAAGATTTCTGTTATTTGCTGGAATTTACCTTAGAGTGAAAGATTTTCGATATAAGACAGTTAATAATATATAAATATAATCCACTTATTAAAATTTTATTTTAAAAATACAAGAAATACCATATTATATCCTGCTTAAGATGTAACCTCAAAATGATGCTATCTAAGAAATACATTCAGAGCACATTTTAATGGATATATTAATTCATATTACTCAACCAGTAATATTTGTGTCTCCCCTGTTGCTCCTTCTATAGCTCTCCATTTAGATGTTCTCATTAATTTCCTTCTAAACTTCTATTTGACTCAGTCTCATGAAGGGTCATTACAGTATTCTCTACTGTCCCCTTCTTATGTCCTATAGGGAAATACACCTCAGAGACAACTTTTTGCGAGGAATAGTTTTTGTGAGAAGTCATTATAATTGGTTCTGGTAAAGTTTTGTACCAGAAATAGTTCTTCACTAAAGAGTCCTATGCCTCTTTTTCTTGATGCTATCTTTGTTGTTCTAACCAATTTGCCAACTGTAGAGGAGCCGACAATAGAAAAGATGCTTTCACACGTTTTCATTGGCAACATGCTACCCCGCTGATGTATTATGATACATGACTTGCATGACAGCATAACTAAACAAAAATTAATTTTCACATGGCCTGAACTGAAGGTAATGTCACTCGTAAAGTGACTGAAGATGAGCATCAGAGTACTATGCAAGGAATTTCTTTCAGAAAGGAACAAAGGTAATAAGGAAGATTTCAAGAACTGTGAAAGATTACAATTATAGGGGGTGTCTGCTCTAGTCCAGTTGGCCAGGTAGAAAAAAAATGGATGGGGCCCTTTTGCTCACAGGGAATTTCATCCACACTGATGTCTCCTGGAGGGACAGCGCAGCAGAATATAACCAATCAGAGAGGCTCCTGGAGTGTATTGATGATAACTTCCTCCTCCAAATGATAGCAGAGCCAATCAGGAGAGGTAGTCTGCTGGACCTCATGCACTGAAAAGGACAGGCTCATTGGGAATGTGAAGATCAAGGCAGCCTCCAGCCTTGTCTGCAGTGACCAGGTGGAGTTCAGCACCCTGAAGACACAGAGGTGAGTGAGAAGAAATCTCACAGCAGTTGCCTCCAGGAGAGCTGATCTTGGCCTCTTCAAAGATCTGCTCAGAAGAGTCCCACGGGATAAGGCTCTGGAGTGAAGAGGATCCAGGAAAGCAGTTTAATATTTATGGATCAACTCCTCTCTGCACAAGAGAGTTCCACCCCAACAAATTTGGAAGCAGGCAAACATTACAGGAGCCTTGTGTGGATGAACAAAGAGCTACCAGCCAAACCCAAACACTATAAAAGAAGCCTTCAAAGGGTGGAGGCAAGGACAGGTAGCCTGAGAGGAATACAGAAACATTGTCTGAGCATTCAAGAATGAAGTTATGAAAGCCAAAGCCCAAATGGAATTTCATCTGCTCAGGGATGTCAAAGATCCCCCCAAAGAAGGGCAACTATAAGTACATTATTGACAAAAAGACCAGGGAAAATGTGGACCCATTGTCAATAGGACAGGGAACGTGGTGACACAGGACATGGAAAAGGAGGAGGTCTTGAATGCCTTTTTGCCTCAACCTTTACTAGCAAAACCAGCCTTCAGGAATCCCAGGTCCTGGAGACAAGGGGGAAAAGGTGAAGCAAGGAAGATGTACCCTTGGTGAAAGAGCATCAGGTCAGGGAATACTTACACAAAATGGGCATAAGTAAGTGCAGGGCGCCTGATGGGATAGATGGGATACAGCCACTTATGCTGAGGGAGCTGTAAGATGTCATTGTGAGGCCACTCTAGGTAGCCTTTGGTCAATCGTGGCACCTGGCAGAAGTACCCAAAGATGGAAGAATGCAAATGTCACTCCCCTCTTCAAGAAGGGCAAGAAGGAGGACCAGGGAACTACAGGCTGATAAGACTCACTGTGTTCTCTGCAAACAAGGTGGAGCAGCTAATCCTGGACACCATGTCCAGGCACATTAAGGATGACAAAATCATCAGGAGTAGTCAGCATGACTTCACCAAGGGTAAGTCATGCTTGGCCAGCTTGATAAACTTCTTGTTGTCTACCTGGATTTCAGAAAAGCCTTTGACACTGTCTCTCTTAAGATCCTCATAGAGAAAGCACAGCTTACCCAGAGAGATGGTGGAGTTTTCCAACACAGGATTTGTTCAAAAGCCATCTGAACGTGACTCTGGGCAGTCAGCTCTAGGTGGCCCTGTGTGCACAGGGAGATTGGACCAGATGATCTCCAGAGGCCTTTTCTACCTCAATCATTGTGTGATTCTGTGATTCTGTGATAGTGATTAACTCTTAGGAAGAGAAGAACTATCTCTAACTTGTCTTGGGTTCATTTCTGTAAAACCCAAAAATGTAACTGCTTTGAAATCTCTACCTCTGCTATAAATTTTATTTGTGCAATTCTGAGATAGGAACAGTCATAGATGAAAAATCAATGTTCATTGCTATAACGTTGTCAATCAGGGGTTTGCAAAAGCACATCAGGTACAGTTTCTCCTTGTCAGGGGCAATCTTTTTCACCTATTCTAAAATAATGACTGCATGTTTTTTACCTCACTTGTAATATTATAAAAGTTACAATATGTATTCTCATGCCAAGAAAATAACTGTTTAACCAATTTGTTTCAAAGTGATTAATTAAAATCAAGAATAGCTCTAAAGCATCTTGATTGCATTGCGTGTAAGTACTCTGTACACATGGTAGCTCAATCCAGGTATTCATGTGGCTACTAAAAAAAGAAAAAAAAAAGGTTTCATTGTTTCACAATTCCTGTGAAGTCTACAGTTGAAATAAAAAATACATCAATTCTTCTTTTAACTAAGGCTGACTAGATTTTAAGTGAAGAAATGTTGATCTTTTTAACACTAAAATTTCTTGTAATTAGATTAATTGTCATTATCTATAACAACTAATTAATCAGAATAACATTCAGCATTAGCATTGAAATGATTGCAGACTAGTAAAGGAGAAAATTAAGTTCAGAGTTTTTCTAAAAAATAAAGATATCTATTTTGTTCACTTGCAGTCACAGATAGCTGTGATTAAATTTTAATTTGATGTCAAATTAAGAACTCGGTTACATTATGCTGACTTCCAAAGTACAGCTCTACTCACTTCAGAGGAGTTTCCCCTTTAAATGAACAGAAGGTTTGTTCTTTCAAAGGCAGGTTCAGCTCAGTTCACATCCACAAAACGAATCTCAGTAGTAGCCAAGAAAATTTCATGGTGACTAGCTAAAGAACTATACAACAAAGTGATTTTTAATATTGGTACTCTATTTTTAATTGTGTACATTGCATGTTTTACATTTTTCGCTGCTAACTTTTAAGAACATTTCATACCAAATTGTCTTCAGCCACCTGTGTTAAAGTCATAGCATCACAACAGCACACAGGCATTCCTCACTTTGGTATCAAGACAGCGTGTGAATACAAAATTATGGCTGGCTTTGCATGCAGTCCTGCTAATTTTGGTGTTGTACTAGTCTGGGAAGGCACAAATATCCAGCTACAGAGTCAGGCCCTGAGTGAATATCTCAGATAAGCAAAATGTGCAGTATATGTCTTCATCCTTTAGTAAGTACTATAAAGGAGAAATGCCATATATACACAGTAGAGATTGTGTAAGTGGAGATAGCTCCCAGGACACTGTAGAGTACAAAACCAGTAGAAAAGTTTTAGGAAGCATTGTTTAAAAACAATATCTTCCTCATGGACAAAACCCCTGACCTATCCTCCTTTGAGTCTCCTGCTCATGTTATCCACTGGATCATCACCTCTGTAAAGCTGCCATTGAGTTGGAAAATTACTTCTGCCATTCAGTCACTGCACAGCATTTTTACTCACTGTCAACTCAGCTAATCCTATTCTATTAATGGGTCTAATAGACAAGTTTTGTTGAAAGGATGATTGGACAGGGATTTGATTTCTCCTGATAGTAACTGGGGCCTGATTTTGCAGCCTCTTGGATAGACATAATTGACTACACAAAAGCACAGAGCAACAAGGAAATATTGATCCAGTTTCTGCTCTCATGTACATCAAAACAAGCATTAGTAATTCTGAAAAATCTTTAATTTGACAAACTCATAACTTATTTCAACAAGTTCTTTTAGAAACCATTGCAAAATGAGGAATAATTTCAAAACAAATATTCTTAAAATAGAAATACCCATGTCACCCTGTATCACTTTCATGGAACATAATCTGTACTTGAAATTACTCTCTGCCAGCCAGAGTTAATTCTATATGAGAGGTTTTGATAGGAATAGCCTGAAAATATGTTATGTCACGTACCCAACAGGGCTAAATTGAAGAAAATCCAAAGGAAATGCCAGGAAAAAAATGTCAGGCCACGCAAAGTTGACCACGTACAGTCAGTTCTTAGTTCTAGGAGTCTATCCATTCTCTGAGATAGGAAAGAAGACCCCTACTGATTACAAGGAAGAGGTCCAAAAGCACAAGTCAAAGCAAAGTGTGAAAATCCCAGAGATCTTCAATGGAAATTGAGTGTTTCAAATCCAGAGAAATAGTTCCAGAGGATAAATGGAAAAAGAGCAGCAGTTCTTAAAGGATATCTGGTTGTTGAGTAAAATACACAGATTTACGTTGTGTTTCGTTTCCTACTTATACATAGAAATTAAAACACTGAGGAGGGAACGTGGTTATTGACAGGCCCTCACTTATGCAAATGACTTATTTCTCCTCTCATTATCTCTATTATTAACATTACTAAATTCAATTTTTTAAAAAAACTTTGATTCCTAGTTATTGTTGCTGCAGCCATGACACAGATGCAAGAATGCCCCAGTGACTGATGCAGGTTTCTTTAAAGGACTGACGTACTGCAAACAGGTTGTAAGTTTAGTAAAATATGAGAATAGCAAGACCCACTTTGGAGAAAAAGGATTAAATTTATTGAGGTGGCAAAATAAGGCCAAAGTGAAATGGCTTGGGACTGTAATATAATTAAAAAGCAGCCATTTGTATATCTACAACACGATCTCTCCCATGAGTCAGTCCAGGTTTATTTTGAAGTATGGTAAAAATTACTAGAAGAAGAGGACAAATAACTTTCCAAAAATGTCTGTTACAGGAAGCAGTTGAGAAAAAGGAGATAGAAGTTTCAAAAATTTGCCTCTTTGTTAACTACTGTGGCTCCAAAGAAGCAAAAGCATATTCAGATGTACAATATCTAAAAATATGTAATACTATAATCATCAAATATGAATAACATTAAGCTAAAGCGATGTTGAATGAGTTCATGTTTGTACAGTTGTGATGATAAGCGATAGAAAAGTGATAAATCTGCATAGTAATGAAACAGCACGAAAAATGTTGCCTCAGAAAGAGTAGTCATTTACTTACACCTTGATTTTGATTCTTTCTCATCTGCAGATAACTGGAGAGGGTATGAAAAACTATAACAAGATGTAGAAGTAAATTGGGGGAGAGGTATTTTCCTATTGGGAACGATATAGGAAAATAGGTATTTGTCTGAAGGATTTTTTTTCACCCATTTTATTTGAATTCTTCATGGGAAATATTTCTTAGTGAGCTGCTTGTGTAAATGATGCAGAGATTCGTCCTGAGAAAGCAACTTTTTGAACATTTCTTGTTCAGAAGGGTGTCAAAGTATTTGCTGCTGTTTATACTTGTCTTCTGTTCTCATTTAACTAGAGTAAATTCATATATTCATACGAGTTATGGCCAGAATGTACTGCTATGAAAATACGAAGCTGACCTCCTAAATGGTAAAAAGCAGAATTTCTTCCAATGATACCTACAATACACCCAAAAGCAATAATTGATATACAGTTTCTGTTAGGGAAAGGCTCTGTCTGAAGAGTTCAGGGAAGAATTTCCTAGAATTTCCAATACTTATTTTATCTTTATTGAAAATTTTCATCTGCTTTTTCTGACTCCTGACCCCGGTATTTATCTGATTGAAAGGACTTGGAGTTACCAAGAATCTTTCTCCCAATAATGATAGATACAGTCTGGGTTCAAGATACTCTTCTTTATTTCATCTTGGATATATTCAACAGATTGAGCATCTTATGGCTTTCTTTGTAGGACATGGTTACTGAGTTTTCTTAAGTTTTTAATAACATGAATCCCCGTGGGGAAAGTTTTTATTTTTGAAACCTCCCTAATTTTTTACTTCCTTTTAAATATATGAGTGTTGGAACTAAACACAGTACTGATTTTAGTTATGTCACAGAAAGTAATGCCATTTTCTATTTCTGTTCATTATTCCTTTGCCTGAGCATTAAAAACTTGCCCTGCCCCTCCTACTTCCTGCTTCACACTAGGAGCTCATCTACAGTAGCTTAACTAAAAGGATCTTGTTGTTATTTCATTCTCAAAGCACTTGGGATACATAGCACTGTCCAGAAAAGGTGGTCTCACCTAGAATAAATTCATGGAGGTTTGTAGAATTTACAGAAGTGTACTGAACTTGGGCTGATTGCTTTGTCTTCTAAAAAAATGGGCAAAACCATCTAATTTTGCTGTAATGATCCTCATTTGCCAGAAAGCCTTGTGCTTATTTTCAGTCAAGGCAGGTCATTTGTGCTCCTGACAGTATCTCACCTTTCTCCCAAGTCTTGAACAGGGCATTCCAGAAAAGAAGGGATCTTCACAGAGACGTAGGTAGAAAATGGAGCTAGAACAGAACCAAATTCCTGTTACTCTGGAATTTCTCCCTTTCACAAAAAAAAAAAAAAAAAAATCATTAAAGTCCCTGTCATATTTATACCCACTACACTGGTAGATTTATAGATTTTGTGTATGAATCCCAAATTTTGCTCCATGAAGCCCCGCTGTAGGAAATGCTGTTTCCCTATTAACCTAGTATTCAAGATGGCTGCTACAAAATCAGAGTTCTGTACTAGTTATCTCTATAATACATGTCTAATTATTCATCATTACAATCAATAATTACAATCAATATGTATAGTGGTTTTCGAAAGTACTGTTCTAAAAAATGCAAATAAATCCTAATGGAATTTGTCAGACACCCAGCACTTGAGAATATCAATGGTAATAACCACAAATATTCAATATATTGCTTTAGTTCATCATTCTTGACAACATGGCTGTTCATGCTTTATAACATACTTTATAACATACTTCATGTTTTCATATTCTTTTCAAATATTTTGTTTTGAACCATATGTTAATAAAACAGATTTTTCTAACAATTTGAGAAACTGATGGTGCAGGCTAAATTGTATTATCCAAGAGATGCAAGGTGCAGTCCTACAGACAAAGCTGCCCCTTGAAATGACATTACCAAGTACAGTATTTTCAAGTAGATAAATTTATAGAGAAGTATAACTGTGCATTATTCTTTGTATCTTAAACTTCAAGCCATCATTTTTGTTGCATGACGCCATCATAATATAGCTTTTTTTCAGGCTAATTCCTCACTAGTCATACCTCTGAATATCTTTGGGAATTTCATGAACTCTGTCTATGGTGTATTATATCCTTCATGCTGGAATGTGATTTTGAACTATAATTTAAAAAAAAAAAAAAACCCGCAGACCTATAGAAATGCCTCTTCTAATATGCTATTTCTTATTATGTTTTTTCTATTTTTGTTACTTCGAAATACTAAGGTACTATTTCCTCCATTTATCATGAAAATGCAGTTATTATATAATTATCAGGACAAATATTGTGTTCTGTGTGGTTAAGGTGTAAATATTCTAGCAGATGAAAAAATGTAATAGCAGAAATAACTACTAAACATATAAGTAGTTATCTTTTTGAAAAACGAGGTTTCCATGAAGAATTGCCAAATAATAAAATGATTCTTGAATTATTAAAAAGATACTGTAAAAATGTTAGACCCATTTTTATATGACACTAAATCGTAGTGATATGCTAAAATAATTAGAATTGGTTGGGCTTTTGCTGCAAAAAAAACATGGAGCAGACTCTGCTCTCAGCTCAACAGGGACAGGCTGAGACAATTCATCTGAAGATAACAAGCCAGATTCACAGTCTGTGTAAGTTGTATAGTTCTACTGATTTCATCTGTGTCACCCCGGATTTAAATCAACTCAATATTTGGCTCAATATTCACAGTCAACAGATTACACCAGTAGCAATGAGAGCAGACTTTGGCCAAAGGAATAAGGTTGTAAACACAGAAAGCAGTGCAATTTACTTTTGGCGGTGGTGGGCGTCGGGGAAGGTCTGGGAAATAAACATTTACAGTGAATGAAAACCCGTCTAGCTCAAGAGAGCAGCTCGGTGTAATACAAAAATAGAGGACTCTTCAAATCTACTTGAACCCAGAGTGCTGAAGAGAAAGTTACATGTCTGGCCAATTGTCTCAGTGCTTGGTGGCGGCTCTAAGGCTGTTCTGCTCCTCTCCTGCTGCACTGACACTCCCACTTGTCCTGTACCCGGGCTATGCATTGGTGAAAGTCAGCTGGGGCAGAAAAGGCCAAGAGTCGCTCTGTGCCACTGCCTGCAGCAGTCAGGAGATGCCATTTTGGGTCTTGAAAGGCTTTGGTTCCACAAGATGTCAACAGAGCTACTCAGCAGACAATAAAGACCCCCAGAGTGGATGGATGTAAATATGGGTCAATTCAGACTATGAGTGGATGAGCAGTGATAGAAATGTGCAATACAGCTCTTCTCTCCTTCAGGTATATAAATTTTACACCAGTGCAACTCTAATGACATAAATACAGTTACTCCTGATTTAAATGAGGAAAATTTTGTTCCCTCTGAACTGCAACTTGGTTGTATACATGACTTTCAAAGAGTTTCCCTTTTCTTTCTTTCCTTTTTTTTTTTTTTTTTTTTCCCATTTTTTGTTTGAAGAGAAGCTGGAGTAAGCAAAATGAATAAAAAGCGAGGTTAGAATTTGGATCTTCTGGCTTCTTAGTGCCTGCTGAGAAGAATAGACCATGCCAAGAAAATGGGAATCAGGAAAGGCAAGCAAAGTGTTAGTGATAAGGAAATATATCTGCCATCACAAAAGAACTACTTTAATTAAAGAAAATTGCTCAACACTAATCTATCGTAAAAACCTTGTAAAGTACCATAAAGAAGCTGAACTAATTTTTTTCTTAGATTGCAAAACTGTTTAAGATGGTTTAACTTACCATGACAAAAACAGGTTGAGGAATGAATTTTCATTGCTGTTTACTGATGCATAGGGGTTTGGCTATTTTATTCTCAGAGTAGGAATTAAACTCTTTCAATTTTATTGAATTCACAATGTTTTGACAGCTTAACTTACTGTAACTTAAAAGTTTAATCAATCAGACATTTAGGGAAAGCTGCTTAGCTAGTATAAATCTTTCTGGTGAAAGTCATCATAAAAGACATACCTAAGAACAGGGCTCATGATATAAAAAATAATATGCTAAACCCTGTAGCCAGATGAGTTTAACCATCTGACGCTGCCTGTGATGTCATTTTCAGAACTGCTTTCTTTGACTTTGACGTCATGAGGACCCAAACTGGCCTTTTAACAAGTTCATGTTCTAGTTTTAAAAAATCATGTTAAGCTAAACATGTCACCCAAAACAATGCCATGCCGTGTTGGTATAGCAATATACCAACACTATGATAACCAGGATTAGATGAAAGAGCCTGAAGTTATATTACAATTGAAATAATTAATTTATTTTTCAATGAGTTTGGGGGCTTTTTGGTCCTAGGAAATTACTATATGCAGTTAAAGGAAGAAGGCTCTTTCCAAAAAATTGAGCTAAAAGTAGCTATTTCTAATAGCCCAAATATCACTGGAATTTACACTGAGTGTAGAACATAATATCTTTATCTTGTGAAACTGTATGTTTTTCATTTTCTCAGTGAATTTTATTCAATTTATTGTTCTGGAGGTACCTGCGCAGAACAGGCATACCACTTTGGATATTTTATTTTTTTCAGTCTCTTACTTTCCAAAATACATGAAACAATATGTATCCTTTGCGCTTTCATAACTAAACTTTCAGGCAGTGAGATTTTAGAAGTTTAAATTTAGAGTGTGTGAATGGAAAAGGTGACATAATATCTTAAACTTTATCTGTTCTGACCTATGAGTATTAGAACTAAAAACCGAGAAACTTAAACCGTTAGTATTCATCATTTACAGTAGCTGTTTTTTTAAAGTGGTGAATTTTTCAAATTATTTATTGGAGCACTGCTTATTATGGTGCTTTCTGGCATTAACTTATAAAGGCTTTTCACCATGATAAGTGACACATTCCGGGAGGAAATGACTACACTTAAGAAATATCATTGAGCCCAGTTCTGTGTAACTTGTTTTCGTATTTTATTTATTGGGTTTCAATATATCAGAATTAGTTTAGTTTCATGGTCATGAAATGACCTGTAATGACAGAAGTGGGCTTCAATTTGCAATGGCTTCTGCTTCCTCCCTGGGAAGTGTTGGTGGAGATGGCACAAACTGCAGGAAGAGATCTCCCAAGCAGTCAGACTGCTGTGTTGTCACCCTCCTCCATTTCTTTGTTGGTTCCACACAGTCCATCTCCTTGACTTGTGTATTGTTTTTCCTTTGTTATTTTACCTTTCCCATTTTCTCTCTCCCCTGAGATATCTTTGTACTCTCTCCTATCCTCTCCTTGGTTAGAATCATAGTGGGCAACAGAGACATTCTCCCTCAAAATCACCTACCCAGTGGAGGAGCTGAGAACCAGACACTAGGATGAGTATTAGGACACTGAGTCTGTTTTTCAACTTTAAATTCTGTCCACTTCATTAGCTGAGGCTCAGTTCCTTGTCCTCTCTTGCTTTGTAGGCTTTGGGGGAACCTTGTTTTCTGTGCCCCATAATTATGTTGGGTTGGTGACATGATAGAAGGCCAAATTATTGCTTGTTGATAGCAGCCTTTTCAGGGGCAGAACCCGTGCCTAGGACTGCTGTGGCCTTTGCCTGCTGTGCCAGGCAGAGAATTGGTTGATTTTTTTTTTTAAGACATGCAGGTTTCTGATGCTGACAAATGCTGTGGAACAAGATTCTGTAACTCTGAGTTATTGCACCCAGTTTAAATGCCAGTTTCTCCATGCTGGATTTGGACATTTGACCCAATGACCACAGTGAGTGCCTCAGTAATGACTGCAGGATCAGACACCCTGCCTGTGGTAACATCTTCACAGCATATTAAAAAATTCAGCTTATCTGAAGTTTAAAATCATCTACTTCATACAGGTTGTTAAGAAAAATTCAGAATAGGAAAGTAGAACCAAATTAACTTAGAATTCCTATCATGAATGACTGGTGGCTTTAAAATACATAGTTATAAAAATCTTACAAGAAGATCCTGTGGTTAATGACTAATAATAATAATTGCAGGTACAAAGAGCTGCAGTAAATCCTGTACAATTTTTGCACTTTGGAAAGAGTATTGTTTTCTTTCATATCACACAAAATTTGTTAAATAGATGAAACACTGCTTCCCTGGTGCTTTTGTTTTTCCCTCTGGATTGTAGCAATGGAGCACTTGCATGTTGTGTTTGGTGCCTTGCATGATGAAGACATGCAATGGCAAGTTCCAGTCTGCATGCTGCTTAATGAATGTTTTCCTTTTCTCTCCTTCCCTGTTATGTGCTTACAGAAGACAACTATGTGGAAGGTGGGTGCTTTCTACCTTATTTTCCTAAGCTCTTGTTTTCCCCTTCTGTTTAGTGATTTATTTTCCCCTTCTGCTTAATGTTATAAAAGTACACATTCATTCAGCACGGTAAGTTGCATATTTTACCCATAAAGGTGTACAGGTTTAATAAATAAGTGTGATTTCTTTTTCCATACAGAACACAAGCAAAGCTCCATTTTAATCTTGGCCTTTACTGGTGTAATTCCAGAATATCCCCACTGAAACAACGGGATTTTGTACTCATATGACTGATATCACCCTTCAAAATCTTTCAGGAGATTTGCAGAAGGACTGATCTCTTCTAATGTTCTGTATGAAAAACACTTCAAGAAACTATTTGTCTCATTGGTGTGGAGCATAAATCCTCCCGATAAGAGAGTAATGCATGTTAAATACCTATCTTTTAATTGCTTAGGAAAATGGAAAGCGCTTTTCTCTTTAACACTAAAAACCTCACTTACTGTAATATCCTTTACAGCACAAAGTTTTAGAAAAAAAAGGTTTTCTGTCTAATTTTTCAGCATATTGCACTTGCCTTTTGGACATTGTGAAAGAAGCAATATGTGATTTTAATAATAATGTTGGTATGTGATTAAGTCCCTTTAAAGAGAGTATGGCATAGGGCAGTGGAAACTAAAGCACAATGCCATCTAGCCTGAATAGTGGTAAGTAAGTCTATTAGCTGGTAAATCATACAAATACATGATAGTTTTAAAGGTACAGAATGTGCTTTACAGATCAGTTATTTCAAGAAATCAATACTGTCTTTTTGCTTAGAAGCCAAAAGGGGCAGGTGCTTTTTTTATTTACAAGTGCTTTTAAGTCTCTCTTTGCATACTAGATAAATGATTATCTATCTAAAAAAATAATGTATCTGTCTAAACTGAGAAATTACTTTTATTTTATCCCAATATTTTTTAAAATATTTTTAAAGCACGGAGTTTGTAAACTAACTCATATGCAAAGTGACTGCCCTGGAACGACTCTGACCCAGGCTCCTCTAGTGAGCCACTGTTAGGCCTAAGTTCATTCAGGCTTTAGGTCACCACAGGCCACTGCCTGTTCAGTGGCAATTTTCTAAGGAAGCCTGGAAGTGTTGGTATTGCATTTCTCTATGCTACTCTATTCAAGGGTGGAAAGAGATGCTCAGATTTAGCACATAGACAATGCTGTGTAATTTTGTTAAAATATATGTTACCCGAGGAGAAAGAAAACTTAAACAGTTCCGCTGCTTTCATTGTGTGCACTGTCACACACATACAATGCAATTTCATTTTCATTGTGAGATAAAAATGTCTTCAACAACACTGGGATAGAAATTCTAACTGAAAAATATAAAAGCCTGGAAAGAACTACCTAATCTTGTATTTGATCTGTGCATAAAACTCTTGCTGGTGTCAACATGAGTCTCAAAATCTGAATTAGGAGCAGTATGAGTAGATAAGGAGGTTCAATTGCATTTCACATATTCGTTTATGCACAGCAGTACAAGATGAAGCCTGGATAACAGTTAATCCAGACTTTACCTGAATCTAATCCTTAAAACTGCAACCTTAAATTTATTCCAACACAGGTCTGGATACTTATACATACATTAAAGTTACAAAGGATGAATATGTAGAGAATGAAAGCATAGAATGGTGTACCCAAAGAACAACATGAAAACTGAGCTGAGATTTTTCATCTTTGATCTCTGTGATATTTGAACATCTCTGTAATTTAGGCTCCCTAAGAAAACAGAAATATTTAGTATTCACAGAGTTAATTTTGTATATATATATATATATATATATATACTGCTGGGATGGAAAGGCTACAGTTTATTCATTTTACTGAAGTTGTGCTAGGGTTGAACATGTTCACTGCAGGTTTATCGCATTTAAATTTTTTTTTGGCCCTGTGCTGTGCATGGAACTCACACACCAAACTATGAAAATATCTTCATACCTACTTCCACTATCCCACCCTGCACACCTTAACTCTCTCCTCTCAGAGCCAAGTTCAGGATATAGTTGGAGTGGATCACACATGAGGGATTCCTACTAAATGTTGGATTCCTAATTCACAAAGAAAAGGCTTTTATCAGTCTCTAATGAAAAAATGGTGCACAAATGAGTATTTTCATGTGTATGAAATGAGTATCTAAGTATTTTCAATGTATGGGATGCCTATACAGGGCTAGTTAAGGCTGGAACTTTCCATGACTATTTGTTGGGGTATTCTCTAATACAAGCATACTTTTATTTTGAAAATCTGGCAGTTATTGCTACCATGATAGATTTAGCTATGCCATTTTAAACCACTCTGTGGAACAGGTACTGTACTAGGAATTCCTCACTCTTCCAATAGCCTCTGTTTATAGACTGCAAAAATATAAAATAAGGTAGGTATCATTATGTGCTTTTAGCAAGTAAATATGGGTGACCTTACTGCTTGCAAATAAAGTAACATACAGAGTCAAACAAAATACAGTGTCTTGAGGACTAGTACTGAATTTATTAATTCATAGATGTTTCTTTGGAGTAGCGTATGTTTTTCACATTTACCTGACTGCCTTTTTTCATTGAATAACACCGTAAGTGACTTAAAATTTAAGTGGTTTCTATGATATTTTCAAGAGGCACTTCTGCCATTTACATTTTTTTTTCAAATTATGTAAGAATCATGTATTTACAACTGACCAATTTTATTTATCATTTTTTAATAAAAGTAGTAGCTATCAAGCAGTGATGATCTGAAGCTGCTTCCTTTGTTTGGTTTTGTATAAGTAAAAAGATCATATGTAAATGTGAGCTAGTAAGAGATAACCTTCTTTGCATTCCCCTAGGAGACATGACAGTGATTTGCTTCATACTTTCTAAGAGCTGAAAGTGCTCACATAAAGTAGTGGCTGAAAAGCCACAGTTTTGTTAAAGAAAAAGATGCTGTAATGTTTGACTGGTTTCACTTTTTCTCTATCAAATACAGTTAAGGTCAAGGCAAAAGTCTGAGATTTCTTGCTGTAGTTGCCAACAAGTTAATCAGTCACATGAGACTGATACTTCCAAAAGGCCATATGGCGAGGGATCCAGGAAAGAACACCCAGCATTAGAAGAATGAAGCTCAGCTGGTCTTTATACACTGCTATGTATTTAGGATGCCTCTCTTGAATCAACACTTAAAAAGAACGCTCGTGAAAACATTTCTGCTCTCTTTCACAAGCTGCGACCTGCAAACTGTGGTACAGCTGTGTGATGTTTCCCAAGCAATGCTTCTTTGGGCATCCCTTTAGGATCACAGTCAGCTTTCATTTACGTTGCTGTAAGCCCCAGGTAATCCCACCAGTTGCAGAGCACTGTGTTTGGAAACAGAATTTATTGCACAAGAGATGAGGCACATCAGGCCCTTCAGTTTAACTACACATCTAAAACGGGTGACACTAAAAAGCACTAATTCAGCAAAACCATTGTTAGCGTGCTTGGAACATCACTTGAGATTTGGAACTGATAAGATACGAATCCTTTCAGATTGATTGCAGTCGGGAGTATCTTTGAACTACCCCCACCCCACCCCCCAAATACTGTGAGTCATTTGTGCACCTAATTTTCTTTGTGAACTAGAAATCACAGGAACTCTCTAGGAAATCTGCTTTCCAATAAAGAGCAGGATATTTTATTGCTCACCTTCTTTGTGTGAATTAATTTCGATTCATTGCAATTAAGAAAATAGTGTATGGCTTTTTGTAGTTGTTGGAGAAGAGGAACACATTTAAAGAATGAACAATTAATAACTTCTATAATGGATCCTAAAACAGCTAAATTCAACAAGAATAAATCTGTTTTTTAAATCAGACATAAAATGTGAAAAACCTTCATATTTCTAGAAAAATGCTTTCCCTGCATCATATTATACTCAGTGAGAATTTAAGTATCATTTTATTATCATGGATTAAAAAAGCTGAATATTTTTCCTTAAAGAGTAACGAAATTTGGCTCTGGTTGAGTGATTATCATTATGGACATCTGTTTTGAAATGTCACTAGATCTATTCTGGTATGATTGAATTTCATTTCACAATACAAATATAAAGCAAAATCTATTTCTCGCAGATTTATGAAGTAGTTGCAGAAGCTGTCACTTAAATTTTCTTTATTGCTATGTATTTTATATTGCATATGTAATAATTTGCCTTCTCTGGAACAAATTCATTCTACTGTCACATTTCACACAAATAAGGAGACCTCCTTTGCATTATCATTTCAGTGTGATGAAGAAATTTTATTTAATTACCTGAAATGCTCATTTTTATGAGGGGAAAAAGATCAGACCCAGCCCATTTTTCAGGTTTAAACCTCTCCAGGTTTTAAATGTCATTTCACTTGTAGAGGACAGGAAGTCCTCACAGCAAAGTGTTCAAAGCAATATAATCAAAATATGATAAATATAGATGGATTATTAAAGGAATTGGTTGGATTTGAAAGCATTTTATTGTTTTCTGTCATCCCAAGTACTGCACATTACAAAAAAAACCCCACAATAAAACAGCACCCAGTGTTTGAATTGCAGTTCTGTTACTCGTAGCCCAAAGCATTCCAACCAGTGGTTGAAAAATGCTCTTTGACTTCCCTCTGTGATACAGACATCTCATAGGAAACAGATGCCTGTCACAAAACATTTTTGTCAGTGTGACAACACCACCTTCCCGTGCTCCCTTGTTCATTGCTGACTGTGCTCTTGTTTCCCTTCAAGGTCTGGCGCACCTGATGATGGGCGACCAAGGTATGGGCTCTGTTCCTTTTCCACTCTGCTTTCATTGTTTCTTCTTGTTCTGTAGCTGCTTTGAATCCATCACTGCAACTGATGGGCAAATGCTTGAAAGCTGTCTTTGGCTGCGAATAAACACATGGTTTTAGTCACATCTTTTCTTATTTCATTTTTTGGTTTTCTTTTTTTTGTTTGCTCCGTAAGCTTTTGTCCTTTCTGCCTCCTCAACTCCCCCTCTTGCAATACAGCAACTTAAAGGAGGTGAGAGAAATAAAAAATTGATTAAGAAAATTTCATGTATCAGAAAATAAAATTATGGGTGATTCTATAAAAGATAAACAGAGCGCAAGACCACTCTTCAAATAGCTCCTGAAAGAAGATATTCAGCTTGCCACATTGTACACATTGAAGAGTCCATTTACATTAATGCATGGCTGATTGGAAATGTGCAAAAAGCACCTGCTCCTGGCTTCTGGAATGCTGAGAGTACAATTTTGCTACCTAACAAAATCAGTGGTTTTTTTCCTCCTAAACGTTGTCCATGTTACTTTTGTGACAGTCTTTCTTTATCTAAGCATGGGTTCTTTCTGTGTTTCTCTGCATGTACATGATTGGGAAGAAATAAACTAAATCCCTAGTATGACACTAATTGCATCTCCATTTGTCTTCAGACACTTGTCTTATACTTTGTCTCTTCATGTTCAGATAGTATTGCATTTACATGTACTCATGACTCTTATTGTTGTTTCTCTCCTCTTCTTTATTCTCTTTTTGTCTGGAAATGCTTTCTTCATGGAACCATTTCACCAAATCCATAGGTAAAAGTAAAGGTATAACATGATTTTCTTTATTTTTAATGCCATCAGTATACTTTAATGTATATAAAAGTAATGCAAATAAATGTTAAATTTTTGCACTGATAACATGAGGTAGGTATATTCTTAAAGTAAATATTTCATGGATATTGTGGTAAGGAGGATTATCCTAAAATACAGGCTGACCATTTTTAAAGTTTGTCTCCTGGTTTTTTGTGAGAGATGTAGAGCTTTGGCAGTGATAAAGAAGGCTACAGTTATAGAAAGTGTTCAGGATGAAATAACAGCCACATTTTGAGGTATGCCTTTTTCTGTTCTAAAAAAAATGTAGTCTAAAACCACCAGACACATGAAAAAAAGCATGATGTTGTTCAGCTTGGACTCTCTGGAGATAATCTGTCCAGGGTCAGTCCACAGCTTGATGTAAGTTTTAAGTTAGAATAGCACTGACTTTAGCAAGTCTGCTATCAGCCGATCGCATTTGTCCTGAGATTTTCCTCGTATATTAATCACTTTGAGTATTTCTGAGACACGAATTGGACAAAGGAACAAGGAAGAATGAACGACAAAGAAAAGTATCGGGTTATTTCAGATTTTTTTATTCTTTTTGTTTCTTTATGTAAAAAATACCAGCCGTGTTTACTTTCTCTCTCCTGGAGGAGATGTGCAGTAGGGTCAAGACTTTCCCTGTATAAATAAACACCAGGTTTTGCTACAAGGATACTTGTTCACAGACATCCTATAAATATATTTTTATGATAAGAAGATGGTCATTAAAAGCCATTTAATCTCTCTTGTATATGATGAATAATACAGTTCTATTCATCTTAAGCATTTGTCAGGGTGTGCCTACTCTTCGTATAAATCAGAAATACAGAAATCTGCATGGTCATACTTTCCTAACTACTTAAATTAGAAGCAAACTTCCAGATTTGTTGTTGTCTTGGTTTTATTGTTTCCAGACTTAGAAAGTTCATGTGATGCAAAGATTGTAATTAAAAATCTGTAGTGTCTCACTCTTCTTCATATTGGACTCCCTGGAAAGACTGTATACCTGTATAGGTGGGATACCATTTAAAGGGTTGTGTGTTTTCTGGAGCTCTAAATCTTCTTGCTTAGCAAAAGTTTTAATCACTTACGAAAACCAATCTACTGATTTCTTTGTTTTATAGGATCATTTTGGTTTCTTTGTTGTATGGCTGCTCCTTGTGTTTTTCTTAATAGTGCCTTGTATGTATGACTTCCTCATTATTTCTTACTGCTATCTTAGTCCTAATCAGTAGATGTCTTGGGTAGAGTTACCTTAAAATGACATGTTATAGTACCTGAACCTTGACACTATATATAATTTTTTAATAAAGAGGAAATATTTTTCTATTCTGTACACAGAATAAATTATGTAGTATGTACAGCACTGAAAAATTTATTTTTGTATGAAAGGATTGAAATATAAATATTATGAATATATACTATGATCATTAGTTGATCTGGAGAGCAGATTTTTAGCAAAAAAAACCCTTTACAAGTATTGTACAATAGTTAGACACTTATATTTTTATTTTTAAAGGTTTAACAACTATATTCACCAAAAAATTATTTTGTATATACTAGCTACATTTAATGTTTAATGATGTGCCATGTGACATAATTTGACCACCAGTCACCAGTCATCTAATCATTTGATAACATTTTTATTTTCATATTTTAATTTTTTATTAGATTTACCCTGTTAATATAGAAATAATTATTACTATGTTTTGATAATCACAACACTTCTGCAAACATAATGTTGTATATCTGTTCAAATGGATGGAAAGGGTTTATGTGTATACAAATGCCGGTTGCTTGTAACAGAAAATATCCCTCCATATTGAACTATGTCCTCAACCAGTGAAAAATGACCTCATTTTGTTGACTATCCTGAAACTACGCTAATATCACCTACTGAAATGTGTGACCTTGAAACAATTGTGACAACACACATCTGTAACATGTAACAATATAACAAATTAGGAGAGTGATGGAAAGGAATGAAGGAACAAAAGAGGAGCACCTATTTCAATCTTTCATTGTAAGTTCCATTCCTTGAGAGGTAGGGAAGGTCAGTAACAGAAGTGATTGCACAATTCTGAGTGATTATGTCACGAATTATTCTTATTTTGGAAATGTAAGCAAATAAAACATTTTTAAGAAGCTTTACTATGTAATTTGTCCTGAAGAGTGTAAATGGCTGAAGTATCACCATCTCCTTTAATTGTGTAGATAGTCTTTGGGAAAATAGGAAAGGTAAAAAATAATCAATGTGTCTTCAGAATTCAGGTAGGGTGTTAACAAGGCAGGGATCTGGTGTTGACAGAGGAAGGAGAGATGAGACAGCCTCTCCAACTGGGCAAGCAATACAAAATCCAGTACCATCTCACTGGATGCACCTGCTGTTTGTCATTTAGTTGTAAATATAAATTTGGACAATCTCCTCACAAAGTTTTTATTGAAGCTTTATTGATATTAACAAAGCTGTTGTTGTCCTTTAGAGAAAGGCAGAAACAAAGCCCAGAAGGTGTCAAGTGCTGAGACCTCTATCATTACTTCAGGTCATATAACCTGGTCTAGGTGCAAAACCAGCTGACACAAATGAGGATGTAACATAAAGCTGAGATCCCATGTAAAAGCTTGTCTCATAACTTTAGAGCTGCACAAAATTGTTTCCTGATCCATTACTCCTTGTAGATGCTATGCCTAATTCTAGGAAGAGCTGCAATCTTTTAGTTATACCAGCGTTCGTTTATTTTCTGATAAGCATCATATGTGTTCAGAAATACTTAGGAATTCCTTTTTTGTCCCATGGAAATCACCTCCTTGTATTCAACTTTAGCAGCAGAGTTGTCACAGCTGTGGTGGTGGAAAGACATAGGCAAGGTAAGGTTTGTAAATGGGGTTCATGTCTTTATTAGATCACTTGAATATGCTGCTCAGAGCAATTGTTTGAATTTGAAGCAGATCTGGAATTGCTGCTCATAATAGACATGGAAGAGGATTTGTTTGCCCAAAACAAATGTTTGCCCAAAGAAATGTTGTCTCTTTTCTCCAGCTATTGGAGGTGGTCTAAGAAAACTACCATTTCCACCTATAGGCCTTACCTCATCAAAGTCATGGAGAATTATTTTGTAATTAATAGTACTATAACTAAACTTACATGGCAACTAATGTAAAACAGTCAATTTCTTTCCTTTTTTTTTTTTTTAGAAACCCTATCTGCTCCTTTTTGTATTCTTTTGATGAGCAATGAATTTATAATTCAGAAACTATAATGTAGTGACATTATTACTTCCTTTTTTATATTGCACTTCTCTTAAGCCTATGCATATTTTTATCTGTAGTTTATTTCTATGTAAATAGCCTACTTTTTACTACATATATTACTCATTCTATACCTAAATACTTTGTTCATACTTCTGTTCTATTACTTTGGAGGTTATGTGCAGCTTTAAATCATGAATCACTCAGGTCCCTAACAAACTATTAAATGTTAGCCATCTGAACAATACGTGTTTCTACCAAAAGATTGATAGTACAACTGCAATTTATTGTATTAGATTAGAGGCTTTCAATGTGCTGATATTTGGTGTACTGTTTTTAAGTGCTGAAGAAAGACTTTAGAATGGCAATTTATATGTGTCAACTTCTTGACAAAGGAGGGCAGGTTTTGTATTGCGCTAGCTATCGTACGATACCTGTAACACCAAAGTGGTGCCACTAACTTGTTAATTATCAGTCACACAATTCATTTGACCACTGGAAAATTAGGGCACTGAAAAATAAAAGCAATTTAAATAAATCCTTAAACAATCATGAGCATTAAAATGGTGTGTTATAGCTAAGTCATTATG
The DNA here is from genome assembly GCA_013399855.1 of Oxyruncus cristatus. Taxonomy (NCBI): domain Eukaryota; kingdom Metazoa; phylum Chordata; class Aves; order Passeriformes; family Cotingidae; genus Oxyruncus; species Oxyruncus cristatus. Next base: position 232,054 of record VXAY01000969.1, on the reverse strand, counting down.
TAGTGCTTCCACAAACGTCACCTTGTTCCAGTAACCTCCCCTAACATCAAACTATGTGGAATTCAGTTGTTAACCTTACTGCGACCACAAGTTCATCTTACTGTGGTGACTTTAATTTTTGCTCTGTTTTCAGAGAACTAAAATTGTTGTGGCCTCTTAACGCTCTCTCTTCCTCCATGGATTGTTGAAAAGCCCATCCTATTTTCATCTGCTTTTGTGTGAGCTGCTTCAAAGTGGGTCTGAGAGACATCCATCCTCCACCCTTCCTTGACCTGAGCCACCAATAGTCCAGAAGCCACGTAAATGCTTTGGAACAGCCCTGAGCTCTAGCACAGCTTATTATTTTTGGCTCAGTGCCCTGTTGACTTGGATTCAGTTACACGCCTTCTCAACTGCAGCTGGCTTTTGCCTGGCAAGTGCAAAACATGGATGGAGGGCATTCTTGACTCTCTGTACTTGTTCACATAGTTGTGTATCCTAGGTAATCGTGATTTATTTGGAAGACTCGCTGCTAGAACTGAAGTGAGTTAATTTAGGAGTTTTACACATAATGGGGTTGCCAAGGTCGGGTAACTGAAATGGTTTCTAAGTGACATTACAGCAGAAGAATGGATAACTTGCGCTTCCCTGCTCAGTCTCATAGTTGCCTCTACTGATAAAAAAGATCAATAATGTTTAAAAATTCATCCTCAGTTCAACAGGCCCCAAACATCCTGAAGTCTTGTGTAATTTACAAAATTATGAACATGAGAATTTTAAAAATATTCTCTATAAAATTAACATGATTTTTAATGAGAATTACATTTTTTAATAAATTAATGAGCTATAAATATAAAGCTCCTCAAAGTACTCCAAAGAGCAGTAGCTACACATAATATCTGTTCTATAATGACTTTTTTTCCCAAAGAATTTCATAAATATAGTTAAATAGAGGCTGCTGTTCACCACTGATATTACACTTAAGATCTTGTGTAACCCACGCCCCTTTGCCTACACATATATATTCCAATAATTATTTACGCTATCCTTTCATTTTAATGGTCAATATGTTCAAATTTTTGTTGACTCTCATAATGAGCTATACATTAAGTGTTTGTCGTGATGCATTGAAGCAAGTAATTTCCTTGCACTTCAGTGGGTGATGCCAAGTAACCCCGGAATATGTCATTTGAAGATGCAGATTCAACTTTGTGTTGAAATGTGATCAATTAATGGTCCCTAAGGAGAAAAACTGTAGCAGAACATGAAGAAGTTTTCTATCTGAAGTACATGGCTCAGAAGAAACCAATCGACATCAGTAATAGAAATGCAAATTCTCTCTTGAGACACATGCACCCAAAATTATATCTGAGATGGCTGATTCCTGATCAGCAGTAAGAAAAGAAATGGTATGGACCTGCCACAAATATTAAGAAAACTTTTTGAAGAAAGGGGAACGCATTTAATTTTAAAATAAAGTTACCACATGGTCCACATGTCCAGTCCACACCATGAGTTCTAGCACCTTTCCATCACCAAAATAAAGCATTTACCATATTCTGAATCAATCTGACATCACTCAAAATTACCATGGATCATATATACATAGGTATATATGTCATTGATTCAGCAGAAAGAAATTAAATGTGCAACTGTGAGGGATTTAATGTAAAAGAAATGTTATATTTACAAAAGTGTAGATTTCTGCTGGGTCCAGAAAACACTGTGATATAAGATAGTACATATCTAAGATTTTGGCTTCCTCAACACACAGTTCCACTTTGAGCATCCAGAAGATGGGTATGCTGGCAGAAAGCCTTTCAAAATAATATTAGATCTCATTCAACATGAAGGATATGTATTTCAGACCGAAAAGTATGAGGGGATTTATTGAGGATGCAAAACAGTTAAGCTGTCACTCTGAAAAGGTAAAAAAAAATAATTACTATGTAAGCAATAAAGAAATAGGAAAACTAGGCATGTCTTCCTTAAAGCAAACTTTTCCTTTTATGTATGTATATATAAATGTACACAGCAAATGAGAATTTAAAGCTGCAGTGATCTAAGCCTTTTTTGCACAATGAAATTCCATGAGAGTTTTATACACATTTCATAGGCATTTCCAATGGAACAGATATTTGAGAGAGGTGTATTCCTTGGATATCCTGTAGAATATCCTGGAACCTTCCTGTGAGCCAAATAAATTGGCAGAGTGACACTAAAGGTTTAAGCTTCCCTCTAAGATTGCACTACAGCTAAGACTTTCCTAGGATAAAATTCAGTCCTTGAAATCTACAAGAGCAACTAAACAAATGAGCCCAACAGCCTCTAATTTCTATTATTTCTGTGAAAATCAAAAGTAATTGGAGAAGTCTCAACTGATTTTAACATTAATCCAATCAATCACACTCAAAGGAGTTTCACCAGCCAAGTGGGAAGAAATTAGAGCCCTAAGGAGGCATATTTTCAAACATCTCTAAGATTTGTCTACATACAGGCATACTAAATTACAGACTAAACGATCACAATTTCTAAAGAAACTAAATTTAAAGAAAGTGAAGAACTCTTAAGAAAACCACTTTAAAATGGTACGGCTATGACTGAAAATGTGGACTATGCTCTCTAAATGCACATCATAGTGATATTTCTCTGCCAAGAATGACTCCCTACAAAAGAATCAAAAAAATATTTCAATAGTCTGGTCAAAATTGGTTGTTCTTGTAGAAATAAAAATGCCTCATACAAAATTTTTAACCTACTCTTTAATTCTACAGTAATTTTCTTTGGCTGTAATAATATGCCAAGCTACTTAGAAACAACCGAAATTTGAATTATCCAGTCTTCTTTAAACTCTTTTAATTAAACAATATAATTTGCACTGATGGTAATAATGTATCTCTTTCTTGATATTCAAGTCCTTCTATAACCCTGACATTCTTAATTGCCTTAAGGTGGCTTTCTAACTTTACTTCAAGGTTCATCTAGAGCAATTAAGTATATGTAGAACAATGAAACTGTGCAATGAACAGGGAAATTTAGGAGCACAAAGGAGAAGACTTTTATAGGAAATGCGTATGGACCATGGAACATGGACTTTGCTATGAAGTTCTGTCTTCATCTTTCTTTTAATGGTTTCCATAGATACCAACCTGTTATCCAGATATCTTTTTTCCAGACTTGGGAGGAAACAAAAGTGACTGAATCTCTGTATTGAATTCATTTATTCTAGTGAAAGAAGTCCTTTTTATCCTCATTAAAGCTTTATTCTGTTTTGTTTTGTTGTTTTTTTTTTTCTATTGTCACTCACAATAATTTTCTGATCAGCATAGCATTTCATTTAAAGGCTGTTTTTGTAATTTGCTATGATGACTTAGATATTCTGATACATTTTGTTGCCTGCTTAAAGTAGACATTTGTTCTTTAAAGAAAGGGAGTATCTGGACTGATTCACTGGCAACTAATAAAGCTGTATAGAAGCAACCTTGGATAACAAGAGGCTACCAGGGAAACTGGTAGGCCACACCTGGCAGTGTTGGCATCACAGCATTGACTTGAGTAATTGCTCTGTGTTGGGGGTGGGAACAGAGGGGAGTCTGCCCGGAAAGTAAAATTCAGCAGTAAGTGAGTATAAGTCTAAATTTTCCACTGGAGTTACCCTCAGTTAATAGGTCTGTCCTGAATTCCATATCACGAGCCATGGCTATCCCATTTTCAGGAGTATCCACCCAAAGGAAAGGAGGCAAAATATCTTCCTGCGGCCATTAATATTCTGCTTATGAAGCATAATTTTTAGCTGAGAACCCAGAGAGATTCCACTACACTGGTACTTGTGTGACCCTGCTCCCAACAGACAGTAACATCTCACTCTAGGACTAAAAGTCAGAAATAATATACCTGATTTCCTACTTCATTGACACTGAATATCTTAATAGGAAGAACTTGGGTTATATCAAAAAGGTGCCAGATAAGTGATTTCAGTCTCAGAAAAAGGATATTACAGACATTTTGCTGGTAATACAAGCTGGTCTTTTGATTTTTCTCAGTTAATGGCTCTGCTTAATCACTTGGTCTTACAAGATACTTTAGTATTTGCACAAGTCCATAAAAAAAGCTAAAAAAAATGTCACCAAGCTCATTTACAGGCAAATCACCATCAAAAATTATGTTTGTGTACATATAAGTTACAAGCTGCGATTTTACTATTGAACCTGTGCAAAGCAAAGCATAAATTAGTTTTAAAGCCAAATGCCTCTTTGACAATGCTATTTGCACTAAGAATGGATGCTTATTTAAATGGATATTTGGTATTATTTGTACCAACTGCAACTACTGACTAGTTGTTACGTAGTTACCAATTTTAGAGGAGTCACTTGGGTGTAGTTCTGTTGAACTGTAACACTTGTGCATGTTTCCATCGTCACAAAGATGATGCAAGATTTCAGAAATTTCTTTTTTAATTTAAACACCCCCAGCTCATCGTCGTACAAGTACTGAACTGGTGCTCTCACTCCACCTGAATGCTTGTGCAAACTATGAATTTTGCTCGAGGTGCTTTCATCATTATGCACCTTCAAACACATGAAAATGAAGTTGTGTCTTTGCCAGTCATGAACAGATTTTTTAAATATCCTTAGCAGATTTTTTCTCTATACTTCTCTGCAGTGAATTATTCAAATAAGAATACAGTCCATGACTGTAACTATATTATAATATTAGAAGAAATTTTTTATTTCATGAAAGATTCATATAAAAAGTATCTTAAGTACAAGATTGAAGCAACAAAAGTAAACTTGGAAATTGGTAATTATGTGCGATTCTTGTGCAACATATTTATCTGTATAGAACTGCTATATTCACACATATTCACTGTTATATTCACACAAATATCCTGTATGAGACAGGAAAATATCTGTAGCAAAGCTATATTCTGAACATTACAAAAAGCCACCTGAATGCCACTGTTAGTTGACTGCTACATATTTCCTCAGAGCAGAGAAGGGAGCTACTACTCAGAGCAGACTACTGTGAATAGTACTCTTGTATTCCTGTTGAAATTACTGGGAAGCACTGAATACATGGAATAAAACAGATTAAGTCATTTACAATTCTAAAGGACAAATTCCTCAACAATTTTTATTAGTATATACACATTTAGATACATACATGTAGCTGCATTCAGGATGTAGGCAGAAAAATATACACAGATAAATCAAACCTGCTGTATTTTATGAGTTTACCTCTCAGGAATGCCTCAGTCTCAGGTTTTATATAATGACAAATGTGTAATAAAAATTACTAATGTGTCTGCATTCATAAATGACTATTATGTGTCATTTGTTCTCTCTTCCAGGAAAACACGTGTATTTGATATTTATTTAGTGTTCTAAAATAGATGAGAGAGTTACACCTTGCTAACAGAACTATCCATTTCAGTTGTCCCTGAAATGAATAGACTTGTTAAAGAAAGAGGTTTTTGAAAATTCTGCATTTATTGAGCTGTTATAAAAGTAAACTGAAAGTCTAATTAATATTTTCCTTTTCAAAACACCTAAAAGATCTGTATATCAGCCCTATAGCTTTTAATAAGTACATATAACTCTCAGAAATGTACATATATCTGGGTCATGCTAATTATCCACCTTGGGAGGCAAGAATGCGCCTATACTTCTCTACCTAGTTGGCATACTCTTGAGACCCAAGTCAGAAGAGCAGGCTTCAGAAAGTCTAAAAATACATCTCCTAGGTTCTTAGCCATTAAACTGTTTAAGAGAAAGTCTCTCATGTACTATCTGACAGCCTGTAATTTGTATTATGCAGGAGATAAGGCTAGACAATCAAAACCCATTTTTCTGGCCTTAAACCCTATAAATCACAGAGAACAGAGAAATTACTGTGCTAAGATGTAAGAAAATTGTGAGATATGAAAAGAGCCACACCAGTTTTACTTTATTAGTAATACTTCTATCGTATTTCTTGTGTAGGTGGGATTATGTTACATAAGAACGTAACATGAAAGCTGAAACACCTTCATGGAAAAGCCTCAAACATGTATGGAAATGTGAATCAGAAGGAGAGTAATCTTTCTCAAACTCCAGCACTTTGCTGTGGTTTTGTATTTTGAATACTTTAAATTGAATGCTACAGTTAATCTCATTTTCAGGAATGTTATGCCATTCAGTATTTTCATTTTACATGGATTCTCATAACACATTTGCAACAGGGTATGGGGGTCATTGAGTTATAATGTAAGAAATGAGCTTGCCATGTTATAGAGTGACCTGGGCAAAACATTGTTGCGAATTATTTGTTCAGCAAAACTGGAGCTGTTCATTTTAATGCTTATACAAAGCTGACAAATTAAATGAGGAGCAGAATTGTGATCTAATCTAGAAAGTGTTACAAGCTAAAGGCTAGTGCAGTCCTAAACGAGTGCTCTGAATTAGTGAGAAGAAAGATTCAAGCTCATAAGACCCAGAGTTTTAATTTAAAGACTGAACTCAATGTTCTAATATTTAGTTTCTCTTTGAACCTCACCATTCAAATATATATTCACTGTACGTTAAGTAGTCTTCTTTAATTGCGATATGCTCACACAAAAGGAGAGGATGGAATCATAGGCTACTTTACTGAAGGACTTATTATTCTACATCAGAATTATCTTTATTCATGAAGGCTTCAATTACTTTCCTAATCTTCAGTTTTACTGTAGCCAGGAAAAGATCCTGTTATTTGCTAAAGTTCAAGAAGACAAACAGGAGTGTGTAGTTTCTCCCAGAGCATATGAAAAAAATTAGGGAGTTATTTAATTCAATGAAGTTAGAATGTTTCTAGTTTAAAAGAATTCCAAACTTTTCCCTCATAATACATGTTGAATATCAGAGAGAAGGAGGAAAGCCAATTTTTGAGGCATATGTTCTATGCCTCATTACAGTTGTTCAGTTACACACCTTGTAGACAAACAGACTCTGGGTTATTAACATCTTGTTATTGTTTGACAATTTATTAATGCAATGGGTAAAATATATGTACAAGTAGCTGAATATGTACCACTGGGAGAATACAATAGCATATTCACTTCTGTGGGGAAAAAAAAGTCTCTGCTACAGTTTTTTTACCATTAATTACTCAATACATAATATGGAAGCATCTCTGTGTGTAGTAAACAGGAGGCCCATCAGTGAACTTGCTCCGTGGGGAAGAGCCATAGGGAAGTGGGAAACTGGACGTTCGGACTGCTCACGGAAGGAAAAGCGAAGTGCTATTTTTCCATATCTTTGGACGGTGTTCAAGCAGTTCTGGTGCTGCACAGAGGAACAGGCTTCAAACGCACGCCCGTGGTTCCTCCTGTGCTGCCGTTTGCTGAGCGTGGGGACTTCAGAGGCGCTGCGAGCAGCTTCCTGCTCGGGCTCCGTGTCATCCCGCAGAACTGGCAGCAACGTTTTCAGATAATTAATTTATTAGAAGTGCTTGAGAATAGGGCGCGTTGAAATGTCACTACAAGGATGCTGTAGTGTTTTTGAAAGCTGATACAAAGTAATTGACAGCAAAAAGCAGCAAAAAGCCTCCAAAACAAAACTAAAACCCGAAGAGCAACCCCAAACCCTCCAGCAGTGGTAATTAAATCATTTTGTATAATTTATGTTGTACTGTAATATTCAAATTCACATAAATGAGTACATAGGAGAAAAGCACCACACAATCTGTATTCCTTTATATTTACAATATATTTTATTTTTATTTTATCCTGTGTTACGTCGTTTTCCAAGAGACATTGCTTAGCAGAATTACTGTAGAAGCCCGTTCATGGTTGCACAATGTCTGTCATTATGCTGAAGGACTAAGGAAAACCTGATTGGCAGTTAAAGCATGAACTTTCTATACCTCAAAATATGGTTCTCAATTACTATTTTGCCCGTAGTACATCTGCTGACAGCTTCAGCAGATGTTTGACTATCAGACTCATGACTGTTGATGTGCCCAGGCATGTTATTTGGAAAAACAACCTTCCAGTACTCCAGAATTGCTATATCTTTGGTTCAAAAACTAGATTAATTTCTTTTTAGTAACACTACATGGAATCCCTCTGATTGCTTCAGTGTTTGAGCTTATTGTAGTGCAGTAGGCACTAAGAATAAAACCAAGCAGACATTAGTGCCAATCAGGATGGTTTGGGAAGAGAAATTTATCACAGAGCAAGAAAGAAAGAAGAGAAACTTGGAACGTGGTTGATAGGTGTGTATTGTTACCTAAATTAGCATTATTTCTTTCTGTAATTGAGCTTTCTTTAGAAGTTATGCAAGTTGGGTTTGGGCTGTTTTTCCTTCTGCCTTGTTTTGTTTGAGGGATTGGTTGTTTGTTTGTTTTTTTTTTTTAACTGAGTAATGAACAGGGTTTCTGTGGTCTGAGAACAAAGCCACTGCCTGTGTGGAAACCAATGAATTACTAATTGGATTACAGATGCACTTAATTATCGTGCACTGAAGGTGTTCCGTTTTCCTATGATCAAGGCAGTAGTGTGAATATGCATTGAAAGAAAGGGGTTTTTCTCATGCTAAGTGGAAAGCTCAGCGAATATGAAAAGGGTGAGTAAAGCTGATTGGAACTCAACTAAAACTTTATGCATCTCTTGTCCCTATTGTTTCCTGAAAGACAGTGTTTTTCCTTGTAGTGTGAACATTTATCTTTCTTTTGTGAAGCACTTTGCTAATTAAATACCTGTAGTACCTCTGAGATGCTTGCAGCGTGGGAGGACAATGACTTCTGGCACAAGGTAGTAAGAGCAGCTTGTTCTGGGTTACTGTATTCAAAACTTTTCCCTGAAAAGCTAAGGCATTAAGTAGAAAACTACATGGGGAAATTTCAGTGTCCTGACATTTAAATCTGTTCCTCAGCGAACTTGAAAACTACCTGTGTCTGTGAAGTCTCAAAGAACGCAGCAAGGCTCTGAAGAGCCATAGAAATACAGGCACAAAAGATTTTATTATTCCATTCTTTTCTCCTACTGACTGCGTCTCCCTGTTGCTAGGAGAAAGGTAAAGTAACTGCTCCCAAGTTTTTAAAATACCATAGCTATTTCCTGCAAAGTGTTTTCTCCTAGGACCGACTGTTCCAATACTCAGTTGTCCCAACCGCCCGTCCACTTTGTTATTTATGCTGCAAGGGTCAGGAAGGGGAAGAGAAATTTAGGAGAATGGGAAGGCAAAAGAGCCGCTGATGTGGGAGTGCATCATCACTTAGAAGTGCAAAACCCAGACCTGTCAATCCTTCAGCATAACAAGGTATTTGCTTGGCTTAAGAGTGTAGAAAAAAAATGCCTGAGAGACCTGAAAGATGTGCCTCCTGCAAGCTATCTAGTTGTTCATTTAGTCTTTGAAAAGAAGAACCCTGCTTATGCATTTCTGTCACTTTTGATGTGTGATCAGAATTCAACAATGCTGTATTTTTGTCAAAGGCATTTCAACTCCAACGCTTTCATATCTTCAATTTTCATAATTGATATGATAACAAAATTACTTATATTAAGTTCATGACAACATTTTTTGAGAGAGAAAGGCTTTCTTCAACCATTCTCCTCCCCTCATTACTGTATTTTAACTCATATATCTGAAAGTAGTATTAAATATTTAGGCTAGAAGCTTGATTTGATCATCCCCTGCACATCAGCAAAGAATCTTTTCAAATATAGTGAATTAAAAAGAGCTGTATGTACTGTAGCATATGTGCTTTCAGACCTCTTGAGAAGAAGGATGTTGTGAAGTAGATTTATACTGAGAGGAAGGCTAATGAAGAAAAAATAAAAACAAGACCTCTAGGTCTTAAGCAGAGGTCTATAATATTTGCCTAACCAGATTAGGTCCATGGGCAAAACTAAGTAAGAGTGCTCTCAAGGGTTGGTAGTAGTGGTGGAAGAAGGAAGGAATAAGCAAAAGACGGCATAAGTCAGCAAAAAGAATTTTGCCTCTAAAATCAGGAAGTTGAAACAGTCAAAACCAGTTTTACCTCATACCTTATTTACCACTGGCTTGTAAATAGAGCTTCTGTCCATTTCCACCAGAATTTTTATAACGTTTTGTGTGTCTTACCCTTAAATAAATAAATAAAATAACCTCTGATTCTCCAAAACATAAACATTTAGTGATAGCTTTTTAGAAGTATGAAGATACCTAACTCTTACACGTGCTATTAGGTATATGGGTGCTTCTGGATGCTTATTTCAAAACCACATTATTATAGTTTAAAAGGCCTTGAAGCGCAAATGCTTCAAATCTAATATGAAATATAAATGTATAAGAAAATAGAATGAAGAGAAGGGAAGAGGTAGAGTATATGGTTTTATATGATAATGTGTTTGAACATGATGCCCAAACACTTATATTTCCCCTTAAAGAAATATGTTGATTTTTTTTATATCTAAACATGGAAAAAAATAAATAAAAACAACCCTCACTATTTTTAAGTCTAAAATTTATATGAGGAAATAGCATACATACATAACATGTACTCAAACATTACTTATATGCATTAAAATGTCAAATAATCTGAAACAAAAGTAGCAATTTTTCAGAACTGCCTTTTTTTTTTTTTTGTAAATCCAGGAGCAATATCTATATAGAGTGACTCTAGAGCATGCTGAATGCATTTAAAATGTATCAGCAAACTCCCTTTAGTTACCAAGCTGGAGAACATTTATCCTATTCATTATTGACATCTCCCAGAATTCTTTCCATGGTTTTGTGCAAATAGCTTGTCAGCTTTTTGGCAAATAGAGGTGATTTTCAGTAACATTTTTCAGATACTTCAAACTGAATTATACATCCAGAGGCAGTCAATCTTTCTTACCATCAGTTTTGCAGAAAAAAAAATCCTTTCGTATTGAAGGCCAGCTCTACAAAGGGGACCTAAGCCTTGCAACGCTAACAGAGATCTAACCAAAGGGCTGGAGAGATCCTGTCCACCAGAATTCACAGCCCTTGGCTTAGCAAACAGTATTGTTCTGCAGGACATGGAGAAATATTAAGAACCTTTAGGTACTGTGGGAATTTTTAGTACTGGGAACTCTGTGAAGAAGTGAAAACTGTGAAGAACTGGATGAGTAAAGGTTGAGAGATTTAAAGAGGGCTTGTCAAAATCTACATCGTGAATTCGCACGTGTCTCAATTTCGGCATCCCAACATGACAATGTTAAGAAGGCACACCCATGGCCACGGACTTGTGGTGGGTTTTGTAGCTTTTGTTTGTTCTCTTTGAATTCAATTCTCTTAAAATATTTTATTTCAACGTAGCTTGGAAAATAGGTGATTTCAAAGGCAGTTATAGACTATTAACCTGATTGAAGCAACTCATTAAAATGTGAGAGATATATTAGCATTTGGTTAGTCAAAATAATGGGCAAGGTCTTTGCTAGGCCTTCTACCTCTCTTTTCTTGCCTATTGAGAGTCTGGAAAGAAGGCCTAAACAGATGAAGACTACAGTGATGTGTTGCATCATAGCTAATACCAAAGCTAGGAATAGTGCTGAGCTCTAGCATGGAACCTTACTTAAACATGGAGAGCAGAGTCACTGCCATGAAACAGTTTGATCCAGCACAGGCGACAGAATCACCAGAGGGATGGCACCATCTCACATACACACATCTTTTATTGCTGCTGACTGAGACACACTCAGAAAAGATTTAAGGATTTGATCAGCCTAGAATATGCGGGGCATAAAGTTTCTCAGAAGTTCAGAACTCATCTGCTGTTATAAAAGTCGATGAAAGTGTGAAAACTGAGGTGTGCTGAGTGAGGTGCTTTGCAATGCACTGAGTTTGGCATATCATCTTGTAACGAAAAGTCTGAGGTTCTCTTTTCACTATCAAATACAGCCTTCTGCAAATGGAAGGAGGTGATTTTCTAGAATTACAGATCAACTTGCAGTGATGTAATAATTTCCTTAAGAAAACAGTTATTGGTATAGAAGTCTGGATTGAGGGAAAATGCCTTACAAATGCAGTTGAGAGTCTGCATATGAATTATATTATCAAATGCCAGCTAATAACTACTTTTTTGTAGGATAAATCCACCTCCTATTATTAAATTACTTATGTAATGATCTAGTTTTCAGTTGTCTTAAAGAAAGAATGCAAGATATAGCTGTGTGCTGGTGGTCAACAACTGGACTTGATGATCATAGAGGTCCTTGCCCACCTTGACGATTCCATGATTTTCACTGGGTTTTATATATCAAAATAAGAACAGAGACGGCAAAACCAGTATTTTTTCCACAATTTCACATCTTTTGAATCTTCTGTTGAAGTTCTTCTATTCTGTGCTGTCTTTGGAATGAAGGACAAACAATTGGTGCCTTATATCCAAGTCAGATGCCAAGCATGGTGAGGCTAAGACCGGGAAGGCAGGGCTAGAAGTGTAGGCAAAGATATGTCAGGCAGTAAGTCCATTTGTGGTAAAGTGATGAAAGAGGCTGTCAAGGATAGACCACTTGGCACCTTTCTGCCAAGAAGGAGCCCTCAATAGACAGGAGTTGCTAAAGAGCACTAGTGTCTGCGGTGAATTCTGAGTTGGACGAGTGGTTGTTGTTGTGGCACAGAGATGCAACCCTTGGTTTCTTTACAGTGAGACAATTTTTCATAGTCCATCTCCCGGTAATAACAGCTAATTGCTCAAATTTTGTAAGGGAGTAGACAGGGGAAGACTACGGTATTATTTATTGTAAAGATATTGTATATAACTCTAGAAAAGCCAATATTCTAACATGAAACCAGCTACTAATTTGCTTACGAGGTAAATTGAGAGTGCTGCTCTTATAATTGAAATACTCATAGGACAATGGAAAAAGGTCCCATCTGCTTACATTCATGCAGACCACAGATACTATTGGCAGGCTAATATGGTAGTAATCTGTTTTGTGTTCAGAGTGATGCTAATGAAAAGGGTCATCAATATAGCTAATATTACTATTGACTTGATATTGCTTTTTTTTTTTTCCCACTTGCAGTATTGCTTTGCCATGATCTATCTCTCTTGTACAGTGCATTCTCTCTTCTCCACTTCTAAGGAATGGAAATATAGATTCCTCAATCTATGCCTTGAAATATTCAATAGCTGCTGAAGGAATGTTTTTAACGTTCGGCTTTATTGGAAGATTTAAGACTTTGATCTATGTCAGGTTATGTCATTAAAATATACTTTATGTTGGGTATAATCTAGAAAAGTGTTTAAATGTTTATAATAAACTGATATATTACCATCAGTGTGATAGAGCAGTAGATTGAATGGTATAAAACTCAGTCACTAATTTTGTGTTTATATAAATTCCTTTTCAAAGCTTTTAATCAAATCAATCAATTTAAAATTAGATTAGTCAGACATAGCAAAGCTTTAAATAAAAAAAAAGCTGACTTTTTTTTCTCTGAGCTTTATCTTAGTTTTAATCAATAATTTGGCTGTGATCTTGTTTATTAGTTAGGCTCTATAAGAGCAATATCCTACCCTTACTGAAGTCTATGGCAAAATTCTTATTGATTAAAATGAGGTTGGCAGTTTAGCCTTATTATTTTTCATTATTTAAAGTCATACATGTTACAGAACTTTTAAAGAAAAATTAAATTTTCTCTTTATTTTTTTTCTTATGTGAAATATATAGGAAGAAAATTACCATTTCACACTTATGGTACTTGCACAAGCAGGCAGAAACTATCCCAGTCACAAAAATAGAATAGGTCAGACATTTATAGTAGAGAATAAATGAGATTATATTGTTAAGTTATCAAGTTCAGCAAGTATTATAAATAATTTCTTAATCAAAGGTAGTAAGCAGTTAGTGTTAATTACTGTATTAAAATTAGAACACAGATGAAGATACAGTACTGTATTATTTAAGGTACAGTTTTAATATGAGCAATGCTGAGAAGAAATTGCTTTCAGAGCTGGGAATATTCTGTAGTGAAGATAAAATTGCTCAGAATCATCTGACAATTGATTCTGTTACTCATCATGTTCTTCCTGAAAAAAAGTTGTAGTCAATCAAACATGGCTTCGTTGTATGATGCAAGGAAAAGCATAGATGTGCTAAGCAGGTTTTCAATACTATTCCAGTTTTGGTTGCTGTAAATTATAAACCTTTAACTATTATTCTTCATCCAAATAACTTGTATTTAAAGATAATAATAACCTGTTTTTAAAGATACATTGTTTTTAAGAGAAGAAATATGTGGTTTAGATGTCTGAGTAGTTTCATCTTAAGGTATCAGAATAACAAAATAGGCTTTAGGTCTTGCAACCCAAAGCCAAGTTGCTGTATTTGACATTTACATATTCCCCATTCAATTTTGCTCTGGGAGAGGAGCAGCAACTCTTTGATTAATGTGGATGAGCCTTGGCTATCCAATTTACAACTGCTTGAACATGAAATCTTAGTCATGGCATTATGCATGTCAGGTCAGCAGCAATAACGCTTTCAAGGTGTTATCTTCGAAAGGCTGGAAGGCTGTGGGTGTCACTTACAGACTTTTTATATTATTTTTCTCTAGATTCTGTTGGAGATTTTTTTTTTTCATTGCTCATAATCACTTTGAAGAATGACATCCTAGCCGCACATTTATAAAACATTATGTTCATGTGAGCAATTGGAGAGCAAGAAAAGGGCAAAAGAGCCAACGGGTATATTTTATGAAAGCTTATACTGTTTCATAAATTCTGCAAGGAGCTGGGGTCTAATTCAGCTGCTGTCGAATTTGGGGCCACCTCAGAGGTACTCATGACAAATGATGTAACTTCATATGTCCCACGACTGCATCAAGGCAATAATGGGGAAACAGTGCTTCTTGAGGGAGGCTCCTCTTTGTGGCAATGTCACGTGAAGTGGTGCTGGGGAGCCTATTTGCCAACTCTGTGCCACGCAAGGCTTCCTTTCCTGCTGGGGTAAGTCCCAGAAAGCTGGCTAACCTGCCATAGTAGTCCCTTTTCTGTTACCAGTCCTGTGAAAGGGTGTACCAAAGCTGGAAAAGTGCTGTCTTTCCCTTACAAACACATAGCACAGCACGTCTCATTTTTTCCTCCCTTATGAATTCACTTGGAATTCAAAAAGTGATTAAATGAGAAGATGGTTCTACAGATAATGCTGACTTTACTTTCTGTCCTTATCAAGACTGTATTTGATATTTATTTAAAAGGTACATTTGTGCCTTCCCTAGTCTAATTATTCTCAGAACTTCAGTTCTCTTTGAACAGGTTATTTCTGAAGAATGTGAATTGTATTGGTGACATACAAAGACATTTGCCTAAGAGACATGACTGTTAGTCACACTAACCTACAAGCCAAACCTTTGAAACCAACTTGCATCAGGGTGTATATTTCTATTACTGAGTCCATGCCTGAGTTTGTAAGCTTATACCCTAATATAGGAAAAAAAAAAATGTTTTCATTTTATGGTGCCATTTCATGAGAAGAAGGTTACTTGCAGATTTTCTTTACATTCACTAAGCCAATACTGAGCATGTTCTGACATCCTCAAGGTCATTTAAAATATCTTTCTCTGGATTCATACAAGTTGTATGGGAAAAAAAAAAAAAAGCAGACAAACATTAGGAAAAAAAAAAAGATCTCTACATGATATTTGAAAGTTTGATTCATTACAGTTTGCATACTGTAGTTTAATTCCCTTAGAGATTTTGTTCTGTATGAAACAGAAAAATGAAAAGAAATGACACTTCGGTAAAAAGAAAAAAAAGAGAGATACCAGCCTCTGTGCAAGAAATCTATTATAAGCCTTTTTTTTCTCTCTTCTCTCTGTGTGGTTCACAGAGATGGAAAAAATTTATTGATCTTAGCAAGAGATCAATAGGCAGAGCCATTCACAATTAGACATTCTGTAGAAAATAACTTGAATCAAATTAACCTGGAGCACCTGATGCAGTTTTGCCAGGTAACCTTTCTCTCAAGCACCTTTTAAGTACACTAAATTATATTTATGTGGTAAAAAGCTCTGCCTTGTGAATTGTTAAAGATATACTCACTAGGTTGCACTGTAATCCCCTTTGTAATCACCTATTAGTATAGCTTTTATGCTTTGAGATTATAGGGTTTTATTTCAAAAGACTGTGGTCATACTGCTTTTATTACTTTTGCTTCTAAAGGTCATGTCACAGTTGTCAAAAATAAGCATAGATCTTAGTATTAATATTTTAAAAGTATATTTAAAACACAATGTCAGCAAGCTGATATTGTAACTCTCCCTGTGGTAATTTAAGGTTGGGGAGCTCTGCTGATTACACCCTTCATTTTAATTTTCAACATTTGCATTTAAAAGGTAACGTCTTTGACTGGTAATAAATGAGGCATTGGTTATATTTAATAACTCATATGCATTGTGGTGTCACAGCAGACCCAAAAGATAGTACATGCTGTCACATTTAGGATGATAGATTTTATAAAATTGTGTTGCATAAAGATGAACCCTTTTGTGCTACCTTGCAAGGTTGCCATGGTGACAAGCGCTGCTTCATGGGAATTTCACTTTTCTGGTAATGTTCGACACTGAACCCAAAGCTGCTTCTTTGGATTGTTCTTACATTTCACATTTAATATATTATTTTCTAGAGACTTATAATTCATCTTTTGTATCTTTATTTTCTCAGAAATACTGCCTATAATGCTGTCATAGGTAAAGTACTAAACATTGACTTACCAAACGCTGAGCACAGTAGACACTCTTAAGATTTTGGATTTTTATGTTCCATGTCATTGCTCCGTTTTATAAATATTTAGGATATGTTTTGCAATTCTACACTTTCTCTGAACTATAAAAAGAAAGATCTCAGATATTTATAGCTATGGAAATATTTTTATCATGGGAAAACATTAAAGACACTGTGCTGTAGACAGATAAATCCTACCATTTTTTAAAATTATTTTGTTAGCAAAATGAATTTAAATCTTGAATGTATGGAAAACAGTTACAAAATTGTTTTTAGGTCTGCAAATAAACCCACAATTGTTTGTGGAGTTATTGTGCATTTCTCTGTAACAGGTGATATATTTTTATTATCCTGTGTGAGTAAGAAATCATATGGGAACTTCAGTTGATCTGACATTCATAAGCCAGTGATTTTTTTTTTTTTTTCCTTTACAAATAAAAATGACTGATATGGAAGTCCTAATTCCCTGCTTCAAGCCCGTATTTCTGAATGTTTGGCTGTGGATTGTTCACTGTGCTGAATCAGCCAGAACTATAATATTCTCAAGATACAGCCAGCTCCTTTGACATATGGCAGAAAATATATACATGAATGTAAGTCGTACCATTTGGTACCCAGTTGGAGCTCCCTAGATATGCTAATGAAATTCATACAACAGGAATATTTTTCTGGTGGAAGGATCTCTTGCTGTTTTCAAATGAAAACAGATAAAATAAAATGCTTTCCTGAGGAAAGTGTTAGAAATTGTTCTGCACGTTCTTTTGCCCCATTCATATTGAATGTTCCCCCAGAGTGCTGCAGTATTTGTTCAGAGCATCTAGGGGAGAGACTGGCAAACATTTCACAAATGACTGAGCCAACTGAGAGCGGGTTCTGGAAGATGTGAGAGCCTCTTCCTGCGTGCCTCTGCGTGGGGAAAGATGGCACTGTGCTCCGGGTGCTAATTAAACAGGCTTTCCTTTCGCTCTTGCTCCCATTTGAAGCAATCCTGGAACAAAAGAGAGACTGAAAAGGCCAGAGAAGGGGAGTCTTAGGAGGAATTGAATGAAATGAGGGAAGACCTTTTCTTCTCCCTTACTTGCAAAATTTTAAATCCCTTCCTTTTAATGTTAGTGTTTAAACCCATCTACAAACTGTCCTGCTGCCAGTGAAATCCTTCACTGTATGTAAACTTGCACGCTGTCCTCACTTTGCTAAACTTGGCAATGATAACATTAGCGTGGACCTTTTGTGCTTGATGTCTTTCTCTCTAAAGTTAAGTGTCTTTTCAAACGTTTACATTATGTTTTTTATGTGAAGAATTAAAAGCTATTCAGCAGGCAGCTTGTTCAATATCCTAATTTTTTTTTTCCTAGTCTTCTTAGTAGAGTTTGTAAAGGAAGAGAAATAGCTTCTAAAAATATTTAGAAGAGTGTGAGACTTCCTGTTTTGTTTCAAAGGTTTCTCCTTGTTAAAAGGTATTAGATATCAGAATGTGCTGTGAGCTCACCACAGTTTCAACTAATTCTTCTGTTCCCCAAATAATAGGAATTGTTCTTAAATTTTCCTAAGAAGCAATTTTAAACTAAAATTTCATAAGTAAGTATCTTTTATGGAATATATGAAACTAGCACTACTTTTAATTTCGTATTTTGTAAATAGCTTAAGCGTCAACATTTTGGTCCAGAATATCACTGTCTTTAAAAATGTAATATGATTTCCATGCATTGTCTATAAAATTTGTAATTAATAGTAGATTCCATTACTATAATTAAAATCACTTCTTCATTCTCAACAGTACTACCAGAGGGTAGGGGGACAAGCTGGTAAGGAAGTCTTTGAAAAAGTCTACCACTCATATGCTTATTCTAAATGATGGTGATAATTCTCCACCATATGTAAATATTCATCTATACAGAACCTCATGTTCTGAAATACCTGTTCATTAAGAGACTTAGTCCTCCTGGCAGCCTCCTAAAACATTGATAGTATCTTTTTCTCTTCAAGACGGAATGTTGCCCTGTTCAGTATGTTCAACATGCACAATGCATGTGACTTTTTATCTACTGCAGTGGATAAAAGAAGATCAGAAGACTCAGATCCTGAGCCGCCTTCTCCATCATAACAAAAATTCAAGACAATATTTTGGATAACAAGCTATTCATCATGATTCCGTTGCTATTGGCACCCCGGTTTTGTCAGATAAAGGATGCTTATGTAGGGAAATGCACAGTACTGCAAACCAGAGAAAGAAGATATAAATGATTTTTAATAATCGACAATTGTTACTGTCCTAAATGATTCCCAACTTGATTGTTTTAAAGGAAACATTTTTTTTTTTTTTTGTCACATACATGGATAGTAGAAAAATCCCTTGCACTTCAGATACAAGCTACACCCAGGAACCCTGCAGTATTATCACTGCAAATAAAGTGCAATGACCCTTAGTATGCAAAAGGTTAAATAGTCCCATAACACATTCATGTGTATTTACTGTGCTGATTCACTATAGTGTGTGCACTCTCCCTCTTGACCCCCTCCCTGTAGTGAGGATGTCATACTCTTCAAAAGAGACTGCATTCTTCACCCTCTACCTGATGAGGTGCATACCAGTTTCTTCCAAAAATTTTCCAGTAAGCTGATCTTTCACTTCTAACATGCTGACAGGAACGTAGCGGGATACTGCTGGATATTTCTCATAAGGAGCACGAAATTGTAGGACAGTTTGACTGCACTTTAAGAACTCTGTACTCTTGATGCATTTATTTATTCAAATACAATGCCTAATAGTGTGGCTTCAGAAACTCATATGAGCACTGTCATGGCTGAAGCTTCTGTAGGGAAATAAAAAGGTGAGAATCGAGAATCAGATTTAGGTAACATCCTCTGTAAATTCATGTATGTATATGAGCATGGACCAGTACTGAAGCAAACCAACACCTCATGGGAAAGAGAAGAATTGTGTCCTGTCTCTCATATAATCTTAAAATAAGATCTGAACAATCAAGCTGAGTCACAGAGGAGACAGCTTGTAAAGTTTTGTAAGAAGTATTTACTTTATCGTACCTTCCGAGGTTGTTCAGTTTTGATTTCAAATTGCAAATTTGATAGATATTACTAAGTCATTGATAAGATGCTTTGAAGAGTTAATGTATATTAATAAATATATTTAAAAGGCAAATAAAATACTGCTCAAAATATTTCTATTTTTTTTAATGGGACTGGATGCTTATATATTCTGTGCAAAAAGGAGTCCAAAATAATTGCTCTTTAAAAATAGAGTCATCTTAATAGTCATTAAAAAAGCTTCATAACCAGATTTTTAAGTTGATGGTTTGTGTTGTTTTTTCAAAAATCTCTTCCTTGTTGAATAATATCTTTATCTTACTAGTGTACATTGGTTAAGGATCTGACCTTTTTTCACCCTTTTGCCATTGTTAGCATCTCTACTCCATACTGCAGACAGCTAGACTAAGGGTTATCAGTCTCAACTTCTTCTGTAGATTGCATGTAAGAACTTTGTCATTTTTGTTGTTGCTGTTATATACTTAAATGTAGTACTTACAGTGGAACAAAGAACCTCACATCAGCACTCCCAGATGGAAGTTTGAGTAGACAAGACATATGTGTCTATGGTTTCTGTCATCTAAGTATGTTTTTTATTTGATTGGCTCCTTGTTAATGAGTGTTTGAACAAAGATACAATCCTTCAGGTATATTGGAGGGAACCCTGTACTTCTTATCACCTTATTCCATTGAATTTTGTTTAAATTAGGTTGGTTCTCTAAGTGCTGACATGTTTTTGGAGGTCATGAGAGATAGGCCAAGGAAAGAAACTGAACTGTTGTTTGCTAAGTAATGTACTGACTTCAGAGACACTTTTTTTACCTTTAGCAATCAGTATAACAGAGTAACAAAATTTAAAAATCTTTATATTTGCTTTAGGCCTTTGTGATCAAAATACAATTCTTCCTCCTTAGGAAAATCTGTAGTTTAAAAACTTTTTTCTCATAGAAACTGGGTTTTCAGAACTTTCTGTGAAGTGACACATTTTGTCAATGTTGGCTATTACTGAAATAGTGTTGATGTGAGATTCATTGAATCATAATCAAAAAAGGATACGCAGCTACAAATCTGGATGCAATCTGGAGTCTTCTTGGGCCACATGCTCAATTTGAGCATCACTTGTGCTGCAGGGACTTACCTCATCACATTTCATTATAGAATTGGCTTCTACATTTGTAAAATGTACCCTGGCCGGAGAAATTTGCTAGTACGCTTCTATATGCAGTATAATAGAATATGTGTTGGGCATTTTTTAGAGGTATGTGACTTTTTTTTCCAAGAGGCTCTGTTTTCTTGATTGGACTTTAATAATAAGCCAAGTATGCTGTAGTCAAGAATCACCCAAATAGCCAGTGTGGGTAGGAAAGACAGAGGCTTTTGAGAAGTCACTGAAAGTGTATGCAAACCTTACTCATGAGGCTTCATTTTAGGGGTTTTGAGATCATAAACCAGAATATGCAGTGAGAAACAGAGAGTTATATTCTAACCCAGTTTAACACTGACCCACATTCAGCGGCAATGAAAGATGAAAGGATAGATGATTCTTAAACTGTGTCATTAAGTTATTCTTCAAGGGAAGAAACACGACTTTCTAACCCAGTATTCTTTCCCTCCCCCTCAAAAAATGTTTATTTAGTTTTTCTATGATACATTTTCTGTGTTATTTTCTAAAAAAATCATAATAATTTTAATAATTAATAAAATTAATATAATTATATCACTATTTCAGCTCTCTACAACTACCTGAAAGGAGGTTGGGGGGGGGTTCAGTCCCTTCTCCCAAGTAACGAGCAATAGGACAAGAAGAAATGGCCTCAAGATGTGCCAGGGGAGGTTGAGATTGGTAATTTGGTAAAATATCTTCATGGAAAGTGTTGTCAAGCACCGGAATAGGCTGCCGAGGAAAGTGGTTGAGTCTCCATCCCTGGATGGTGGATGCCCTAGAGGCATTTAGAAGTCATAGAGGACGGGGCACTTAGGGAAATGGTTTAGAGGTGGGTTAACAGTTGGACTGGATGATCTTAAGGGTCTTTTCCAGCCTAAATGATTCTGTGATTCAAATAATTTTTATACATAATTATATTAGTATATATTTATTTCTATTTATTAGCATATATTAGTATTTCTATTTATGAGTATATATTTGTCTCTATTTAATTAGTATTCCTAATAATTGAGACAATTTAAACATTATAAATAACTAATCTCTCTCTTTGTGAATATGAGAAGATGCATACCTTCTTTCTTACTTTTGATAATTATCTGCAAATGTGAGAGATGTTTTGAGACAGCAGTCTTATTTCCAGTGAAAGAAATCTTCCTTCTTAGCTCTAAATAGATATGTGCTGTAATATATCTAGGATACTGTTGGACTGATTTTGTATTGGTAGAAAACAAATACAAAGGCAGTAGATAAATGTAACCCTGCTTCTCATTTTATGACAATGAAGAATTTCCACCTCACTACAACCAATATTCAAGTGTCCTCTGATTGCTTGTAATTGGTGGTGCAGATACACCAAACTTGGTCACACAAAATCAGAGCAAAGACTTTCTCTTGCTCCTTTCCTCCTAATCAAATCAAACTCAAGCATGCAAGGACAAAATAATAATTAAAAAGCAGTCAATTTCCAAGATCTTTATGGCCCAAAATAATTAATCAATGTATGTTATAATTATGTCTAGCTACAAAAATAGAAAGTAATACAGTGCTATTTTTGTCCTAGTGCTAAAAATGCATTGAGGTCACTACGTATTCTTTCAAGGAAAGGTCTGTGTTACTCTTTCACTATCTGGAACACAGTTGTGATGATTTCATAGAATCATAAAATGGCCTGGGTTTGAAGGCACCTTAAAGATTACCTACTTCCAATCCCTCTGCCACGGGCAAAGACACCTCCCACTAGACCAGGTTGCTCAAAGCCCCATCCAACCTGGCCTTGAACATTTCCGGGAATGGGGCATCCACAACTTCCCTGTGCAACTTGCTCCAGTGCCTCCCCACCCTCACAGTAAAGAATTTCTTCCTAATATGTAATCTAAATGTTTTTTTCTTAGCATTTTCTTGTATTTCTTTGCAGCTATTGTAATTGATTCTCACTTAAAAAAAAAAAAAAAAAAGATCCCGCAATTTGAAAAAAATTGTTAGCATCGTAGATATTTTATATTATGTGTTAAGATGATGAAACCAACTTGCAGAGTCTTCCTGTTGGCTAGCCAACAGATGCTATAGCCAGCTGCAAAGCCACTTCTAATAAAAAGGATTTGAATTGACCATGACATCTGAGTACATTATTCAACTGTGTCTAAAGCACTGTTTGCATTAACATCTACCTTAGTAAAAAAATCATAGCTTTTACTTTATTCCTTAGTATACATTTGGATTTAAAAAGATAATTTTTCATTTCTAGTCTATGGACTAAATTACTATTTTGATGAAGCAATTCACAAATACTTTTATATAACAGCTGGGATTTTTGGCATTTTCCCTGCTGACAGTTCTTAAGAAATGTGTACTGCTACCCAAGATTTTACATCTTTTCAGGTCCTTTCAGGATCAGACAGTTGCAGGCAGACAACAAGGTGTTGGTATGGATTTTCACCCAATGCTGAACTATCTTCTTTCTTTCCCAGTGGCACAACAATATTACAATATTCTCTTTTTCTCAATAACTATATAGCCATCCTAATTTGAACTTTTGCTAAGACAGCTCTATGTATAGTGTTGTATGATATTATTTCAAGTCATGCATATTTTATTTATATCTTTCCTAACTTGAAGATCCACAGCCATATGTTTCAGCCATATATCAGCAGGGCTGAGCATCTGCTCTCTAAAAAGATGAAGTAGTTTCAGGGGAAGCTGCAAGTGATAAAACTGTCTTCAAATCCAAATTCACAGAATCACAGAACAGTTGGGGTTCGGAGGGACCTGTGGAGATGCAGTCCAACCCCCTTGCTAAAGCAGGTTCACCTACAGCAGCTTGCACAGGATCACACCCAGGCAGGTTTTGAATATCTGCGAAGAAGGAGACTTCACAACTTCTCTGGGCAGCTTGTTCCAGTGCTCTGTCACCCTCGAAGTAAAGAAGTTTTTCTTCATGTTCAGATAGAACTTTCTGTGTTTCAGTGTGTGCCAGTTGCCCTTTCTTCTGTCACTGGGCATCACTGAAAGTGTTCTGGCCTCATCCTCTCGACACCCACCCTTAGACTTGTAAGCACTGATAAAGTCCCCGCTTAGTCTTCTCTTCTTGAGGCTGAACAGGCCTAGCTCCCTCAGCCTTTCCTCATAACTGTGTCATGCAGTCTCACCAACACAGAGTAGAGGGGAAGGATCACTTCCTGGCCACACCTTTCCTCATGCACCCCAGGATCCCACTGGCTTTCTTGGCCACAAGGACACACTGCTGGCTCATGAACAGCTTCTTGTCCAAATTCCATAGATCTTGAGTGACCAGCACAATTGCTGAGTGTAACTGGGTACAGAATTTGTTCACCTTATTTCCTTGCTTAAAAGTTCCATGTTAGCTAGCAGTATAGAAATGAATCTCATCCCAGATACAGTCCTGTATCTTAAAAAAGCATTTTAGAAATAATTCAGTGGTCCAGGCATAAGTAAGCTGTAGCTACATGTTTGTCTCTCACACAGCCATTCAGTTCTCACTTAGACTCTAAGAAATTTCAGGGTTATGCAGCCAAATCTAAACTGCAAAACTGTACCCAACACATCACCGTGAGCTATTATCACAATAATTCTTACTATTATCAAAGCAAAATGGTGGTAATGGAACTTACTGGAACCATATAAAGAAGCCTTATGTGCTCTATTGGACCCTCATCTAGGATTCATAAGGAAGGATCCCAGACTAGGACTTGGCTAAAGAGGGGAGGAAGGAGTAGCTGTGACTGCTTGTAGCACACAAGCGTGTGGTGAAGTCCAAAGCCACACAGGAAGCTGAAATCCTATACACCACCACTCTAAGTAAGAAAGAAGTTGTAAAAAACAATAATTCCTTAAGAAGTCATGAATTATTCCCTGTTCAACTGTTAGGATGGTACAGTCAAGTACTCCCCCTCTGGATTTGTTGGCTTTTGCAGACATGAGCCAGGCAGTTTCTATCAAATTTGATTCTGCCTTAATATAAACCTTTCCTTTGTAGGACTCAGATTTTTTTACTAAAGCTAAAGGTGTATTCTGAAGAAAAGCCTGTACATCAAGGTTAATATTTATTTCATTTACTGAACTTTGGAACCACTCTCTTTCAGGAAAAGCATTGCCAGTTCAGCATCATTTTTTCATAGGCTGTTATAAATCTTGGATGTCCAGTTCTTCAGGGAGAGAATGAATAGAAATCATTTAAAACTATATGCTGTATTGTATTCTTCAAAAAGCCTGACTTCTGCAAAAGCAGCAGGAAGCAACTTCAAGAAACACAGGAGATATGAGACACACAGTACAGATGATTTATCAGATGATGTGTTAAAGGAAAAGTGGTCATTGTGTGAGTCTTACATTGTCCAGATTATACAGTTAAAGAGCTTTTCAGTTTAGGCCTTCAGAATTGGGGAAGCTCTCTTAATGCATTCTAAAATGTACCTTTGGCCACCTTCTGAAATTTCCCCAGTTTTATTCCTAGCACATTTTGCTTTGGATGAGCCTACATGAGTATTAAATGCACAGAACCTCTGTATCTGAGTATTGGTTTTGTAACATTAATGGTCCAACCCAGATGGCCACAGCTGTTGCAAGAGCTCAGCATGACAGGTAAAGTAACCAGACCACTTGAATCCATTGACATGAGACTTCCAAACCAGTTCTGCTACACACTGTTAACTCACTGGAGGAAATACAAATGTTCTCTCATGGATGAGACACAGTTTTCTCAGGAATTAGGATATCAACTTCAATGCACTGCTAACTAGCAGGACGCAGTATCTCTGCATCTCAGGTGCAGGGGTGCTTAATTTATTGAGCTCAGGTTGGTTAACAGTTCGTGTTTGCCATGGAATTTGGTAGTAAGAGGGATGTTTTGCTAATTTAGTTCCAAGACCTGGATCTATGCTAAGTATATATAAAAGTCAATTTTGTTTCATGGTCAGAGTGAAACTCAAGAGATTTCAAAGTCATTGCTATTCGTTTTAGTCCTTTGTCTTCTAAGCTCTGCGTTTGGGTTTTCCAGCTTTCATTTGAGTAATGAAAGTAGAGATCATTATACAACACAACCAGGAGCGTCCCATTTGCAAGTGTGGTCAAGCTGTGGCCTTTGAGTTGGGCTGTAGTGTAGATTTGGGTTGAGTATGGGTCCCATGCCAGGCTTTGTAACACAGCTGAGTACAGAGTTGTGCTGGGGAAAGCTACTGGGTGACCTGCACATCCGTCTGTCTGCCTAAGGAAGGATGCCAGCAGGGAATGGAAGAGGCACTGTGTTTCTGTGACAGGCCTGCCTTTGTCCAAAACACTTCAGAGGGACTGCTGAAAACTCTTGCCATCTCCTGAATGAGAACTGTTTCCTTAGTTTCATTTCCCACGTTTCTACAATATGTTTGTGTTGTGTAAAAAAAAAAAAAACAAAAACAAAAAAAAAAAAAAACCCCACCAAAAAAAAAAAAAAAAAAAACCCCCCCAAAAAAAAAAAAAAAAAAAACCCCCCCAAAAAAAAAAAAAAAAAAAACAACAAAAAAAACCAAAAAAACCAAACAAAAAACAAACAAAAAAAACCCTGCAGCAATCTAGGTCCTCATTAGAAGAATTTTCCTATATGGAATTTCTAATGTAAAAACAGTTGTCCACTGGAGGACTTTAAATACTAGAGATCATCACCAGTTAAAGCATTGTTAGTTGCAACTGAACTTACCTGTGTGCCCAAATTAAGATATTGTCACTCCCTGTCAAAAGCAATTGGTATCCAAAGGCAGGTCCACAATATAATATGAAAAAAATGAACAAAAATTAAAGAATTTATGCTGGAGTCTTGTAACAGAAGACATACGCCCCTGTATGTACTTTTGCCTAGTATTATGGTTGCAGGATTATTTTCTGAAAATCAACTGGGTGTTGGTTACTCTGAGTGCAAGAAATGAGAATAAGAGAATATTAAATGGATTATGTTCTTACTTTAGCAAATAATTTGAACAGTCTCTGGGTTGATTTTTTTCCCATGATAAGATGTGTTTTTTCTTTAATCCAATGAGTCCAATGTCTTGATGTAAATTCAGTAATAAAAGAACTATTAAAGGGAATATAAAATCCTGAAGGACTGATTTAATACTGGAACGGTTCACAAATTAATCTGTTCCCACCTCTATCCCTTTTCCCTTGAATATTCCATTCAGAGAGATATCCAAACTGTTTTCACTGAAAATGTTACTCGACCTGATTCATAAGGGCTTTACAGAACTAGAGTACCTTACCCTTTGCTCAAAGTATTGTGGGGAGAAACAAAAGGGGATTTTTGGGGACGAGGAATGTACAAAAAAGAATTTATTTGCTTGAACAGTCTTGCCTGTTTGTTTTAAATGAGTTTCTCCTCTGATTTAAGGACTTCTTAAGGAGACGCTTTATTCCATTTTAAAACTTACCTGATAAAGTGACTTTTAATAATGCAGGTCCTTGTCTCATATAATTAATGATCTTTAATGTAAGAACTGAAACAGAAATCTGGATTGAAAAGTAAGTTCAAGTAGCCATGATACAAAGGTTTTAGTGTCCTTTTGCACATTGGTATTTCCAACAGAGATTCATGCCTAAATATCTACTGAAGATTTAAGGAAGTGATCATTTGACTGTGCTTACAAAATTGTCTGGGTATATCTACATTGTGAAACGTAGATCAGAAACTACTGAGCTATTTTATCAGGATGGTAAGCAAAATATCATATAAAGATACTGGCCTGGTTCCCAGAAACAACAGGCCCAGACCAAAAAAAAATAAAACCCTGCCTTTCTGGAGAAAAGCTTAGCTAGTTTAGACACAAGACATCACTTATGCAGATAGTTCCTTCCCATTCTTGACTAGATAATTCGCTTTCATCTCAAGGAGCAGATGGGAGATACATATATACCCTGCATGTATCACAGTTCGGAAAGGTTTTTAAAAAATTATACTGTGGTGTTGTCAGCTACATTTTCCAAGACTAGTTTCTGTTTCCCATGTGTGTATTTTACCTCTCATTGTGAGGATTTAATGCATGCCCAGGAAGTCAATACCTTTAATCCTCTTGTAGTTCACATGAAGACTTTTCTAAAAGCCTAAAATTTCCATTTTGTCCTCCAGGTTAGTAACTTTTGATGAAAACTCCCAAGTTTGCATCATGCATATACCAAGCAGTTCCAAAAGTAATCTTTAAAAAAATCCATGCTTTATATGAAGAATCGCACATTGATGATGAAGATGAAATTTTTATAGCACTGCAGCAGTTCTAAAGCACAAAATTTGTTTGGATCAGTCATTAGTCAAGACTTACAGCATACAGCTCTGAGATATGAGAGTCAAGAAAAAATATTAAAAATAAAAAATGTATAAAACTGGGACAGAATTAGTATTGAATCTGTCACCCTACCAGTACTGGGCATAGCCTTCAGGCTAACAGCAAAATCTGTATATCAGCTACAAAATTATTGCTGAATTGGAATTATTTATTGATGAAAACTGTTCATGTCTGCTTCCAAAATCTTCAGAAGTTCTGAGTATAAGAAAAGACTATTGCTGAAGTCAGTATTATTCTTGTAGCAATGCTGAGGTCAGGGACTAGCTTTAGGGTGTCGGTTAGCAAAACCAGAGCACAGCAAAGGTTCTGCTCCCCATTTTTAAGATGAAAAATAGAAACTGCTTGTTTTTCTTCTCTTTAATGGAGATAATTATTCAGAACAGATGCCCTGGTCACCTCTTGAACACTAACATGCCTTTATCTATCCCTGGAGATGCATTTTGCTACCTCAGAAATCTTCCAGTTGTAAATTCCAGCTGCTGTGAATCCTCAGTGCTTCCACAGAAACATATGAATTGCAGCTTTCCTGAACAGCATAACACTGGCTAACCTCTTCAATAATTCATCTGTCTAATACAATTTCAAGAGGAACTGTTTCATATTGTATTTTTAGAGTGACCAGGACAGCTTGAAAAAATGGTAAATGCCCATATTACAAAAATGAAAATTAGTTCATCAAACAGCTTTCATTTCAAATGCTACTTGTATGATTTGTGTGCTCTCTCAAGCTTATTTACAAATGTGATCAATGTTGGTTTTTAGGTAGGTTAATATGAGAAATGATTAAAAAAATTACTGTCTCCTCTTTAATATATTAGCTATGTCCTATTTTTGTTTTTGTCCTTAATTTCAGCTTTTTAACCTTAGACTAGAAAATAAATGTTATAAATTAATTTATTTTCATCAGACAGGAAAGTGTGAAAATCTATAACTGGCTTTGGGATTTTATTAATGGCCTCTTTCTTGAACTCTGAAGACATGGTTCACTAAGAAAATGCCAAATATTAGCAAAAGAGCAGGATTTCATGTTGCTTGAAAACAAAGGTGAAATTCTCATCTTTTTCTGCAAACCGAAGAATAACTAAGAAAAGGGGGAAAGAAGAATTTTTTTTTTTTTTTAACCAGAAAAAACTTGTTCTCTTTAGGACAAAAAAATGTTGTTTTGTTTCTTGAAAATACTATAATATTCAGATTGAGAGAGGAGTATAAATACCATAAGGAAACGCAAACACTTCAGCTGTAGAGCAGGCTTGTACCCTTTTTGACAATTACAGTTTCAGCTGGAGTTGCTGGGTCTGCACCAATTCACTCGAGCAAACTGCCAAGTCATAAATATATTCCAGCTTTGCTGGTTTCCATTACAACTTCGTTGACCTTTATCACAACAAAAAAACTTTTTTTAACTAAGGCTTTTTCTACTTTACAATTAGACATGTTTTGTCAGTTTTCCCTTGACATGTATCTGTGGCACTGCAAGTTGGTTTTTAATCTCTTTTAGATATTAAAGCAGCATAAAACTGCCAGCTGCACAAATGGAAATAAAGATTCCATTTACAGAAATGTTAAATGGAGATGACCGATAGCAGGAAACAATCAACCTTCATAAAATATGGTATCTCTGTCTTCCCTAAGGGAAGGTGAATAAGTTATAGTGGTCAATTATCTCTTCACAGTGACCAATTCATTGGTTATTGACATTGAATCAGATGTACAAAAGAAAAGCTATAGTAAAAAGTATACAAACAGCAATAAGTAAGTTCACTTCATTCTAAAAATGAGACAACTGAATTTTAACCTTGGGATTTTTTCCTTTAATATGTGATCTTCATGTAAATTTGTATTAAGTTTCACCATATCACAGCTGCATTGTCCCTCTCACTGATCACCATTCTACAGTAGAAACTATCAGTGATTTTTTTTTCTCCATCTTTCCGGTATTTCTTTTTAGTCTAAAATTACAGTACATTACAAGTTGGAGAAAAAAAACCCACTAAGTTTTCTGGATTTCAGTTCTATAGAACAATGTATTTTTTCTTGCAAAACAGGAACTGCAGATCTCTATGCAAATTATTAAGTCGATATTAAACAGCTCTTTTAAACATATCAAGGTAGTTCATTGAAGTTTTAAACTGCAAATGAAAACTGCATATATCTGTTAAATCTTATGTCTTAGATAACCTTAGTTGGCTAAATCTTATACTTGGTGTTTAGCAAGTTGCTGACCTTCTACATTTTGTTGACTTCAGCTGATGATGGATTTGTTTATAACCTTTATAAAATCATGCCAAAATTTTATATAAAAAATATTTTATCTTTACTATTATAGTACCGGAACAATAATCATAGTTTAAAGGTCCTACTGAGACAGATAAAAAGCATACCAGATTGTCCTAACCTGATCAATATTTGTGCTAAAGCCTCACTTCAAAAGAATTTTTTTTCCTATATAATTATATATGAGGAGGTCCCTTATTGTTTAGTTAGCCAAGTGGTAAACATATCAGAAATAATTTTAGTAATATTTTTACACTGTGCCAAGATTACCCGAAGTCCTGCAAGCAAAATGCACGGAGTAGACAACACTCTGCCCCTCTGTGAGCTACCCATGCTCCTGACAGACCCCTGTAGGTGTTCCACCGAAGATATCACCCATGTGGCACTGGCTTACCTTTACAAACCTCAGTGCCCATTTTTATTTAAGGGAATTGGCATTTCGAGGTGAGAGGAAACATGTCTGGTACATCCAATAAGGCCTTTCCACTACCATCCCTCTGCAGTCACTGACTGAGGAAAAAGTTCTGTTAAAAGTGGACCTTACTGCATTCTCCCCTGTAAAGCAGATTAAACACTTCAAGTATTTATAATTATCATTGTTAGTATTAGTACTATCATCATTATGTGATTATGGCTATTGTAGTTCTTTTTGCTGTGTTAAAAAATGTTGCACCACTATGTAGCAAAACTGGCCTGAGCAAGGCACCCAAATTGAACAGATAACAAAAAATGCAAGATCACTTAGTAGCATCACCAAAATAAAATTTTCTTTTTATGCACAATTTTGATGCCAGTACTATCACAGAAGAAGTCTATCTTGAAGGTCCAAACTAATACATTTATTATATTTTCGCATGCTGAATGTTAATTAATTTTCTTTAATGTTCTCAGCACCTGAGCCAATCTGCCCTATAGTCCCACTGGGAAAACAGCACAGCTTTGAAGAGGCAATGGTAGGACAAAAGCAACCTGTTCGTTTTCCCACTGATGTGGCATTACAGCATCAGGCTGTAATGCTTTTTAAAATTTAATTCATGCTTTTTAAAAGCATGAAAATGTCTGTAATCTTCTCTTTCTTAATCTGAGTAATTTCTACCTAGAATGTATCCAGAGGCCATCTGAAAACTGGGTTGAAATTTTTCATGAAGTTGGAACTTTGAAAATGCACAAACTGAACTCCGTAATCATTATAAACAATTTATTATAGTGGGGGGACTAAAATGATCCTCAAAGTGTGTGCATTTTGCCTCTCTTTAAATCTCATCCTTTTAATTAGTATCATGATAACAATGTCACATGAATTAAAAATAAAATAAATTAAATACTTTCTTATAAATGGAATAGAAGTGCATGATAAAATTGATGTTCACAAAACAAGCTCTAGGGAAGGACTGATGTGTTGCAAGGACAGGCTTGCCAATCAATAACGATATGCATGGAAGAAATCTCAGTTGTATCATAAACAGTAAAGAATGACAGGGGATGTGGTTAATTATTATAATGTAGAAAGAATGGCTTAGTGACCTGAATACTCTTGGGATGCGATTTCTCAGTTAAACGCACTCTTCAGGTTGCTTCGTTGTCACTTTGAAATGTCACTGGTTTTAATCCAAGTATTAATTATTCAAGGATAATACTTTGATCAATAACATCTAGAAGATAGGATTCCTATAGCCCAGGAAGGTTCTTCCCTTTCCATGAATCTGTCAGTGTTTAAGAGGCATTTGGACAATGCCCTTAACAAGATGACTTAACATTTGGTCAGCCCTGAAGTGGTCAGGCAGTTGGACTAGATGATTATTGAAGTCCCTTCCAACTGAAATATTCTATTCTATTCTATTCTATTCTATTCTATTCTATTCTATTCTATTCTATTCTATTCTATTCTATTCTATTCTATTCTATTCAAATTTCAGGATCTAATCTGCTTTATCAATCTGTCATTGTACAGAAATGCAAATCAAAACCTACATGTTGATGTAACAACGTATTATGTAATGTTTTGACATATATAATCAGGTAAATCATTTTCTTGATTAAAAAATGTTTTGTGTAGATTTAAGGTGAGTTCTGAGTACAAGGTGAGTAGTGCATTAGCTTCTGTTAATTGGGAAAACACGAACATGAGTTACATACAACTCATCAGCAGCCAATTAGCATCTGCTGCTGGAAAATTAAATCCTATGATGTTTGCATCACATTGCATCGCTTTATGGGAAATAAGATTATAGAGACCACATAGAAAAACTCCTGTAGCTATTGACTAAAAGGTCATGATTGATTTTATTGCAATTCTGCCATTGTACTATTGTACTATTCCCTTGCTTCAATATTTTTGTGAAAACAGCTGTTGAAAAGTCAGGAGAAAACATTATAGATAGTTGGTGTCCTCTGCAGTTGATTTTATTTCATCAGAATGTACACTGTGGATATAATGTAATTAGTAAATTATATATGTATTGAAAAAAAAAGAGGACAACGATGGCAAACAGCACAGCAGAAATACAATTGTCCACATTGCCTTCTTCCATCCTGTTTAAAACCACAGTCTGATAACCTGTATCTTACTTGGAGACAAAATATTAGATGCTTAGCAGTCAGTCAATTCTCCTATTCTAGGTGTCATACAGAATAACTAAGTCAGACAAAAGCTTAGTGAAAGAAAGACTGAGCAGCTAGCTCAGACAGATTGAAACAAAATAAATAGTTTGCACGTGCCGTGGCACTTTTAAATCTAATGCTGACAGCCACAAACAGGCAAGTCTAATAATATAAAAATACCTACTTATATACCTCTAATAATTTCTAGCCTGGTACAGCCTCAGATTATCATCCATTACTGATTCTTGGTAGGCAGTGAGGTAGCACTGAACGTTGGGGAACAGTCTCGGAGTTCCCAGGAGTGTGCAGAAGATAACTTACTGATGCTCAGGGGAGACACTGCTCTCTACAACTACCCAAAAAAGGAGGATGTAGCGACGTGGGGTTCAGTCTCTTCTCCCGGGTAACGGGCGATAGGACAAGAGGAGTGGTTTAGATTGGATATTAGGGGAAATTTCTTCATGGAAATGGTTGTCAAGTATTGGAACAGGCTGCCCAGGGAAATAGCGGAGTCACTGTACCTGGAGGTATTTAAAAGACATGTAGGTCGGCCACTCAAGGGCATGGTTTAGTCAGGCTTGGCAGTGCTGGGTTAGGGGTTGGACTTGATGATCTTGGAAGTCTTTTCCAACCTAAAAAATTCTATATTTCTAAGGTAATACTACCTCAAATCCTTAGTCTTTTATTTTCTATGTTTTACTTCTTCTGTGCTATAATGAGGTGCTCAGGGTATTTTAGGAATCTAGATTTTTTTCCCTTGTTTTCAGTCTTTTGAGGAAATTTGCACTGGCAAGAAGGGCTTCATGTATGCATCTGTTTGCAAGAAGTGCCTTTAATTCATCTCTAGCATTTGCTGAAGAAACCAGTGAGTTCTTCAGATGGTTTTGCATTTTTAAAAGACAGTTTACAGTTTATATACTATGGAGAAAGGCATTCCAATAATTTAAGGAATCACAGAAAATAGGCAGAATTTTCATGTGGTAACAGCACATCAACTGGAAGGAAATATAGCTTTGATATAATTGCTGGTTCCATTTATTCCTCTGAATGAAGCACTATCATTTAGGTGATGTTGACCAGCTAATGTTAATTACTGTAATTGATCAGGATGTTAAAAAAAAATTAAAATGTCCTTTCCAT
The DNA here is from genome assembly GCA_013399855.1 of Oxyruncus cristatus. Classification (NCBI taxonomy): domain Eukaryota; kingdom Metazoa; phylum Chordata; class Aves; order Passeriformes; family Cotingidae; genus Oxyruncus; species Oxyruncus cristatus. The sequence continues at coordinate 197,833 of VXAY01000969.1, read as the reverse complement.
GTATATATTTGGAGTATGGTTTTTTCACATTGTGTAATTACCATCAGTGGGTCCAAGCAGGCTCCTCAGATTATGTACAGATAAATTCCCTCAGAAACATTTACAAACAGATGAAATGTTTAAATAAGTGAAGACTTTAGCAAAATCTGCACCCGGATTAATCTGCACCCAGTTTTTGCTCAACAAACTCAGATCTGAAGAGCTTGAAGTAATGGTTAGAAATCAGGGTGAGTCAGAACAACAGAGACCTGGACAAGCCCCTCTCTCTGCCGCTCCCGGGAAAGATCTGGTACAAGGCAGGGAGCAGAGGCAGGTACCTGCAAGGAGCCACAGCAGCAGACAGGTTTCTATGCGCTGGTTTAGGGGACAGATGGGCATGACAAGTCTTCTAGCACGGTTCCCAACTGAACATGCAGGTGCTGCATCTCAGCTTTACAGAGTCAGGCAGTGTGCATCAGTTTCTGTGATGCGCTGATGCACCTGATGCTGGGTGTCTCTTATTTAAAGCTGCCTCAGGGGTATTTATATTGCTTTCCACTTGCTGCTGTGATGGTTGTATGGATATGGAAAAGCAAAAGAGTGGGAAAAGATGAAAAAAAAGAGGAGGCAAAAGAGACGAGGCAGTGAGGGGGAAGGGAGGGAGGAAAGGAAGGGGAGGGGGAAATGTATATAAGGACAGAGAGGAGAGTTTATTTCTCGATATCTTGATATCCATCTTACTGATCTCCTCCTGGGAGACTGAAAAACAGCTAGAACAAAAACTTAAAGGACAGATGGCATAGCATAACTGCTGAAAATCTGTTCTTAATTCTCTGATTCAGCCGTTGCCTAATATGTGTTGTTCTGAGAAGCTGTAGGCTGCAGTTTATCTTACTTATAGTAAGGACTCTTATTGTGTCATGAACATGCATTTCCAAAATTTTTTTGAAGATAATGCAACCAACAGGGGTTTAAAGCTAAAATTAAGATTTAATCCCTAAATATTCATTCATATTTTGGGCCACAAATAACTATGTTTATATAGTGGATTTATAGTCAATCATTGTCACAGGTAAAAGTCAGAGGATGATCTTCAAGATTCATGCATGCAAGCAAACCGGCCTCAAAGTAAGTGTGATTTTTTTCAAGCCTGGGAGGAGCTTTTAGTGATGTTTAGACCAAACCTTGTGTATTCTCTAAGTGATCTGCAGCCTTTTCCTAAAAATGTTCTTCAGAGGTGTTGTCTGGGAAAGCATGACCAGAAAAACAGACTAGCAGCATCGAACAAATAAAAGGGGGACAATGTAGATGTGTAAAATTCAGAAGAAAAGAATTTTTTTAGGAGTGGCCAGAGGCATCAAGCATATGATATTTTTCCTCATTCAAACACCATACTTTTCTTGTCTATCTTTACTCAAAACTGTGACTCCAGTTCATTCAGTTCAGTAGGACACACAAGTTGAGACCGTAACAGGATGGTTTCTGTTAAAGTGGTTGTCTTGACGTTATATTTTTCAGAAAGTTAAGAAGTAGAACAGCTTGTGTGGTAGCAAGCTCAAGTAAATGCTGTAAACATGTTTTCTGTAATTGAATCTTATTAACTTTAATTCATATTGTACATAATTAATTCTTTTTTACAAGGTTGTCATATCAGTCAAAATCATCTATTTTTAATGAGTGTCAAAGCAAAATGAATCTAAAACTGTGTTTATATAATTTGGCAAACAATCTGATTTTGTTGTTGTTGTTTCAGGTTTTTTTCTCCTTTTTTTAAGAGGGTTTATCTTGAAAAATTTATCTTGGAAAATACTAGTTTGAAATGAAGACTCTTGGTTTGACATGAGTTTGAATAACTTTTCTGGCTACTAGGAAAGTTGTAGTCATGTAACATGCACTGAAAGTTTTTCAATGTGCTAGAAGGAATGGTTTTTTGAATTGGAGAAATCATGCTATAATTCTTCCATTAAAAATCCAGATCAGATTGATTTTTATAAAGTCAGCATTTGTCTTTTACTCTCCCCATTTTCTGTCCTCCATCTCAGCCTTTGTTTAAAGTAAAAATCATTCTTGCCATTAATCCCCAGAAACAACGTGTATCACCATCCTTAAAGAGTTCATGAATCTAAAGATAGTAACTGTAGGGTCAGTTAAATGCCTCAGCTTTTCATTAAAGGCATTAGGTGTGCAAAAGCCACCTATTTGTCAATGTTTATTTGTCAATAACGATGTATGACAACTTTTGACTGGGAACCAGTCCAAGAAAGAACAGGTTTTATTCATTGTTAAGTAAATAATAAACACATTACAGCATTCTCTTGATACTTGCTTGTGAACTCCGAAGGAGTTCTCTGACTGAGATTTGCAGTAAATTTCACATTCTGCCTCAGTAAAGCCAGGGACGTGAACATCAACCTTCTCACGTAGGATGTAAAGTAAATCTTGCATATGTCAGCAGGGACTTGAACATCAACCTCCTCGTGGAGGATGTAGAGTAAATCTTGCATGTGTTGGAGCTACTCTACTTTACAATCCCCTGGGAAGCCCAGTGGCTGCTTTTCACTGAAGCACTGACTGGGTGCATTTCAGTACTTCTTCAACAGAACATCATAAAATTTCACTTACAAATCCATTTCATGTCTTAGCCATTCATTATTTATATCGGATGATATATTTTTAACTGTAAACTCTATTTTAAAAATCTAATTTGAGGTGGAGATTTGAAATTTGCTTTTTTTTTTTTTTTTTGGGAATTTTAATTTTCCCTTTCCCCTTTTTTTTTTTTTTTTTTCCTTAAAATAGCTAGGAAGGATCAAGCTGAAAATGTGGTGAGAAATTCTGAACATCTACATGAATGATGACATTTTTGCATGGGTCTCTAAATGCAGAGAGCTTGGCTAGGTGACATGGAGTGTAAAAATCGCTGCCCTGAAACCGTTTTGACATGGTATCTTACCATATGGAAATGCTGGAATTTAACATGTTTTGCAGTGGCAGGCAATTCTTCATTAATATGCCTGCAGAAGAGCAGTGCATACTAAACATTCTGGCTTGCTGACAGGACTATATTAGTACAAAATAGAAGTCTTGAGATAATTACAGTTTTGTGTCTGGAATGGAGAAGTGTGTGAAATAGATCTTTACTTAGATAGCCAAAGAAGAAACAATTTTCTCCTTTAAATGTATATTTAATCTTAATAAACAGACAGCCAGTAAATTCAACATGGCTTGCTATACTTTAGTTATGTACAGTATTTAGAATGTGTAATTTAGTTCTTGCCAGCGTAGAAACATATTTTCCTTTGTTGCAAGACTGAGGTTTTGAAAGGAATATGTAAAAACAAATTAGCAATGAAAAAACTTGCAGAAGTTTCTACATGGAAAACTTTAACTCAAGAAATTCTCAGTAAATATCTTTTTTTTTTTTTTTTAATTAGGAAGGGAAAAAAACCCACAAAAATTTAAATATAGAGATGGAAGAAAAGAGTAGGCAACCTTGCTATAAAAATCAGCAGTTAATGTTGGCAGGAACTTGATTCTTTTTCCTTTTAATTATGGGATACATTTTCTCATTAGGCTTCTCTATTTAAAGCTAACTGTAATTGGCTTACATATTAAAAATAACAGTGACAAACGCAGATTAGGATGCATGTTTGTATGGATGAGTACTTGAGAACTGAAGCTCTGGCAGAGAGTAACTCAAAAGAATAATTAAGCCTTCTTTGTTACAGGTGAGGATGAGAAACACTTCATTCCTTATTCTCACAGAGTCTGAACAAAAATCCTCTTTCCAGCTAAGATACCTGGGTATTGCTAATGTCAGAGGACTGCAATATGGAATAAAGCTGTTTACTTGGGTTTTTTACTGCTGGAAACGGCCACTAATTTTTGGGCTTTGCTCCTAAGGGGAGTTGCGGGAGGGGGGTGTGACCTGCCTTCAGCCCTATACTCAGCTGGACGTCTTCCCAGCCCTGCAGGGAGCGCTCTCAGTTCTCCACTGCCTGAGTACTTTCTGATTGTTGATATGCCCATGGCTCCAATCAGCTACCTCACGGTCCGTTCTCTGCAGCCTCTGCCTGACATCTTGGTGCTGTGTGCCTAACACACCAGGCCCGGGTACAATCCTAGGCTCTTCTGCGATCTTATTATCACCCGTGCCTCCGGGTGGAGGACACCGTCGCTCAGTGGGCAAGAATAGGAAGTATTTTAAAGGTGTGCCTGGAACCAGACAGTGTAGTGACTGGACCGGGCCGTCCTAAAGGTACCACTGCCCTAGCACACACACTCCCTAGAGCCTGTCTTTCTGTACTATTGCTGAGGGAGTTGTTCTTTTTATCGTCTGTCTCGGAGGAAAAAAAAAAAAAAAAATAAAAAATGGGGAGAAGTAACTACAACAAGGGCGGTGTTTTGCACCAACTTTGCTGAGAGCACCAAGAAGATTTTTAAGGTACTTAAATCCTAATGGGTGTTGAGGAACACCTGGTGCAGGTAGCTGGGTGTGCAGGTGCAGGCTGAGCTCTGGGTGATGGGAGATGGTTGGATCCGCCGGCAAAGGGCTGTGAATTGGCACCGACCCTTTGCACAACAAAGGGCACGGGAACCTGCGGTGCCAGTCAGGCGACCGGGCACAGAGAGACGCAGCGGGAGCCGATGGCTCGGCAGGAAAAGCCCCGAGTGTCGCTCGCACGGACTGTGAGGG